>OZ012659.1:103488233-104032054 GCA_963942545.1 Oxycera nigricornis
GGCATTCTAAACGCAATAAAACCGGACGTGATAATGCAGACGGAATTCTCGAGGTGGGTTTTAATTTAAGTTGGCGTACAGACTAATACTAAATGCCAGGATTGGCGGCATAGGAAGGATGGTTCGGACAGGCGTGACTAATTGGGATGAGTTTTGAAATTAAGCTGGTACAATGCATTTTGATTGAACCTGATTGTAATTCTACTTCGAAGATGATGGTAATACAACGCAAATGAGTTTGTTTGAATGTTGAACCTCGTTTCAGCACCTCTACTAGTTTCATGAGCAGATTGCAAAAAGTGCTACAGAAAAATTGGATGTCTTCGTTTTGTGTGTGAGGTGGGGAATCGGGTTTTTGGATTCCTGTGCATATATAACCAGTTTATGTAACACTTAAGCCGATGTAATCCATTCAAGTCTTGCTTCGGTTATCTAATGGCAAAATTTAGTTTTTCACATTGGCTAAACTTGATATTTTCACCATCGAATAGCGAATGGTTTGGTAGAACTACTAATGTATTTTAAAAATTAAAATAAATGAATGTCTAACATTATTTTATACAATTACAAGTATTGTTTCGCTATGTTTTAATATTCAGAACAAGGTTCGCAATAAATGGTAAAGGATTTTACATCCACTTACACATTCATTTGGATTCTAGAGACCTTTAAACGTGGAGATATGTCAAAATTTGGGATTCGCAAAATCGACCTCTTTACAATAACTTCCCATAAGGAACTGGGAAGTTAAAAAGGCGCAGGAACTACTAGCCCTATCTGAAACGAGTAGTGGGCATATTTACCGACCATTGTCTGGTTGGCATGCATCCCTACTATATCATTATATCCTACCTAGTCTCAGCCAAAGTTTATAGAAACTGCAAAAGCTCGGAGGCTGTAGAGACTGAGGAGCACCTGCTGCGCAAGTACCCGACTCTATCAGGAAAGAAATATACTTCTAGGCAAAAATTTCGCTGAGGTTTCGCGCTGTAGCTTGAGAAGCATCGAAAACGTTGGAGTTGAATCGGCATGCCTTACCTTCCATTGCATAAAAGGGCTAACAAGTTTTAAAATGACATCGCTATGGACTATCTGATCTTTGCGAGGCCTAGGCGGCGACCCTTAATCTTGATTGAAAGAATAACTTAATTTGTAAGGCAATCACAACATACATAGGAAAACCTTTGTTTTTCTGCTCTCCATTATTTTTTAAATTTTATATCACTTTGCACTCGGCTTCTTCGAAATAGTACTGAAGATTCACACATGAAAAATGCTGAATCAATTCTTCTTCCTGTTTTGATTTACGACCCTGGAAAAAGTCTTTCGAGTTTTTCGAGATTCTAAGACGCAAGGCATTATTTCTCATATTGATGAGTTGCTTGGTGCATTTAGAGCTAAATGCAAGCCAGGTCTGCCTAGTAGTCCTAAAAGTTTTCTTTAAATAGCCCGTCACTGTTTGCAACTTTAGAGTAAAGGGAACGCAGCAACCATGTAATACCTACGGTGGTTACTTATCCTTGCTAACATAATCATGCTTGCAAAGATATGCAGTAAAATCTCGATTTACGCTACTTCGAAATAATGCGATTTCGGAACTTCCTGTGATTGTTCTTCCAGTCATCACTTTTTCAGGACTCTGTTGAATCAGTTTCATTTTGACAGTCAATCCGTCTTATTCTGAGTTCTGAGTTCTGATCAGTTCAAATTTGTGAAGGTCAAAAAGAACATTATTCATTTTGAACAAGAAAATAATTCCGTGGCGGCACAAAAAAGACAGTCATCAGAGACTGCATGAACGTTTTCCTGACCTCATTTTTTTGAGTTAGCGAAGTAATTTTAAACTTCACTCTGGTGATTCCTTCTGATCAGTCTCGCGAAGGCAGTTGCTTTTATACTAGTTTGAAGGCTTCTGCATGTGACTTGACTCTGCTTCATCATTCTTGAAATGAACATCTCACATCGATGGATTTCACATGGTTATCACTAATCGCTTGCTTTTCAATCGTCAATAGGTGCTTCTACTGTCACGATTCAAGTCCTTCTACATGATTCTGTTCATCCTTCTCTTAATTCAAAGTGTTCAATTAACCTTACTGCATTCTATTGGCTGTAAATTAATTTATAGATCCCATCTATTCCCTGTACTAACCAAGATTCTGAGTTATAACATTTCTAGCACAATCACTTTGGGAGAAACTGAAAAAAAGCTAATTAAAAGCCTTAAAGTTAAGTTCCGAACAATATTTTGCGAATCTATTCATTGACCTTTTTAAAAATTTGCCGGTTTTCTCCGCAAAAATAATAAAAACATTCCATTCAAAACAATCGAGAGTATTCAAATTCGTTTTTTCAAATATGAAGAATGATTTAATTTGAAGTTCCAATACATCTTCGAATAGCTTGAGCTCTTTTCCAACAGTTGCGTGTCTCCAAATTGTAAATTAAGTTCACACTTTCCGCCTCTTCATTAATTTTATCGTATCGTATTTTCACTTGCAGTTTCGTCGTCATCACAACTGATCGCTCACAGCTCGCGTGTTCTGACGCCCAAGCGTCACAATAGCGAAAGTGTCCTATATATGAACGATGATCAGATGAGCGTGACGAGCGATTCGAATGTTGTAAATTGTAACAAAACGTCCATAATATACCAGCAACAGCATTCGCATCCGCATCAGCACTACCATCCGCCATTGCCACCACCGATTGCGAATCACCACAAATCCAGTGGCGTAGACCATCATCCGAGCCATCATCATCACCATCAGCAAAACTCGTCGAGCGTGGCATCGCCGCCAGCATCTAGCCTTGGTGGAGGTTCAACTCCTTCGCCGGGATCATTGCCGTCCTCCACGCCCAGCTCGCCAACGTCCGTTTCGTCGCCATCGGCAACAGTGACACTAACCGCAAACTCGACCGCATCAGCAACCTCGCCAACGTCTTCGACGTCGTCCTATCGCAACAACCACAGACTATTCCCTGTGGGTACTTATGCTGAGCGAGTCAATGGTACCACCACGGTTGACTACCAGCAAATCCAGCATCAGCATCACCATCAGCAACCGCAAACAGCGCAACCACAGCAGCTGAACGGGCCGCAACAGCCGCTGAGTCCAATAAAGTAAGTCTATTTACGCTAGCTTTGGTTGTTCCAGTACTAGAATGTAGGTTAGAAATTGCTCAACCAAGTCTAACATCACTAATTTATTACTATCGCTTCTGGGTGCAACGCTATTTAAGGTAAACAGGGATGATCAACACCGCATTATTTGGGTCCTGGATTTGATATTACGATTCTCCAAAATGGGTCTTCTTATGGGCTCAAGGCCTGCGCTCAGTGTAGCAATAACTGCTTGTTTCAAAAAAGTATCTTATTTTCATTTTGATCGATGCCATTCCGCAGCAAAACAGTTCATGTCCTTGTCGTTTCAAAAAATGGTGTTTAAAGTATGTTTTTGAGTCTTATGATCTTTATGGATTTGATGAAGAACCTAAGCATCTTGTCGAAAAGCATATTTCGTATTTCTTAATTACCCCTAAATACTACACTCTAAAAAGGAGATTAACTTGCCTGGCAAACCCTAAGTCACTATCAAATGGGGCAAAGTGTGATGTCGACCTGCAACTGTGAAAACGCAAATTACCATGTAAAGACTTACATCCGAACCACGTCTCAAAATAGTTTAAACTTATTTCCAAAATGCGAGTTCGAAATTTTGGTACGGTTGCATTTGGAATATGACAATATCACAAAAAATTAAGTTGTTTCCTATGAACAATAATGATAGATGATGACAATTTCAAATCATATTTTTTTTGTCTAAAACAAAAATTAAGTTGCACCAAAACATATTAACTGCGAATAAAACATCAACGCCAAAGCCTAGTATACAGTTCGGTTCGTAGCAGAAATTTGTATGAAAATTCTGCAGTTGCAGAAATTCCGCACAGAATTTCAGACTCAATTCTGCAGAAGCAGTACACAGTTTTCTGCGCAGAATCCATGAACTCGGTAGATGGCAGCACCGCAGCACCAAGTACTCTCCACACTTTTCTGACTTGAATTTTAATTGTTTCGACATTTCTTTTGGTGTAGAAAGTTGAGGTTTGGCAATAGCTGTCATTAAAACTGGCATTGAAGTTGTTTCCAACATCAACAGCAGCCGGCATTTGCGAAAAGATAAGTGTTTCGTGAATAATCTCCACTAGTCTCCATTGTCAAATTTCCAGCAGCAAATTATTTACCAAATGTGGAGACATGCAGAATTTTCTGTTCTGAATCGAACTGTGTACTAGGCTTAAAGCTAAAACCATCCTTTAAAATACATATAGCCTGTCCACATCGAAACACTAGACTGTTCAAAAAGTAAGGTGCCTAACAACAGAGGGCGCCACAAACAAAGAAATCTTTTTGTTGCCAAATGGAAGCAACCTTGAAACGATCACATGTCGAATTTCATGACAAGCTGTGTGACAGCCGTAGATGGTGAACAACTTTGGTTATTTTTCTCACAATGGAAAGAAATTATTTTTGTGTTGTGATTAAACAATATTTTTTTAAGGGTAAAACGCCAAAGGATAAACTCAATAAACATTATAGAAACTCGCTCCGTCAGATGAATACTGAATAGACGTTTGAATTCAGTCAAATGTCGCCTAATTGAGTTAACAACACCAGCTATGATCATAAAAAACCACGATATGATATTGGACGACACGAAATTGAAAGGGCGTTATCTATGTACATAGCTGAGCCTGTAACCACTTCAACAGGATCCGATTACAATATTCTGCACGAACAATTGAAGCAAGAAGGCTGTATGCAAAATGGGTGCCGCGTTCGCTCACAATCGATCAAAAACGCGTTCCTTGAGAAATTTGGAACTGTTCCACAAGAATTAGTCCAAGATTTTGCGTCGATATCTGACCATCACTAGAGGACACGTGGAGAATCGAAAGAGTGGGTTTTACCATTATTTGCCAGATTTGGTCCTCAGCGACTATTATTTGTTTCCAAACTTCAAAAGACGGCTGTGGGGCAAGCGTTTTAACTCGAATGAAGAATTTGAACAGCTTCTGTGGTCTGGAACGTGTTAAAAAATTTCGAGGATCGTTTGACCTAAAAGGAGATTTTGTTAAAGAATAAAATCAAATTTTACAGAAAAGGGTTTTGATTGTTATGTACCTTACTTTTTGAAGAGTATTCCGAAATTTTTTAATGATATTTATTATCGGAAATTTTGAAGGAAACAAAATCAATTTTCTTTTCAATAATATGTATTGTGTGTCTCTTTTGCAACCATCTTAATATGATTTAAATCAAGCTGCCTCGTACCTATTTTAAATTATTAGGAAAGTCGTATCGACTTCGTTCAGGTGTCAATCGAAGCGCCTTTGTAATCTTAAGAGCTGATTAGTTTTTGGAATCATCGGTCCGGGGGGGGGGGGGGCTTGGTGTTTTGGCTCCTTGAAGGTCATTGTTGTCATGCACTATAACTCACGAACAAAACATGGGATTACCATTATTGAGGTGCCAATCGACGCGTATTAACATTAATGTAATTTTATTCAACAAAAATGTTAGAGCCCTTTTATAATTTATTAGAAAAAAGTGCAAAAAATTAAGGTTTTTTTCATAATCAATAAATTTTTATCCTGATTTGCAAAACGCAATGATCAATGTTTATAAAATTTATATACTGCAAACAGTTTTTGAAAAAAACCAGCAAAATTTTTTCTAAACACTATGGAAAAAGTAAATTAAAAATAAAAAATTATTAGGTCATCATGACCTTCAAGGTCATTCATGTCATTCACTATATCTCACTGACATGTCAATCGACGCCTCTTAACATTTTCTTGATGTTTTTAAGTTTCTAAAATATCGTTGAAGCCGTTTTTTAATTTAAAAAAAATGCAAAATTTAGAGTTTTTCATCAAAAAAAATTAAATTTAATAAATTCTTGTCAGATTTTAAGAGAAACTAAAAAAATGTTTTTCCATGATTACAAAAAAAAATTAAATTAAAAATTAAAATAAAAATTAATTCAAAGTCACCATGTAAAAAGTTTTCATGTGAATGATGTTACCTGATTACTCTTATTTTAAAGACATTGTTGTTGAATCAATTCAAGTTTATTAATATTTGCATATTTTGCCGTGTTTTAATTTTAATTAAATAACTGATTACATTTAACAAAACAAAAAAAATTAATCAAATTTGAAGTTGTGGTAATGAACGCTTTGAAATGTAAAATATTTTGTAGTCAATACTTTGCAAGATCATATGCTTTAATAAGCTTAAAAAATTGTAATTTTTAGTATCTAGTTTTGTTCTTTAGTGTTTGTAAGATTTCAATTACGTCCCCCATTATCATTCGTAATGCTTTTTAATTTTTACATGCAATTAAACCGATTATTGATTGCACATTCAATGTTTTTCAAGATCAACTGAAAATAAGAAATAAGTATTAGCCTGATTGTTGTAAAATTGTGGAAAAATACAAACTCAATGATTATGCCGAAGTCATGGCGATTTTGAACACAACTATTCAAAATGGCCACAACGCGACAAAATCTCTTCATTGGGCGTAATAACAAAATTGCATTCATTTTTGTCTTTCAAGCATCGATATGAAAATAACAAATAACGTAGGAAAGGCTTTGTAACCTACCACCACCACCCACCGATTGATCCGCGTGAATATTCAATCAAACCAATCCACCCCCATCCACCAAAAGCACTACGTATTTAATGGACGCTCCCGTAGATGATACGATTAATATTAACGTATTGCAATTACTGTTATGAGTAGCGCTAATTATTATTATTTAAAGTAGTAGTATTTACATAATTATGATTGTGTTTAGTATTTTTAATATTATTGTAAATATTACTGGGAAGTTGACCGTGTGGACCGGACCTTAAGGGTCGCACATCGCGGCTGGTTTTTTTTGGTTACGATAAGTGCTAAAGTATATCGTACTCTCATTAGTCAATTTTTTATCGAAATGTCAATGATTTCAAAGATTTCCTTTGATGTGCATAAAACCTAGTTATTGAAACATCATGACCGAACTGCTTTGCAAAATTTTTCTTGTCTTATAGCTTTTCCCTAAATCATGAGAGAATTAACAAAGACATTTGCCACTTTCGTTATGACGCGAACCATACCTCGTTAATCATCTCGTTAAATAAAATTCTCACACCGAACAAACCTTCAATTTCATCGTAATCTTGAAAATAACAACTCAAAATCCAGCATAAACACACTATCACTCAGTAATTTATTAGCCTTGATTAACTGATCTACTTAATGCAGTAAGTTTCGGACTTCAACCTATCCGCGTCATGGTAACTGAGACGATTATTGAAATGAAGTCTGGCTCGTTTTCCTAATGAACCGCAAATCGTGCAATTTTTTTCTCTTCTTGGAAACGTTCCCACAAATGGCAGCACACGACCCAAAGCCTGGCCGACTGACTATCAATATGCCAACAATTCATGATATCGTCTTCGATTTCAATCAGACGTCTGTGTCTGCATTTGCATGACTTACGGCTTCTTAGCGGTCATGTCTTGGTCTAGGTGAATCTTTCATCTACCTAGCGACTTGCGATTTTCCAGTTCATAATCTTGAACTAATTAATTAGCCGACGCCTTAATTGAATTTTTCGAATTTTATGCTGATTGCGCAGATTGATATTAATTAGATACTAAGATTCTGCACAAATGATTAACTTTGATCTTCTGTTTGATTGGCCGGGTTGGAAGTTTCAAACAAGTATGGTATGTGTTGGGTTTTGAGTTTCATTTTTGAACTTATTGAAGATAATCATGTGGAATGGCCTGGTTGAGAGGGCAGATTGGCGATTATTTGCCAAGAACTGGTTATCAATCATTCAAAAAGAATAATGTCCCAAAACGAGACATATTCCAGGCAAGTGAATATTATTTAATTTCAAGGCACAATTTTTGAAGTGACTCATTAATATATTTGTTACTCATGGTTTTGATAAGGTTAACGTGTATTAACATTTAATTGTCATTGTTAACACGAAACATTTTCTTTCAGACTGCCTTCACCACAATCACACAATTGGCAATCAGTTGCCGACCGTATTAGTGACTTTGAACGTCAGCAACAGCATTTATCCTCGACGGCCAACGTTCATCACCATCACAATCATCCCCAGCAACCGCCGCTTCTGTCGCAACAGCAAAAATATACATTTATCGATCCAAGCAAAACGCATCGCGTCCCGAATCCAGCATTGAAAGCCTTCCAAAAGAACGCTGTACAATCGTATTTCGAACGTCAGCAACAGCACGTTTTCAAGGATACGCCTAACAAAGCTCAGCAACCCCCGCCGTTGCCTCCGCCGAATCCCGGTCAACCGATTCGTCCGCAATCGTTGCAGCTTCCTAATTCACCCAAGGAAGTATTCGCTCCACAAATGAGGAGCTCCTTGCCAAACAATTGCCCAGGTTTCTCTGGGCACAAGGTGCCCAGTGCTCAGCAAATTATCAACAGTAGTCACTTAAGATCACCTGTTAACGACGATTGTTCACCCTACATCGAGTGTAACAGTGGTCCTCCTCCGCCGCCTCCACCTCGTTCACGGTCCTTAATGCCAGTAAGAAGATCGTCTTCTGCATCCGAATATGCTGAATTCCGTGAGAGTTTCATGCGCACCAGAGAAAAGCCCAGCCTTAGTACAGTTACTTCGCCTGAAAAACTGTCCTTTAACGATTGTGGAGTACCACCTCCGCCGCCACCACCACCGAGAGGACGAGTATCTATGCCTGTTCGCAGGACCAGTTCTGCTTCCGAGTATGTGGCGTTCCGAGAAAAGAACCTGAAGGTGAGACAAAACCTGGTAAAGGAATTCAACGGAGCCATGATAATGGGCCCCATAATATCACTAGACGACTGGGTGCCGGAAAGACCACCTAAAAATCCAAATTTAAGAATCCCAAGCCCAGATTTGCCACCGCCACCACTTCAAGCTGTTGACATTGAAACAAATCTACCCAACCAGGACGAACCATTGCCACCGCCTCCTCCGGAAATTTTGCGACACGTGCGTCAAAGCTCGGACGGTGATCAACGTCCGCCACCGCAAAGCCGGCGAAACAGTTTCGCTGGATCGCCCAGCCAGAAACCGTTGTACAGAGTTTCAACACTGGAGAACCTTTCGCCACCTATTATACCGAAAAAGCCTTCCGCAATCGATCTGATGCACGTTCGTTCCGCTTCGAGTATGGCTCACTCGCACAAGGCGCACAAAGTGATCTTGAATGGGAAATTGGAGAGTCCCACCTCGCCCACCGGGCCTAGGTCACCAGGTCCACCTCGAACACCAGAACCACCTTTAGCTCGTATGCTTGATCCTAGAGCCTCGGTACGGAAGCGAAGTCATAATTCGTATCCTACACCACCACCGAGCGTTGATACTAAACCGTCGTCGCCAGGAATGAAGTTGAGCAATCCTCCGATGGGCTTGAAGTCACCGCCCCCGTTGAAGCCACGCATGCCAATCGCTGGACAGGAGATGAGAACGTCGCCAGTGGCCATAAGCTGTAAATTAAGGTAAGTGAAATGCAGAGCCGATTTCTAAGGAACAGTTTTAACAATTAGTTTGTTGATGAAGAAAAATAGAATCCTGTATGAGTAACAGGAAATTTCCTGCGATCAAAGCCATTTATTCCCGTTTTTACGTCAGCTTGAACATTTCTTATACTTTAAAGGTTGTTCATATTTGCAAATACAAATTTTTGGTCCACATTGAACTCGGTTGCAGGACGAAATAGTATCATTCAATGCTCCAAACACCTTTTTTATTTGCATTTACTATAATCGGCTCACATTAGCATGCTTTTATCCTAAGAATCCCGTAAGTAGTCAATAAAGTTTTTATGGAACAAATCATAAAGCTGTGTTGGATAAACTGTTTGGTTGTTCGAATGGAAATTTCGTTTTTTCCCCAATAGAGGACTTAATTGTATTTTTTCACAGCCAACTTCACACTTAAGCCGCATAATCCTTTTTTTTTTTTTGACAGCAGACATAGCAAGGTTTCCTTGTGAAAAAGGTCGATTGATTATTCGCAGTAGTTTGTGGTCGGTACCCTTTCAAATATGGAACGTGAAAAGCAAACTTTTCGGCATATTTTACTTTTTTACTAAAAAAATGCTCTTCAAGAAGCATGAGAAGATGTATTGGCAGAACGCCAGTACCAAAACTGATTTGCAATATTTCAATCCGGCAATTTTGATGTTGAGGTAACCACAAAGCTATAATTGATGCAAACCGGCAAATAAAAAGCCGTACCATAGCTGAGAGATTAAATTTATCGATTTCGACCATTCATTATGATTTGAAACGCCTGGGGTTGATTTCAAAGCTTGATATATGGATTCCTCATGTTCTTACGGAAATAAATGTATACTTTCAAGTTATCGTATGTGATTTGCTTCTCAAACGTGCATTTTTGATCCATTTTTGAAGCGCATCATCACGGGGAACGAGAAATGGGTTGACGACAATAATGTGAAATGCAAGAGATCCTGGAGTAAAAAAATGATCCGGATCAAAGCAATTTGAAAATCAATATTCATCAAAAAAAAAGACTATGCTATCTGTTCGGTGGTATTTTAAAGGAACCGGTTTTTCTAAAATTCTACCAGACAACAAAACGATCAATTCTAAAGTGTACTGCCATCTGCTGGACAAGGTGAATGATTCACTTAAACAGAAAGGTCAGAATTACAGCTTTTACAGCTTGGATAGAATATACTGGCTCATCAACCACTCTCCGCGGTGGAAAGAAGCTAAAATAGTCTTCATACCCAAAGCGGGCAAGACATCCCACTCCTCACCTAAGGAATATAGACCTATCAGCCTCACCTCGTTTCTGCTGAAAACTCTGGAACGGCTGATCGAGATTCATTTGAGAGCTACCCTGCAATCACTCTCTAATGCGCAGCACGCATACACAAAAGAGAGATCGGTTGAAACAGCTCTTCACTCGCTCACCAGCTACATCGAAAAATCGCTAAGCGACAAAGAATTTACGCTGGCGGTTTTTCTAGACACCGAAGGTGCATTCAAAAACGTCAGCCACAAGGCTATTGAGAAGGCACTCGAGAATAGTAATGTGGATGACAACCTGATTAGGTTTATCGTGCAACTACTAAGCAGCAGGAGCATCAACTCCTCACTAGGAGACAGCATCCTAAGAAGGTGGACGTGCAGAGGCACCCCGCAAGGTGGGGTTCTATCACCCTTTCTATGGAACTTAGTGGTGGACAAACTCCTGTCAACAATAGAAACGACTGGCTGCAAAGTCGTAGCTTATGCAGACGATGTTACAGTAGCAATATCCGGCAAATTCGTAAACATCCTATCTGAAAGACTTAACTTTTCCCTGGGTAATCTTACCAAGTGGGGCAAAGAGAACGGTCTGAAGATTAATCCGCAGAAAACGGAATTTGCGCTGTTCACAAAAAGGCGCAAAAATCCACGATTTCTCCCACCCAAACTCGATGAGATAAGCCTCATACCGTCTCATCAAGTTAAGTATTTGGGTCTAATTCTGGACTCCAAGCTGGCGTGGAAAGCGAACATAGAAGAAAGAACGCGAAAAGCGGCATGCGCAATCTATTGCTGCAAACGAGTCAATGGGAAAATGTGGGGATTGAAACCCAAAATCGTATCATGGCTCTATTCGGCGATAGTGGAACCAATCCTTCTGTACGGCACAGTTGTTTGGTGGCCAGCTATTGCAAAAACATCCAATGCAAACCTGCTAAACAGGGTCAGAAGGATTGCAGCTATTGCAATCACCGGGGCCTTACGCACTACCCGGACAAAGGCACTGTTTATGTTATTGAACTGGCTCCCGACGGAACTCCTTACGAGACAGCAGGCTAAGTGCTCTGCGATTCGATTAAAAGTACTACATCTCTAGCAAGAGGGAAATATTGGCCACTCCACCATACTTCGGAAGGATGGACCAACGCCAGAAGAAGTAGATCTTGCGCCCCCGATTCCCTGCTGTCATCATAGTTTCAAGTCAGTCATCCTGGGCAATAGAAAGAGGTGGGATGCAGGAATCGGTCTACATCTACACTGATGGCTCCAAAATGGATGGAAAAGTTGGCTGTGGCGTTTTCTCGGAACAGCTAGGCCTGAAACTATCCTTTCGGCTTCCAGACCACTGCAGTGTTTTTCAGACAGAGGTCATTGCAACATACAAGGTAGAAGACTGGCTGAGAAATCAGAAAATTTCCGTAAGATACCTTAATATTTTCTCTTGGCCTAAGTGAGCCATCTTTTTTGATAAAGAGGACTGCTACTACAACCAACCAACCACGTTCTCCAAATTTGGCACCTTCGGATTATTATTTGTTCCGATCTGTACAAAAAATTTAGACAGTAAACCCCTAACTTCAAATGAATAGGTCAAAAATCACATGCATCAGTTTTTGGCCAGCAAAGAACAAAAATTTTATAAGCATGGAATCATGCTACTGCCAAAAAAAAGGCAAAAACTGTTGGACCAGAATGGACAATATATAATTTAACAAAATGTTTATTCACTATAAGAAAATCGTCTTTCCTTTTCGAAACGAACGAAATTACTTTCCGAACAATCTAAGTTAAAGCCAAAAATCAGAACATCAATGTGATTTGACCACATATTCAAACCCATGGTACAACTTTAGTCTTTCATGAAACCATAACTTGTTGGAAATGACCATGTCAAAAACCAAATGATGAAGGCTAATTTTTTGTTTAATTTTTTTGATGAAAACCAGCAAATTGGTTTGAAGTTCGATGATGTTTTGTGTCAGTTTTCTCAACGACATGTGCTTTATCTATTTTGTTGTATAACTTTACTAAGCTTCATTCACCTATTTTTTTGAAACTCAAATAACTGACCTCATTCGATGAGAAACATTCAAAAATTCCAAACTGAATTTCAATACGAATGCGTTACACCAAATGTTTTATCAATTGTTTGATATCTTCATAAAAAAAAACTTTTTGATAGACACCAATTACCAATAATAATTGCACAATTTTCAATTCAATGTACCATTCAAAATGATTCAGTGGAAAAACAAGCACGTCATATTAAAACCATGTGCACTTGACTTCATAAAATCTATTTCTTTATTATTGCCAAAGCATGAACGTTGCTTACGAGCAATTATAATGATTTTCATCTAAACAAACGTTAAAATTAACTATGCAATCAAATCAACTCTTTTATGATGCATAAATGGCAATCCGCCTTATTTCTGATTACCATTCAACGAGTCAAGTTCGCGTCCAATTATGCGATCCTCGCCCGATTCATTTCTTATAATGGCTACATGACATTTTTCTAATTACATTGTGCTCTATGATGTAATCGCGTTTAAATAAGTCGGCCAACTCGTAACCGGTCCAATTAAATCGCAATCCATTCTCGAAGCACTCGTGGCACCGTTGAAAAGTTCACAATAAATCGGGGTAGGTACAACGCATAATCAAAATGTCTTTAGACCACTTACAAATCGCTCAGCTTTTATCGGGATTGTCGCATCGCTGATTGTGGAGTGGTGAATGGTGATATCCTGGACCACGGCTCGAAAACGTGCACGAGGTTTAATAAACCACGCCAAGATAACCATTAAACCTTGCTAACGAGTTTATTCGGTCTTCAGTGAACTATTTCAATTTCAGTTGACTACTTGGCTGCGATTTCGACATCATTGAAATGAGCCGTAAAGTGTACCACAAGAGTTGTCCCAGGAACTAAGGGATCACTGCTAAGATTGCTGGTAAAACCCCTGCAGAAATGTGACCGAAGTCGTAACTAATGCTCGATCCTGGCTGTTCGGGCGAAAGATCAATGCAAATATGAAGCAACATGTTATACATGGAAGGATAAATAGTACCGCAGTGCTTCAGGGGATTCAAGAGTTTTGTTAGCGGTGGATGGTTTGGATTGGATTGGGATTATCCTCATTCTAACCCAGAAAAAATGTATCTCACTAATGACCGATGTAATGGTCCTTGTGTTCCAGTTGATTAGACTATGATATCTGAGACAAGTAAAGCACAATCAAAGTTCAATTGAATACTTAAAACATTATAATTTGCTGCCAATAAACGAAAGGCAGCCGTACCAGACTGCATTGACAAAGTTATTGGACCTCAGCAGCACCACTCTACCATTCTTTAGGCTGCCATTGCAAGCCAAAGAGCACGGTGTCAATGTAATAGTTGAGTTGAAGGAGTCGAAATTGTTGGCACCGAGAATTCGGAAAATTTTATTTCATTTCGCTACAGATTTTCCAGCAATCACGATTTGTTGCGCAATCGTGGTCGCGCTTTTGCTGTTATATCATTTTGGTGTGGCGCGCGCCATAAGTTACCCAACTGTGACTGCACAAGTATCCCAAACACGTTGTCGTCACCTCAGCCGGCATCAAATACCCTTACCCGGATTAGAGTGTATCTTTGCTAGCTTAAAGTTACAGATGGGCTGATACATTAAGATTACGATAGAGAGACTGATCTGACTTATTGGATTAGATTTCTGTAGCTTCCATTAGTAAAATATGGAGTCCATGTGTGTGGCATACATGCAGTTAATTTCGCTACAATTTTACAAACTCGAGAACGCCTCGACCGATGCGGCTATTTTTTAAATATATTTTCCTTAAGGCAAAAGGATGGTTCTTACGGAGTGAAATTTTTAAAAAAATTAAAAATAAATAAGTTTAATTTTTAATTAATAAAATTAATTTTTTCTATTGGACTGCGACAGACCAATAACTTTTGACAGAACGAGGTCTGTCCGGGCAGCTAGTTTTATATAAAAATCGACAAAAAATTGAAACCAAGATTATTTCTAATTTTTGTAAGCTTTCCGGCTAGACCACTGTGCCAGGAAGAGGTTTTTAACTGCTAAGTATTTTTTAACGTCGGGGGAGTTTGCTGTTTTGACCCCTTGAAGGTCACTTCTGTCATGCGTTATATCTCGCGAACGAAACATACGACTTGCAAGACTAAAGTGTAAATCGACGCGTATTTACATTTCTGTAATTTTATCAAATTTTGAAAAAAAAATCGGAGCCGTTTTTTAATTTATTAAAAAAAAAGTGCAAAAAATAGGTTTTTTATATAAACAATAAATTCTTAACCCGATTTGGAAAATGTAGTAATCAATGTTTATAAAATTTATATACTCCAAACAGTTTTTATTAAAAAACCAAAAAAAAAATTTTCTGATTCTGATTTTCTGAAATTAAATTAAAAATAAAAAACATTGAAAGTCATCATAATTTTCAAGGTCATTTATATCATTCACTATATCTCACGACCCAATCATCATTTCTGCATCCTTAAGGTGTCAATCGACGTGTATTAACATTTTTGTGATGTTGTCAACTTTATAAAAAATCGGTTCAGCCGTTTTTTTTAATTTAATAAAAGAAAATGTTTAAAATTAGGGTTTTTTTCATAAAAAATAAATTTTTAACCTGATTCGCACAGCTCAGTGATAAATGTTTATAAAATTTATACATTCCTATCAGTTATTGAAGAGAAACCAGCAAAAAAAAATCCGTGATTCTTAAAAAACTTAAATTAAAAATGAAAAATCATTGAAAGTTACCATGTGGAAAGGGTGGGATCATACAAATGTTATTATTTTATATCTTTTATTCTAAAGGCTTTGTTGTAAAGTCAATCAAAGTTTTATAATATTTGCATAATTTGGGCAGATTTTGAATAGTTTTCACAGCGTTGTAATTTTATTAAAAAAAACTGCTTAAATTTTGAAAACCAACAAAATTTCAAAATTGCATTTGGGGTAATCAACGCTTTAAATGGTAAAATGTTTTGTAGTCAATACTTTGCAAGATCATATGGTTCAAAAACGCTTTCATCAAATAAAAAATTGCAGTTTATAGTAGATTTATTCTTTAGTGTTCGTAAGATTTCAATTACTTTCGCCATCATCATGTGTAATACATTTTACTTTTTACATGCAATTGAACCTATTTTTGACTGCATATTCAATATTTTTCAAGACCAACAGAAATTCAAAATTAATTATTAATCTCATTGATGTAAAATCGTGAAAAAATATAAATTCGGTGATTATGCCGAAGTGATGGCAATGTCGAACGCAAAAAAATGACCATCAGGCGACAAAATCTCTTCAGTGGGCACAATAACAAAAACTCCATTCATTTTTGCTAGCGCTCTTTTGTCCTTCAAGCATCGATATAAAAATAACAAATAACGCAAAAAAGGCTTTGTATCCTGCCCCCTTCCGATTGATCCGCGTGAATTCAATCACACCAATCCACCCTCATCCACCAAAAGCCTCTCGTAATCAATTGACGCTCCAGTAGATGATATTATTGATATGACCTCATTTCAATTTTTGTTTTGAATACTTCTCATCATTATTATTTAAAGTAGTTTTATTTTCATAAATATTTTTGTGCTTAATATTTTTAATATTTATGTGAATATTACTGGGAAATTGACCGTGTGGACTTCAAGGTTCGCACCTCGCGGCTTGTTACACCTAATTTTTCACTCAATTGTGTCCTAAAGCTTGTGAAAAGATTACGATCCTCATACGTGACATATTGCATATTAAATAAAAAGTGACACTGTTTCATTCAGAGTGCATACTCATTACATTAACCAGAACAAGATAATCATTTTGGTGCTCTTTTTCGGGCAATAATCTTCAGTAGCCTCTAAAAATTCTAATCTTGATTAATTCGAAGCTTATCGTCTAAGATTTCATCTCATCATCATCATCAATGGCGCACCAGCCCAAATCGAGCCTTGGCCTCCCGAAGACACTGCCTCCAACTGTCTCGGTTCAGCGACCGCGTCCTCCAATTAGCGAATCCCAGCAAGGATTCGCTGTCATTGTCAACTGCATCCTCCCATCGTTTGCGTGGTTTTCCTGGTGGGCGGCTTCCTGTTGCTCGGCCTTTCATGGAGCGCTTGGGAATTCGCCTGTCATCCATACCCTCCACATGGCCAGCCCACTGAAGTCGTAGCAGTTTCGTCAGAATCGATACCGGTGGCTCGTCATAAAGAGCGTACAACTCATGGTTGTACCGGATTCGCCAGTCCGGTCCGTCCTTCACGGGCCCCAGAATACGTCTCAAAATGCGGCGTTCGAAGACGTCAATCCTTTTTTCTGAGGCTTGAGTCAAAGTCCATCTTTCACATCCGTAAATAAATACAGGACGGATGATCGTTTTATAGACGCGCAGCTTAAGACTTCATCTCAGTCGGATCGTTTCTCAAGAACATATTCTTTAACTTTTTTTACGTTAAATTCCACTTCACCACCCTTATATGTGAATTGTAAAATGTAAAATTTTGACAATTCACACCTTAGACTAGCTCTAGCGGTTCTGCTGAGACGGGGTTTTTGAACCATGAAATAGTGCAGCATTAAAGCATATACCTGACATATTAGTACGAGCGTACGCTTCAAGAAACAGAGGGCAGCTGCCTTCCTGAAACTTGAAAATTAATTAAGTCTACAGATGTCTGAAGCCTTTTTCATACTTTCATAGATATTTCCTGTTATTAAAATTCTTCGAAATGCCCCTCAAATATTCCCATAATTATGGGAATGAATATTTTAAATATGATAAAAACCTGTTGATTTTAACTACACCTGCAGAATTTTATTTTACACATTCTGCTTACGTACATGCATACCACCCAAAATAAAATGTTATGGTCACAACTTCTAAGACGAATTTTTATGAAGATGATTCATTCATTTCATCAAATTTTTGATGCTTTTTTAGAAGTATCGTCTTCATTTATTGCGTAAAAAATTTCAATTATTTTCCTGGGAAGAGGTCTATATATCAAATGTGATTTAATTTGCCCAATTTCCAATCTTTGAAATTGCTGTGTTTCCAAGTATTTTCTTCAATGGAAATATATGCATCATAACTTGTGTCAGATCTTATTCTTTGTAAGCAACGATCAGAAAAAGTCAACTTTCCGTGTAGTGATGATATCTTAAAGTTCAATTTGTTTTGCATTGTTTTGAGTTATTCATTTTTCTCCACTAACCAGGATACCAATTTTGGGATAATTTACAAATTTTGAATTATTGTCGGCTTCAAAAAAGAAAGATTGATTATTAGAAGATACTGACATACCTCGCACGATACACTAATTCGTTCTCGACAAATTCACCATAAGACGAAAATTTCATGAGTCGAAGAGCTAATACTTGTGCCGTAAATACGTTATCTAATTCGGGTAACACATGATATGGCAATAAAATTCAAACACTCAAAGAAAACACGGGAATAGGGTAGTTTTACCCTGTTATTCCTGCGCAAAGGGGAAAATCTCAGGCCCCCTTAAAAAGCTGAACTGTCCAACTTACTTCCATTGCGCGACAAAAGGAGTGCATAGATAACGCCAATATTTTTAAATTTCCGATTGAAAATAACTTATATTTGGCCATTCGGATTTGATACCGAATGCCTTCTCAATTCTACTTTATTTCCTAATGGTCCTGTTTTGGACAATCGCACTAAGCACTAACGATCAACCGGACATCTAGACATCATGGCCTACTGCTACTGCGTACCTAATATTTTTGTTATTTGGAGCAATAGACAGGTTTTTTGGTATGCACACAATCGACCTGGGCTCGATTCCTCGCCAATGCAATTTTGGGATATCAAAATTGAAAACCACGTATCAAGGCTTTCATTTATGCATATTATATTGTTTTTCTTTGATAATTTTTTTCACGCGAAAAATAGGTTCAGCGCCATATTTCGGTAGAGAGTAACTTAAAAATCAATTCGAAGTGAAGAACAATGGTGAGATATTAAATATTTTTAATCGGAAAATTGGAAATATTGGCATTATTTACGCACTATTTTCGTTGCAACAACCAACCCAATATTGCAGTTTTTCATAATAGCTATTTCACGACTAAAACTTCGGCTCTAAAATTGAAAATTGTAATTAAAACATTTCTGTTCCATTCACAAAAAGTGATAACTCCGACATTTTTGTATGTAGTGTTGTCTCTGCAAAAGGCACCGTTCGCACAAGATGGGATTCAAAATCAAGGAGTAAACAAACAATGGGTGGCCCAATTGGAGTTTAATTAAAAACCCACAACACGCGGAAACTACAGATTTAAGCCGAAGACTATCACGGCCATCTGTGGTACCACAGATTGCCTCTAGACAATATGGTTTGGTAGCTACCAGATTAAACCGACTGAGTGCTAGGACAGGACCAGAAATCCATATGACGAAAGGTCACCTGCGAGGTTGGAAATCGATAAATTGATTTCTACATATTCATCGGCAGTCGATTGCCGATTCGATATGGACCGATGTACATGTAATTCGGACACGTTTGGAAATTGAGAAAACCAAAAAGCAGGGAAAATTGACTAAAACCATTTACCGCTGCACCACATTGCCTTGTTTGTTGAATGTTTCTAGGAGTTGTTATCGCGCCTGAATGATTTAAACATATATTTGCCGTGTTCATGTTTCCCATAAAATTGGATTGAAATCTGAACGGTTGATTGCAATATCGTGTATTGTTTTGAATTTATGATGGCTCAGATTTTACGGAATTCAATTTAAAGCAATCTATTGCTGTTTGGATATGGTTGTGAGAATGACTTTCAGATATACTCAGCGAATTCCGTGCAGAATAGCCGGGAAAAATCATCATTTTCAAATAGACAATTTCAAATCTGAATTGATTAATCCGGTTATAAATCTGGGTTATTTTAGGAATGATATGTCGAGAATTTTCGTTAATAAATTTGAAACAATGTTCTGGAGTAAGTTAAAATTTAAAGTTTGACTGGCGTGAAACGAGCAAAATGTGAAAAAATCTAAGGCATTTTCACTTAAGTAACAAATACTTGAAATACATTGCCAATATATATATATATATATATATATATATATATATATATATATATATATATATACATATATATATTGAGAAATCTTATAAAGAAACACTGGCCAACATCTACAAAAATGCTAAAGCGAAAGTTAAAGTGTTTCATGACACCTCGCAATTCCCCACACAAAGAGGGGTCAGACAAGGGGATACCATATCACCAAGACTGTTCAACGCCACCTTAGAGAAAATCTTACGAGACCTTAAGTGGGATAATAAAGGATTAATCATGGATGGAGAACGACTGAATCACCTACGATTCGCAGATGACATAGTCCTTATCGCCCAAAATCAACATGAGCTACAGACGTTGCTCGAAGATCTAAGCTAGCGAGATAGGAGGCCTAAAAATGAACCTTAGTATCACTAAAGTTATGTTCAACGAGTTCGTAAGGAGAAGCCAGGGTGAACTATAAGTTAACAACACCAAACTGGAAGTTGTAGACGAGTATGCGTATCTGGGCCAACCAGTATATAACTCGGGATCGCTAATACCAGAAATCAACAGAAGGATCAAGCTAGTATGGAGTGCGTTCGGGAAGAACTCCTTAATATTCAACTCAAGAATAAAATGCCACCTGAAAAAGAAAGCCTTCGATCAATGCATCCTGCCAGTCATGACCTATGGCTGTGAAACATGGATCCTAACAGCAGATATCATAAGGAAGCTCCAGGTTGCCTAAAGGGCAATAGAAAGATGTATGCTGGGCATCACAAGGAGAGACAGGAAAAGATTAACCTGGAGAAGAGCGAGAACACAAGTAACTGATGTGATCAAAAGAATTAGAACTGTCAAGTGGCAATGGGCAGGACACCTAGCGAGGATTTCAGACAATAGATGGACCGCGAAAATCATGCAGTGCTACTCAAAAGGAATCAAAAAACCGAGACGACGTCCGAAACTTAGATGGGACCACGACATAAGGAAGCTAGCCGGCATCACCTGGCACATAAATATAATAAATAGAGTTATAATATTATTACAAAATTCTAAGACTGATAACCTATTACAGGATATTTACGCGATCAGTAATACTGTCATTATATAAAATTAATGACATAATTATCGATCGGAAAAGGATCCTATACAAAATAAAATGTGGAATGAAAAATTGCTTTTAATCTACGAACGTTGGAAATTTTCTAGTTTGTTTTTTAACCGCAGCTATTTTTTGGTCAATTCGCATTCTTCGTTTTTCAAGTGTTGTTTACACACTTGCAAAACCAGCATCAGCTTGTAATTATTTGGCTAAGAAAATTTATTCTATATGTTCAATGTGAATTAAAACTGATATTTGATTTTCATTATGGTTGCACTATTATTGTTCCAAAAATTCTACTGTTTCCCCACATATATAACCCTAACTGTTGTAGCTAAATCTTTTCAGTTAAAATCTCACTTAGCTTTACACATTCAAAAGAAGAAGAAAATCAGGCAAAGTTTTGACTACCAACAATTCGAAGAAAAGCAAATTTATTCGGAAAACCAAAAGAATATTCTGCGAAAAAACATTGAAGTACCCTAAAATATGTTGGCAGTTCAGATTTTAAAAATAGTTTGGTAATAAAATAGGAACTTTACTATATCCTTGCCAGCATTTACATAACAAGATGTGGAATGGGCGCAAATACAAACGATGCTGTGTTTGATAAAAGAGATGAAAATTATTATTTGGAACGAAATTGCGTAAAAAGACTCTTCCTTTAATCTTGTTCAACAGGTTCACATACTGTTGAATAAGATTTAAAGAATGTTGAAACCCTTTCTTCAGGATATAGGGTTAGAAAGCGAGACATATTTTTGCATTCCTAAATCTTTTGAATAATGAATTAAAATTGCGTTGACGAATTTTTTTTATTTAAAAAAGGTCCAAACTGCACATTCTGTAACATAAAGAAATACAGACAATTCGCTTTTTTGTGATGTATGAAAAAGAGCTCCTGAAAAAATTTCGTGATGGGAAACCTGGGATTTAAATTATTATTCGAATTTATTGATATTCATTTACTTTTCAAATAAATCCTTCATGAGAACATCATTTTACTTAAACGATAATTGGTTGGTTTGTCCTTTCTAATGTTTAATTTTTTTCGTATTCTTTAATTTATTTGAAGACTGAATTTAACTAATCTAAAACCATTCCTAAGATTCGTTCACTGCCAATGAAACCTCAGCAGTACCGTACCCAAGGGGGAGGGGGTTACGGGAGACGAGACACTCTGGAACGTGGGAGTTGAGTGAGATTCAGTATCTATACGCAATTAGATCTTTTATCTATTTCACAGTAAAACCCATATGGGCCTGATTTACGGCCTATGGTGCTTTAGAGATCTCACCTAGGGGTGGTACGGGCATAATTTGCACAAATTGGATCCGTGTGTGCCGTTATATTTTACTTATTGTATGAAGCCTAGCAATTTTATATATAGATAAAGAGTTGGTAGGAACATTAGAATATGGTCACCTGATTGAAAGTTTTCGAAGTAAAATTCCAAAAAAGTGTAATTTATTTAATTCGCACCCATATCTTAGTAGCCACAGTTATATTTTTGAATGTTTCTTTCTATCTTTGATCAGAACCCTCAAAAAATGGATTGTTTTATTTTGTCATATGACTTGTAATCTGAGGATTAGGCCTATTGGGGAAACCTCATTAAAAAAACGCATACAACAAGTCTACCTCATGGGTTGCGTGGAAACGACGACAAATTTGCTTGAGAGCGCAGAGTTGCTTCCCTGCATGGGCTGCAAACAAGCTTAGCCAGCCCTGATTACGATAATACTATGTCTGTGCTTAGTGACAGTTTCACTTTCCCACGGCATTTACTTCATTAGTTGCTTGCTTTTCTAGCCTGTAGGTATTGAAGGCGTTTCAATATATGTACTTGCAAGCACGCATATACACTTTACGGTTCCAAGGAAGTCTACAAATACAGTGTAGATTCTTTCACACGTCAAGCGCATAATTTTATAATTTGAATGAAAATATCATGAATGATTCAAGTAAATGAAACCAGATATGCAATCGGGCTATAGTCTGCCAGAAATATTCTTGAAGGACTCCACCTTTGACCGGTGAAAAGTATGATTAAGTATGATTACATAATTATATTTTCATATCTACACCGAAGCACTAGCAAACGTACCGTCAAGACTTCAAAAATATGACCCCCCATATCAAAATCCTGCGTACGCTACTGAACCTCAGTACCATGTTTTTAATACGTATGCTAGTACTTAGTTGCTATTTA
This sequence comes from Oxycera nigricornis, assembly GCA_963942545.1. NCBI lineage: Eukaryota > Metazoa > Arthropoda > Insecta > Diptera > Stratiomyidae > Oxycera > Oxycera nigricornis. Next base: position 103,511,504 of record OZ012659.1, read on the forward strand.
ACTTGGGTAAACATATTCAAGAATACTTTCAGTTGAACTGCGAAAATACTTCATCATTTCTTGTACAAGTTCAAAAACGCCTGCAAGTCAAATCATTACAATTGCCTTGGAAAATCTGAAGGCACCTGTTCTCACAAGAGGTCATCAATTACAAAAAGACCAAATCAAGTGTTGAGCCGCAACTTAATGCCATTCATTGAACTTAAGTTGAAAATATCTGAAATACTCTAATGTTTTCCAAAAACTTGAAGCTCATTACCAATCATTATATCCAATGGAAAAATGATTTTTCCCATTGTTTTAACCATTTACTGGACCACTTGAAATCGATCGCCTGCTTTTAAATGTGAATATTCTGCCTGATAAGATGTAGATATGTACACCTTGAAAATCGTAGCTAATGAAGGTCAAGACGCTCCCGAGTGGAGTCAATATCGCCACTTGTCCGAGGCACCTGAGAAAGAACCTTGTGAACAATCTGCAGATTCCTCAAGTATCTGCATACATACCACAGCTTGCTAGCCTGGATATCTGAAACTGCAGTTTTGAACCTTCCTCCCTATACATATCTTCAGATCTCCACACCTCTTACCATGACTGATTGTCCATCACCGAAAGAATTTTTGTCAAGTGTGTTCCGCATGCAGGAGTCCTCTCAGCGTGTGTGTTGTCTTTCACACAAATTGAAAAAAACTATTGACTGTAATGATAGTTAACTGTCTTGTTTTTTGTTATCATGCTGTTATTATTATTACTATGACCACGATCTCGTATCTATATCTGTATCCATAGTCATTTGAAGAAGAAAATGGCATGTAAAAATGATCTGCAGGCAAGATGCTCGCAGAACAATAAAGTCAGAACAACTGTTTATTATATTGCACAACATATATTATCGCCGTTAATGATGAGCGGGTGGTCAATGTAGTGGGCATGACCGCAACACATTATGTCTTAATCATTTTCTTAACGGCATTCAAGTGTTTTTATTCGCAAGTGGTCTTTAATGATGATCATCATCTTTTTCGCATTTCACGACTTGAAAAAATATACTCGAAAAATATAGACAAGAATTCAATATGTGTACTTAATGTTCGATCTGATGTACTATTTTTTTAGTAAATGCTGTATGAAACGGTTGTTGCTGTTTAACCCGTGTCGTGATAAGATAGCGAGAATAAGAAATATTCACATTTCACGCCAAAAATTCCATTCGTATTGTAAAGCTATAGTTCCAGGAGAAGTTCCATTAAAAGATAAATTTATTTAACATTTCGAAAGTAATTCGTCGAATTGCAGTTAATATTTTCAAATATGTATTTTTTGAAATTAAAATATATATACAGCAGCAGACATATAATTAGAAATACTTGGAGCTAACTTAGAAAAATCCAATTTGTCCATGAATCCTTTGATATAACTTATTCCCCTTAGGTTAGTTTTTAACCTGATTCAATAGCAATTGAGAGAGATCAAGCGTATGCCGATGGTATCTCTATGAAGGCGACAGGACAATAAAAACTTCGAAAACTCAAGAGTCCGAGCGGATACGTAGTTAGAAAGATATAAAAATTATTTTAAAATTCATTTATTTAAGCAAATAATTTACCCAAAAAATAATAATATAGAAATATATCAATAACGTGTTGGGAGACCCTTCTGCTTCACAAACTCTTGTGGGAGATTCGGCGTTGTCGTTATAAGTCTTCTGCATCTTCATAAGTATGGGTGCTCATGCTTCTTTCACCGCTTCGAAGAATTGGTCCATGTTTGTGAAACTTCTTACTTCCATGGCTTGTTTTACGTGTCCCCACAAATGCTCGATTGGATTTATGGTACTAGCCCACATTAAAAAATTGCAAAATATCGTTTTTTTGGCATTTTTTTACTCCCTGCATCTTTGAAAATGATCAGAACAATAGTATAAAATATAGTGGTATACTAGAACACGGTTTTGGCTGCTGGCGACATGGCATCGATTGTGTATCTTTTCTTCCTAAAATACTAAAAAATGTATAGAAAATGTACTAAAAAACGAAGACAAACTTAAAACGCGATTTTTTCGAAATGAGGTTTTTTCAACTGGCCTCCGGACCTACTCAACCGATTTTAATAGGTCTTAGTGCCTTTCATTTATTAACATATTCCGCAAGACAATTCACCTCAAGCCTTAGCCGTCTTTTTAATTTAATAGAAGAAAATGCGAAAAATTATGGTTTTTTTTCATAAAAAATATTTTTTAACTTGATTTGTACAGCACAGTGATCCAGTTTATAAAATTTATACATTCTTATCAGTTTTTGGAGGGAAACCGGCAAAATTTTATTCCATGATTATGAAAAAACTAAATTAACAAGCCGCGAGGTGCGACCCTTGAGGTCCACACGGTCAACTTCCCAGTAATATCTACATAAACATCAACAATATTACAACAATGAGAGGTATTCATAGCAGTAACAGGAATGAGTTAATATGAATCATATCGTCTACGTGAGGGTCCATTGATTACGTAAGGTTTTTGGTCGATGAGGACAGATTGAATATTCACGCGGATCAATCGGTGGGGGCCTTTTTGGTGTTGAAAAATTTTGTTGGGTTTCAAAATTTAAGCAATTTTTTTAAATAAAAGACTATAAAAACTATTAAAAATCTGCGTACGTACGTACGTACACACACACACACATACGTCTCCCTTTCTAAAAACACTTTATATATACTCTATAGACCTCAAAACGTAAAGAAAAGTTGAAAATTTCAATTTCGTCGAGGCGATTACAAGAACTTCCCATATACTGGGAAGTCAAAAATAAAAAAATCATTCAAAGTTACCATATAAAGAGGGTTCATACGAATGCAATTACTTTATATCTTTTATTCTAAAAAAATGTTGTAAATTCAATCAAAGGTTTAAAATATTTGCATAATTTGAGCAGATTTTTAAAAGTTTTTATAGTCTTTTATTTAAAAAAATTGCTTAAATTTTGAAACCCAACAAAATTTTTCAACACCAAAAAGGCCCCCACCGATTGATCCGCGTGAATATTCAATCTGTCCTCATCGACCAAAAACCTTACGTAATCAATGGACCCTCACGTAGACGATATGATTCATATTAACTCATTCCTGTTACTGCTATGAATACCTCTCATTGTTGTAATGTTGGTGATGTTTATGTAGATATTACTGGGAAGTTGACCGTGTGGACCTCAAGGGTCGCACCTCGCGGCTTGTTTAATTAAAGAACGATGTCAACAAATTGATTCAAGATTCGTAGAATCATGCATATGTGAGTACACGAGATATGTTATATGATAGAAACGACCTTCGGGGGGTCAAAACTAAAAAACCAATCGACCGATCTGTAAATATGGTTCAATTGACATGTTAACATAATGGGTTTCGTTGAAAAACTATCCACGAACTTCCCATATACATACACATACAGATTTCATTTCAAAAGCACTTGAACCATACTTTAAAGACCTCAAAACATGAAAATAGTTGAGAATTTTACTTTCAGTTTTCGGGGCGATAACGAAAACTTCTCACGTTTTAGAAATTTCAAAAAAAAAAACATAAAAATAACTGATAAAAATTGATTATTATTCCTAAAAACAAAATTCTTTCAATTTTTGATTTGTACTCGTAGTAATCAATAATATAAAAGACAAGATATTTTAAGGAGTTCTTTTGAAATAAAAACCTCAGTTTTTAAATACTACCCAAAAATATTCACATAAAAATTCAAACAATTAATTATTATTATTTTTATTCTAACTATTATTTTTAATGTTTATGTAGATATAAGCAAAAGTTTTTCATGCAAACCTCGCCGTTTGTTTATTTTACATTGATCATTTGTTCAGTTCAGTTTTGTGAATTTTTTAGACATTCCCTTACTGTTACTCTTTAAAAAATTTCATAATTTTTTAGCATATATTTAAACAGTTGTAAATGGAGTGGTTTTGCTCTCGACTGAAAGCTGTTTTTTAACAAAGACCACGTGTGAACCCTGAGACAAGTGTGGTGGTTCACAAAACTAATTTGAGTTTCCCATATAACAGAAAAACAGGAGCAGAAGGAATCAAAGCAGGAACGGGAGAAACACGAGGAGCTGGAGTGCTGGAGGAGCAAGAATTGGAGCAGTAGGAGTGAGAAGCGCAGGATCAGAAGAAGCAAGGAAAGCAGGAGATAGAGCAGGGGAAGTAGGAGTAGGATATTCGTTGTATTGATGAATCTTTAAGATACGTTTTTGTATATTCAGAAATATCATCAGTGCCATCGGAAGATGTTTAAGTACAGGGAAAACTTTTGACGCGTGCGCTCAACAATACAAATACATTTAATTAAAAATCAACGCTTTTTTCGTCACTATCTTAGATGATCTAAAGATTATCTTCAAAAGTTAAAGTCGGTTGCTTCGTTTAGTTGAAAATTCTCTTGTACGCCTAATGTTGAAAATCATCCTCAGACCCAAAACAATTAAAATCCTCCTTTCCAAACAGTCACTCAGGGTTAAAATGATGGTAATCGGTCAAATCAAACTTTTAATATTACAACTTGACTAGAACTTCAGAGAGAGAAAGAGAGACAACTCAACTCCAGCTCACATATGTATCTGTGAAAGATGTTTCGTATCTTTGCAATAACATCTTCAGCAGTGACTTGAAGTAATTCGATGGTTATTGATAGATCGCCTCTTCCCTGGGTAGCTAATCCATTCCTCTTAACTCTCCATCAAATTCAATCCAAGAGTTGGTATTCAAGTTAATTTGTTCGCGGTTTCATAAAATGTTACAAACATTTTTAGGTCAACGCAATTCACCCTGCCATTGTGCCCATTACCCAACAACACCGAAGACCCAATCCTACCTAATGTTATATAAGGCTTCTTGGATCCGCTCGAGGGTAAGACCAATAATAATGGGGCAGACATCAATCTTGACGCCCGTACAAATTGTTTGGCAGCATTGGACACACTTTGTTGTTTCAAGGGCAATGTTGGCGCGAATTATGTTCGGAAGCTTTTTTTCTTTTAGTCGCTATCAATTCAATTTACATGGCGATCGAATTAGTTTTGGCAACGCGATTGACGGAGTCATATTCCACATTTCCACATACGACGACTACCTCTACATATCCATGGCGCTCTAAAGCGAATATAATGGTAGAACACTAATCCTCTTGGGGTATTTGGCCGCAATCTGTTTCATTTGACCGACCGAAGACTTGATCAAGGTCGTAGCGTTCTAGCAATGCAAAAAAAAATTACAGCAAATTGGCAGCTGAAATCGAAAAAAGCGAAGATTGGTTCAGAAATATCTAATATCTATTTTATGGTAAGTGTGATCATCAATCAAAATGCTGGTCAAATGTCAGCGAGCATTATTTGAATCATGTTTTGACTAATCACAAATTGTTTAAAGTGCTGGGTCGGGCAACGAGCGAAACTGTTATTGTAAAACAAAAATGATAAATTTGAAATTGCTATTAGAGGTACAGATACGGACGTGTTTTATCGAAAAAATTGGATTGAAAATTTACATTAATGCGAGGTGGACTGAGTGGAAATGACATTTGGAAGATATCGTAATCTATTTAAAATGGTGCTCTTGATTGAAAATGTTTTATTATTTTGTAACTAGTTTTGTAGTTGTTTTTTGCAATTTATTTTGATTTTGCTCAATAATAGCCATTTTGTCGGCAAGCCATGTTGAAATAATTTGATTTGATTTTTTGAGCTATTTAAATGCAAATTGCGAATTTTTGGAATACGGAGGATAAATTTTTCTTCATAAAGTCATATATAATATGTTTATACCAATAAAAATTTCTATGACATCGGACTGTAAAATAATTTTTGGTAATCTGATACTTTTTCACTGTGTTTTTATTCAAGGTTCATGCTAAGGGGTTAGTCCACTGTTAAACTGCTCAAAATGATTTTTTTAAACAGCTACCAAAAAAACGATTCAAGATATCGATTTGAAATTTTATATACACCTTTATTGAGATTAAAAGTTTCATTGGAGAAAATTATTAGAAAACAAAATGGCGACCGCCCCAATGGATCGCCGCAGTACCGCAGAAAAAAAGCAAATGGCGCCTCATAAAATGCTGGACAAAATAAATATCTGTGAAACAATTACCAAAAATATTTCATTAGTTTTGAGTAAAAAGGACTGCACGGGCCTAAATTTAGTGCCCTAAAGCGATTTAAAAAAATTGGTATACTTTTGAACATTATGATCCCGTTTTTCGCGTTTTTTCAATGCAAAAATGTTTCCCAAATCGTCAAAAAAAATTCGGATAGCTAATTGAATGTGAAAATTTGGACGCATATATTTTAAAGGTTTTATTCCGTGCCTCAAGGTGTTCGAAAACTTTAAAGGTATTGAGAAAAAGAAAAGATCCTTTTTTTCTTAGTGCCGTTTCACAAATATTATGTTGCTTCAAAAAAGCTTTCATGTTTGACCTGCAGGCACGGTGCCTTAAACTTTTGCGTATAACTGATAGTATGTAGAATAAAAACTGACTGTGACTTTTTCATTTTTTTCAAGTGGAGAACTTTGTTGCAAAAATACGCTGTACTTTTAACACGTTTGGGAGATGTTGCCCTTCCAGAGGAGGCCATTGAAAGCAGATTTACATGGAGACCCCACCCCACACTTTTCTCTAAAGCTTCTGTAGCTTTAGAGAAAAGTGTGCTAAAGAAAAGTTTGATGATCGTTTTTGACGGTCATATTTGTCAGGTTTTCGTCATTGGTCATTCGTGCCATTAACTCAGAAATCCAAAAATTCAAATATCTTGAGGATAACATAATATTTTTTAACTTCCCAGTATATGTGAAGTTTTTGGAATCGTCTCGAAAATCTAAATTGAAATTTTCAACCTTTCTTTACGTTTTGAGGTCTATAGAGTATATAAAAAGTGTTTTTAGAAAGAGAGATGTATGTGTCTGTCTGTACGTACGTACGTACGTTCGTGGACCGTTTTTTCTACGAGCATAACTCATGTAAAAAAAGTTGTATCGACTTGGTTAAGCTGTCAACCGAAGCGTCTTTGCAATCTTAAGAGCTGATTAGTTTTTGGGACATTTCGGTCGGGGGGTTTGCTGTTTTGGCCCCTTGAATGTCTTTTCTGTCATCCGCTATATCTCACGAACCAAACATGAAATTTGCATCTTTAAGATGTCTATCAACGCGCATTAACATTACTCGGATTGTATCAAAATTTAAAAAAATATGTTGGAGCCGTTTTTTTTATTTATTAAAAATAGTGCAAAAAATTAAAGTTTTTTTATAAACAATAAATTTTTAGACTGATTTCCAAAACGCAGTAATAAATATTTATAAAATCAATATACTCCAAACAGTTCTTGACAAATAACTAGCAAAACTTTTTCTTATGATTAGGAAAAAAATTAAATTAAAAATAAAAAACCATTAAAAGTCATCATGACCTTCAAGGACATTCATGTTATTCACTATATCTCGCGAACCAAATATAGTACTTGCATCATTAAGGTGTCAATATACGTATATTAACATTTTTGTGATGTTTCTAACTTTATAAAAAAAATCGTTTCAGCCGTTTTTTCATTTAATAAAAGAAAATGCGAAAAATTAGGGGTTTTTTCATAAAAAATAAATTTTTAACCTGATTTGCTTAACGCAGTATTAAATGTTTATAAAATTCAAACACTCTTGTCAGTTTTCGAAGAGAAATCAGCAAAAAATATTTGGGTGATTATAAAACAAAACTAAATTATAAATAAAAAATCATTCAAAGTTACCATGTAAAAAGGGTTCATACGAATGATATTACTCAATATCTTTTATTCTAAAGATGTTGTAAAATCAATCAAAATTTTATAATATTTGCATAATTTGAGCAGGTTTTTAATAGGTTTTACAGTGTAATTCATTTTAATAAAAAAATGCTGAAATTTTGGAAAAGAACAAAATTTCAATCAAATTTGCATTTGTGGTAATCAACGCTTTGAATGGGAAAATGTTTTTTAGTCAATACTATGCAAGATCATATGCTTTAAAAAGCTTTCATCACATATAAAACTGTGGTTTTTAGTAGATTGATTCTTTAGTTTTCAATTACTTTCTCCATCATCACGTGTAAAATATTTTACTTGTTACATGCAATTAAACTGATTATTGACTGCATATTCAATGTTTTTCAAGATTCAAATAAAAAATAACTATTAGTATCATTGATGTAACATCGTAAAAAAATACAAATTCAGTGATTATGCGGAAGTCATGACAATTTTGAACAAAACTATTCAAAATGGCCGCCACGCCAGAAAATCTCTTCAGTGGGCGTAATAACAAAAACTGCATTCATTTTTGCTAGCACCTTTTTGTCTTTCAAGCGTCGATTTTTATAACAAATAATGTAAAAAGGCTTTGTAACCTGCCAGTTCCCTCCGTTTGATCCGCGTGAATATTCATATACACCAAAACCTTATGTCATCAATGGACGTTCCCATAGACGATATGATTGATATTAACTCATTTCAATTACTGTTATAAGTACCTCGTATTATAATTATTTAAAAAAGTATTATTTTCATAAATATTTTTGTGTTTAATATTTTTAATATTTATGTAGATATTACTGTAAAGTTGACCCTGTGGACCTCAAGGGTCGCACCTCGCGGCTTGTTTTCAATTGCCATTGCATCAGTCACTAAGTAATGAGTCGCAAATTTCACGTAATGCGTTTGGTCAAGAAATCGCTTCTTATCCTGGTATCTTCAGTTTCAGACGCTCATATCCAAAAATCAACTAATTTTCGTAGAATCGCGTCACATTGTTTCCTTGTACGTAACAATTTTCTTGCGAGTGCACTGTAGTCGCCCTGAAAATCTACCAAATACTCAAGATACCATATTTAAAGATTCACGTATTGCTTCATTAATATTGCAAAGAACAGATATCTTCCGCATTGTTGGTAGTTCTTTTATTCCCGCTTCTTCTATATTTTTCAGCGATTCGTCAAACCTCCAATAAATTCCATCATATAGTTTGTGGGGTTTCTCAGATACATATAACGTTCAAGCAGCATCACATCATCGCTGAAGATATTTCTAGCTAATTATTTCAAGGCCTTTTGTTATAAATCAACTGTAAAATTTATAGTTTTTTTTGGTTCATTTCATGGGAGTGTTTTTGCTTCGTACAGAAGACACGGTTGGTATTTATATAGGTGTGAAGAAGAAAATATTGATCGAAATCATGAAAGTCTGCATCAATCTATCGGATGATACAAACCATTCACGTCATCAATGTATCTTGTATCTTTGACCGTGAAGTAGAAGAGCCTGAAGATAGGCAAAAATGGAGTCATTTTATGAAACAAGCTCTCAAAAAGCTTTGAGGGTGCAAAATCTTTCTTCCATCGGTTCCATCCGCATTTCAAAATTTGATATTGATGGAAGGGAGTCATCCATCGATGAAAAATCAAAGAAGCTTTGAATGCAAAGCACCAGTATTGATATTTCGGTGTTCATATTATTATAACCACAAAGAAAGCTTTTGGGATTATTTTTATTTACTAAAGCGGAAATAAGTCTATAATTAGTGTTAATTATTTACATCTGAAAGTCATTTAATTTAATCATTGAAATTTTAATTCAGAGTTAAGTTCAATCCATTGGCTGAAGTTAAAAAATATTAAATAAATAATTATTGAATTAGTAAATAAGTAATAAATGAATTGAAGTTGAACGACTTTTTCAACTAAATGACGAAGCCTGTTGAATAGTACGCACGCAGTCGTGACATAGCTTTGTTGTATGTGGAAATAACATCTTCAACATCGCATCTTCAAGTATTTGATCATCATCGCATTAATCGACGCTCAAAAGTCTGCGTCAACGTTTACGTAATCCTGAGAATAGTTTTCATTTAAAATTTTGGTATTTTTTAAAAATAAATCACCTCACAATCTCGTCGATGTTTGTTATTTAGCTATATGGTCAAATTTTTAGGAAACTCAATCATAAACATATGCATAGGCTTTTTTTCTTCGTTGGTTTTATTTGCAAATTTCATGGCATATACGGTTTCACAATAATTCCTGGCATATGACCATCACAACTGCGTCTTAGGATCGCCATCCTGTCGGTCTAATTTTGCCAGCAGAGCCGGCCTTATTACGCCAATAACGAGTCGAATGTTGGCTTCCAAATCATCAATTGTTGCTGGTTTATCTACATACATACACAAGAGACTTGCCGAACGTAGGATGCAAACGATTTTCGAATGGCTTCATTTGCTGCACTATTTGAATATTATAGGGCTTAAGCCCACGATTTTTCTTCAAAATGTTCCATCTAGTGGATGGACAGAGGCGAAGCTATTGAGAACGGCAACGAGTTGATAAATTTGGATCTCCAGTCACTCTAGCCTCTACAGTAGTAATGGCTGCCTCGGCACGCACTGTATGAGCTCGTGTTGGATGAACATTGTCCAACAGTGTATAAGTGGGCATAGATCTTTCCATCGTCTTGCGTATGAGCTGCTTAGATGGACAATTATGATTACCGTAAATTAGACAAAGTGACGCTTAGACCGCGAATTTCGGAAATAAATTTCCATTATTTTGTGACGTTGATCGGATGTACGTCTTTGCATCGTAATTTGTCAAATAATGTCATAATATCAAAATGACAGCGAAATTTGACAGCTATAATGACAGATATTCCTATCAAAATTTCTATACCTTAAAGAAACCAACCTCTACATAGTGCTTTGAATCAGACTAATTTGAAACATGAGCCGTACATGGTTTCCATGATTTGGGACCATTCGAATGTCTGAAGGAAAAAATTTGTATTTTTTTCTAAAATACATGTTTTTACGTAAAATATGACTTAGAATGATTTAATTTTCTTCCGCATGGCAGCAGTTAAAGTTTTTGGCTTAGCTAAATTATTCCTTTTTTCCTTACAAAAAAATGAAATAACAAGCCGTGCGGTGCGACCCATGAGGTCCACACGGTCAACTTCCCAGTAATATCTACATAGATATTAAAAATATTAAACACAATAAAAGTTATGGAAATAAAACTACTTCAAATAATAAAAATGTACCTCTCATAAAAATTATTGGAATGACTTAATATTAATCGTAACATCTACGTGAGCGTCAATTGATTACGTAAGGATTTTGGTGCGTTGGTTTGATTGAATATTTACGCGGATCAATCGGCGGGGGGGCAGGTTTCAAAGCAGTTTTTTCATTAAAGTTAAACATGGTGCTGTGAAGATTATGGAAAATCTGCTCAAATTTGGCAAATATTATAAACTTTGATTGACTATACAACAATGTCTTTAGAATAAGAGTAAATCTATAATGATAATGATTCGAATGAACCGTTTTTACGTGGTGACTTTGAATGAGTTTTTATTTTTAATTTAATTTTTTTGTAATCATGAGAAAAGTTTTTGCTGGTTTCTCTACAAAAATTGATAAAAGTTTATAAATTCTATGAAGATTTATTATTACGATGTGCAAATCAAGTTAAAAATGAATTTTTTTATGAAAAAAACATATCTTTTCTAATTTTTTTTAATAAATTGGAAAAACCGCTTTAATGATTTTTTTAAAATATAAAAACATCATTAAAATGTTAATACGCGTCGATTGACACCTTAATGATCGAAAGATTATATTTGGTTCTCGAGATATAATGAATGACGTAAATGACATTGAACGTTAAATGATTTTTTATTTTTTATTTAAATTTTTTCGTAATCATGAAAAAAATTTTTGCTGGTTTTTTCACAAGAACTATTTGGAGTATATAAATTATATAAACATTGATCACTCGGATTTGAAAATCAGGTTAAAAATTTTGTGTTTTTGAAAAACAACCTAATTTTTTGCACTTATTTTTAAAAAATTAAAAAACGGCTCCAACGATTTTTTTTGTAATTATGACAGATTCATAAAATTGTTAATACGCGTCGATTGACACCTTAACAATGAAAATCGCATGTTTGGTTCGTGAGATATAGCGCATAACATGGTTGACCTTCAAGGGGTGAAAACAGCAAACCACCCCCTCCCCCCCGACCGAAGTTTTCCAGAAACTAATCAGCTCTTAAGATTGCAAAGACGCTTCGATTGACACCTCAACGAAGTCGATACAACTTTGTTTACGTGAGTTATGCTCGTAGAAAAACTGCCCGCGAACGCACATACGTACGTACGTACGTACGTACATACACACACACACACATACATACTTCTTTCTAAAAACACTTTATATATACTCTATAGACCTCAAAACGTAAAGAAAACTTGAAAATTTCGATTTTCGAGGCGATTACAAGAACTTCCCATATACTGGGAAGTTAAAAAAAAGTTTCGAGATTAAGAACGTTATTCCACATAACATGAGAGGAAAATGAGCTTTAAACAATGGTGTGAAAACTTTTAATTGATTCCTTTGTTGATTGAGAAAATCCTGGCAGTCCATTAAGAAAATGCGATTTCGAGAAAAGGTGCGTTTAAAATGTTGCGATCCTGTCAGCGACTTCAAGATATTGACTTTTTCTCCAGCATGCATACTCAGGTGAAAAATAAGACGGTAAAAGAACTGAAAAGAGATTGAGAATTGAATTTTACACGCGATTCAATTTGAAATTAGGCAAAAATAGAATGATTAGAGACTCAAATATCATTTAGTTTAAACGAGTAATAGATAGAAACTGAAAGCAAAAGCAGTAGCACTTAGACCATTTTAGAAATATTGAACGTCGCTCCGTTTGCTGGTTTTTAGCAGAAATAAATAGTATATAAAACTTTATACAAGGTGGTACATATATTCAAATTTGTAAAATACCAAACAAAAGTAGTTTTGACAGACCTTTGAAATCCTTAGTTTGGGGAAAAACGTTGAATAGAGAAAACATGAAATGTCAGAAGTGAACGAATCGCGTTTGTTATGTGTAAGCTAATAATGTGAACATTTTACAAACATAAATGAATGCAGCACTAACATCTTCTATTTCACTACAAACATAAAAAAATTCACAACCAGGACCAATATAGCCCCAACAACTTATAGTCAGACTCTTCTCCACCCAATTTCAGTTTGTTTCTGAAAATATTTTCAGTTTTTTTCTCGTTTGATTCGATCTCGAATTTTCAAATCATATTCAGTATTTTTCTGTCTATGATTGAATTTGTTGAAAATTTTAGACATGGTAAAGCCCTTAAAAATATATCTTTCCTCATAAACTGTGGTGAGTCATTTTAAATTCTACTTCTAGTTATTGGTATAGTGAGGATTTACGGAGGCGCTTCTTCCGTATACAACTTTTCTCAAAATAGTGTCGAGTCTTAAATTTACGAAGCAAAATTCAAAAATTGTGTTTGTTTAATACATGGAACAAATCTGATTGGTTATCAATAAACTATGGGTCTACTTTGAAGAAAATTCTTTTGCCGAGCCAATTGAAACGATACCAGTTCGTATCCTCTTTAATTTTTCGTGGGGATTCTATCGAACTTTTCTTTGAGCACTAGATCTATTCTTCTGAATAGTTGACAATGTACTCCAAAGTAATCCAAATCTTACGGCTGACATTTTTATTACTTTATTTTTCAAATTCTTTGATGAGCTTGATTTTTCAATTTAAAGTATACGTCTAAGCGCTAGTTATCAATCGGAATTTTTTTCCCAAACGTTCTTAGAAAATTGTTTTTCCTATTTGGAAATAATATCTGATCTAGAAAGATCTCGATGAAAATTTTTTTTTTCAAGCCTTGATACTTAAGTGTTATTCGAGAACCAAGAATATTCGAAGCAAACATAATTTGGAACAGGACTATGTTCAAACATACAAATGAGTGCCAGAAGCTCTTTAAATGCTTAAATAAATACGAAATTTAATGCCTGTTGCAATTCTGTATTAGCCATAAAACTGCCAGCATTTATTTAAAAGTAAATCCTTTCCTTGCAATTTGGCATGGTTTTAAAGCATGTAGGTAGGTCACATGGCAAATAAAAATACAAAGTAAATTATTTCACCAGCAACTGAATTTCGAAATGTAAATATCATGTTTCGCAGCCATTAATTACATAAGTTAAATACTATCTGCCGGAGTGCTATTCCAATTTAAAATATTCAAATATATCATCAAACCTCAGTCTGAGATATTTTGAATGGATTTGTCGTTCAAATTCCTTTCACTCAAGAACCCACATCCTCAACGTAACTGCCTGAAAATATATTCCACTAGCAGGTGCTTCACAAGATACTTAATTTCACACTCTAATTCCTCCGATCTTTCGGGACTCAACTGGAAATGCAGCTAGGCAATAAATTTCCCAGGTAGGTTCATTAGGATCACCATCATCACGAAATTTATCGTCCTAATCACCTGACGAAGGTGAAAGATAAATTGTCACCAGAGGTTATAAGCAAATTATCTTTAGTGAGCAGCGGCGTCTTGACGAGGATTGAATAACACGATTCGTTAGTCCTTTATCGCACGAAAAATCTATTCAACTACACCTGAGACGTAAATTATGATCTTATATCACGTCAACAGATCATTCTTCTTGTCAGCAATGAGCATGATGCCTAAGGATATCTCGCGATCTTCATTATGATGTTTTCCTGGTGCATGCAAAGTTTGTCATGAGAATGGTTGACATGATCGAAGGAATTCATGATTTGTTGAAATTTTAATGAATCGCAGGGAGCTATTAAACGTAATAGCAACGAATGATCCAATTTATTACAATGAAATTGGCCAACTCGTGTTTTCACTGGATTTCTATAGTTCTTCTCTTCCAATAAAAGGTCTTCTAACAACCTTCACATCTTCTTCTCTATTTTTCCAGCAGAGTTGAAGGTTTAGATTTTTTTAAAATTATGTTTGTAGTTTCTGAATTTAACATACAATACAAAACACATCAAATTGGATCTAAATACAATACAATCAAGAAAAGTAAGTGATAAAGCCACTACCGCATAGAAATGGTACTTTATATTAGGAGGGCTCATACGCTTGCGACAGAATCGTGAAAACAATTCATGGATTTTTATTATACATGGTTTGTTGTTACTACTATTTTCCTGACTAAAATTTCTTTAGACCAGATGTGATCCCAAACAAATTTCATGGTGTCGAAAATTCTTTCGTATAATGTAATAGAGAATATTCGAACTAAAATCAGAATTAGTACACGAAACATGTTAAATAAAGACGAATAAGATTGAAATATACAACCATTTTCCATTAGAATTGAAGATTAAAGTTGACTCAGCAACCAACTAATTAAATTACAGCTTCCTCGGCTAATCTGTGTCATACCACCAAAAAGTTGGAACACGTCCAAGAGTTGATTCCTTTTTTTTCTCTTGTTTTTTGAATACATAACATAGTATTCCGTAACACTTTCACATCACAGACACTTGCTTGCCCGAAAAGATTGCATCCTCTTTCCATCTATGGTCACATCGAACGTACGTACATATCTATATTTCAGCTCCAATTACAGAGCTATCTGCCATCTAACATTTCTGCTAAATTTTCGCCCATATATCCATGCAATTTTATGTCTGCATCTATTTTCAGAGTGCAGCGGCTCCAGTAACAATGCACTAAGACCATTTATTGCCTTTCCAAATGCACATACTATATGTGTGTAACTTAGGCTCGAACTTAAATTAACTTCCAATAAAAGATCATCTCGCGCCTTTTACAGTTTCGGTTCGATTCGCTCCACTAGTGCAGGAAAAACCAACATCACGTAACAAACTTCTTGAGCATTTTCACATCATCAGGAAAATTGGTGGTGGCATTGTCTAAATTTACATATGTACGTAGGTACCATACATCGGACAGATGTGCCACATGTGCCTCGTATGCAAAAAAGGCGCAACGGACAAGTGTATAAATTTTACGATTTTGTCCGTGCAATATTTCACGTGCGCGAGAGTGGTGGAACAATGCGCCAATCTAGAGTCAATCTGTTGCCGATCACTTGTATTTTTCTGGACAATGTCACCCCAATTAACGTTTTTAGTAGCGAAAACCCACTTGAAGGAAAATTCGCGAGTTGAGAATGAAAAGTCAACGTTGTTGCATCGAAGCTGGCGAAATTGTGAACCTCTTTGATGCTATTGTTTGGAAAATTGCATCTTTATTGCAGTTTATTAGAGATCGAAATTATGTTTATGTGCAAATTGGCGGCTGTAAATTGAATAGTAAATTTCCAACTAAGAGGAAACAGGTATCAATTGTCTATTAGCAGCAATTAATTGAGTTCAAATGAGGTTTGAAAATTCAGGCTTTCGAATATCCGAACATAAATTTTTTTTATAATCGTTTGATGTATCTGAGCAATGTATAGACTCAAGGCTGTGTAAAAAATCAGCATGTAAAGACAAATGCACCACAAATATTCTTAGAACTATGTATCATAGCCATTCAGTTTAACTTGAATTATTCCTCAGAAAATTAAGTGCACTCCAAATTTGTTCAACTGAACCTGAAGGAGCAGCTGAACTAACACTTCATAGCAATTTTGATTCAAATATCAAAGTCGATCTTACACACAAAAAGACTTACGAATACCACATCGCGGAACAAAAGATATCTTTAGATATTTTGAACAAAATATATGCTTCAAGAATAAGAGAAAATACGCAAAAAATTTCGAAGATCATAGTCCCAATATATTAAAGACCAAAAATCAAAAGAAAAATTAATCGAGGTCACATTCTGTACCAAGGCACGAGTAAGAAAAAAAACGAAGTTGAAGAAAAAATAATGATGTAAAAACTATGTTTCCAAGATTACTGGAATCAAAGGCCCTCTTCATGAGTTTGAATAGTGTTCAAAACCTTTAACATCAAAATTGATAAAACAAGTATCTGAGACTTTCCTTTTTCATTGGGTATGTGTAGCACAATACCTCACCAAGATATGATAACCGTCGAAGATCAAACGAATCATAATAGCAATGAATTTGTAGATTGTATTCTTTATGAATTTTGACAAAAACCACTTCGCCATATTCCCCAAAAAAATTTACAATAAAGGCTGGAAATTGATTTGACAGGCTTTTTTTGAGAAATTAAAAAGACCATTTTTTCTATATAAATTTATAAATAAGCCTGGTCATTGACAGGGTTTTTGAAAAATTAATAAGACTGTACTGTTTCATTTATAACGTTAACACTGTTGAGATCATCGAGAGCCTAATATGTTCAACTCGCTAGGAGTTAGATACGAAATAAATTGACTAACTTCTGTGAAGGTGTTTCCTAAAAAAAAATTCCATGATATTCCCACATCGTATTACCATCTCAGAATTGTCCTCCTGAATACATTGTCTATCTCAGTCAGTCTCAGTGTCCTTCAATTATCAAATCTCAGTAGTGATTTTTTTTCCGCGTTCACAGAGTCTTCCAAGTGTTTGCATGACTATCTTAAGTGAGCTGAACTTCTCTTCTGCTCAAGATCAATCAAAATCATGCATCACTAGTTTGAATGAGATTTTATGTAACTTATGATTTTGAATTGGACATATTTCTTTTTGGTAAACGCTAGCTAGTTTTTTAGGAGTCAAACCTGATTCTCTTTCTCAACCGAGAGTCAATAAATAAAGGCAAATACCTAAGCCAAACCAGAAAGAAGACTCCAATCAGAGTCCCGAAACATTGGTATTAACCATTTTTACTACAATGTATGTATAAAACCGTTACATCCTTCATTGAAACATATTTTAACCTGGACTTTCGATTTGACTATTGTTCATTGTTAATATTGTCGGGGAATGATATTGCATTGCAGACTACGCAGGATAAATTGAATGACTATGATGAGAAGATCGTATCTTAAAATAATATCCATTAGCAACTATGGCTGCTACTCAGTGGCGGCTCTAACCCAATTATTCTGGGGAAGTAATTTAGTCTTTAACACTTATCACACGGCAATCAATTTGTAATGAATGATGCATCCAAGGGTTGGCTTAAAAGCAATATGTAAGCTTGGTAGAGGTGTGTTTGAGTTGAAACCTTATTCTATGGCATATGGTTCAAATTTATGAATTTTGGAGTCTTGCATATTTAGAGTCACATTGCAGGATTTATTATATAGATTTGCTCCTCGTTTTTCACTGCTTCATCGTTCCAGCTTATCTGTGAACTGCAGCTTTCGTTAATGATTTAGAAGTCATCGTGTATTCAATAAATGGCACATCGACTTATGGTTTCATTCTTTTAAACATCAGGGCTATGTCCTTGTAGAATTATCGTAAAACCAGGTGATAAATTTATTTTCAAGAAAATATACTTTTTCTTGAACCTTGAACAAATTTAGACCATCAAAACGTGAAAAATCGTTGACAAAACATCAAAAATAAAAGTCTCGCGAATTTAACTTTAGAACTTTCGATCAATATTTTTGTGAGGACAATAAGCGAAGCTAAATGAATAAAACAAATCTATTGCGAAAACATCGAAGAGATTCAAAAATGAAATTTCGGATTGTTTCCGTATAGAAGGCACAGAATTGTCAGTCAAATTGGCAAAGCCTTAACTTGAAAAGAAAAACAGAAAAAAATTTTGATGATGAATATTTATCAAATTCTAAAGACTCATTTCATGAACCAATAAAGGGAAAATTTCAACCAACCTGACGAAAGATAGTTTAAACACCAGGGTTTTAACAGTTTTTAAAATTTAGTGAAAATAACGTTTGTGTAACGATGCTTGCAAAAGGTGTCCTGTGCCACTCCTTTTGTTCTCAGATGTAATAGGAAGAGTGAGGGATTTGGGGTGAAGCCATTTTATCCAAGAATGGTCACGATTTGTAAAGCCATCTGCAGTTAGTGATTGGTTAAGATATGAATTTTCGAAGTTTTTGAAAGCTAACTAGCAAGGATAATGGCTGCTTGGGATCACTACTCACATATAGTGGTATAAACATATTTCCACCGTTTTAATTTATAGGCGAAGAATCTGGTGCTTGCGTTAATTGCAGAAAGTGGGTTGCAAATAAAATAGGTTAAAGAGTCATCAATTTTAATGATTCTTACATACATTTCATTTTTCAAAATAATTGCCTATCTTAAAATGTTAATTGGATTATTTCATTAGGTGAAAGAACCTACCATTGCAATACGCTACTGAAGTTCTAGCCAAGAAAAAACACAAATAAACTCAAAATAATCCCATAAGTTTAAATGTCCTGATTATGAATGCTCAAAGTTACAAATCAATATCTTGTTACGACTAGATTTTTCGTAACGTTCCACACTACACCGTAGCCGACCCTGGCCACGGTTTGGGCAATCCCACCCGGCTTCACCCGCGAAGAGGGGTGTGGGAATATATATTTTGAAAGGGCGCCCTGTCCGCGAACCCTGAAACGGGAATAGGGTCCGTGACGACCCGAAACCACCAACAAGGATAACCTGAAACCAAACGGAACACTAACGCCGGAAACACGATTCCGCGTCGCCACTTCAACACAATACCACAATTTCAAATAATTCACTGCGTTTATTCCTTTTCCACCAAAACCTATCTAAACCCTAACTTCTAACTATATACACTTAAATCTACTTACAATTCGATTCTTATCCTATGTCCTCCGCTCGCTGTCCGCCGTCCTTTTAAAATTTGCTCAACTCCTGCCGTAAAACCGAAACCACAGCTTCCACCACACACCGGCGTCCAAGGAACAAACCAATCGAACAAGCGCTCGACGTCCAGCCAACACCCAGCTTCCACAAGCGGTCGACGTTAAAAAAGCCCCGTCAGCTGCTCCCGCAATCTTATTTATGCAAAAACACAGTCCCGTTTTCTCCGCGTCGGCGGTTAATGCCCTCTCAGCTGGGCAGTTGACCTCATCGCAGCTTCCCGAACTTTTGAACTGGTTTCGTCAGAGGTTGTGTCTCGACGCGGGGGAAAAGCTGTGAAAGCTGTGGGATGCGATTGGAGCGCGGTGAAATACTCGTGACGGTCGTTAACCATGGTGACTTTCACTTACCAATGGTTGTAGGTATCACAGGTGCGTAGTGGACTCCAATGACGTGTCGTAAACCGGGCGGAGCCTTGATTTGGGATATGTTGCGGCGATTGGATGAGCGTTGTTTGTGTCGTGATTGCTTTCAACTTATCTGCAGGGTCTGTGACGTGGACTGTGATACATTTTGCTGTTGAAATACTTAAATTACGCAGCCTCGCGCGCACGGTCATGAACACTCCATCAAAACCTTACTGCCTACTTATCTATATACTCCAATATCCTTAACCTACCTACATCTCTATATTTATATAATTCAAGTTCTATCCTAAATTGACTTACTCCCTACAATACAATTAATTAATAAGCATTCAATTCATTAATTGGCTTGATTGTGTGAAGTGACATTATCAATTTTTAGAAAGAAAGCGTTTACCCGCACGGTGGTTTGGGGTCTTCAAGGACAGGGTAGACCCCCATTCTGCCCTTGTGGGCTGTGGGTCGACCACGTTGCGTGGCGAACGTAACAATCTTTTAACTTAAAATATTGGTGAAATAGCTCGTAAAGCATATTGTAATAAAGTGCTACTATAATGTTAAGTTCATAATTCGTTCGTAATTCTTGGTTCCTCATATGAAAATGGACCAAAAATATTTTTCAATCATTACATTTTCTTAGAAAAATTAGATATATCATCAAATTCAATCTTGCAAGCTGCGGCATCACTCGAAATGCCAATCGGTTGAACAATATTTAATCACATTTTTATCTTTAAATCGACGGACTTAAGCCTAATTCTCCCAATGAGCAGTTGAAACCATCGCAAAATTTTAATGGTTGACAATTTTCTATCAGTTGTTTTTTCATTTGGATATTTATTTCTAAAATCAAATGCTTTCAACGGGATTCGCAGCTATTTCAAATTTATAGCCTAGGAAAATACAGTGCACATTTTCAGTTTTCGGTATTTTAGCGTACAAGTTAATTTTATCAAAGTTAAAAGAATGTTAGGTAAAAACCCCTCTCAAAATAATTAATTTTAGATTATTTTACACCTTTATAAATTTAACTTATATTGGTCACTTTCTTTCCAGGTAAGCTGTGCACTTTTTGTTTAATTTTTAAAGGATTCGCATTTGGTATGTATAAAATTATGGCAAAAATCAATAAGTATTATTATTGCAAATTATAAAACCAGCTAGAGGCGTACTGGTGGTCATCAAAATAGAATCTAAACAATTTTTGAATTAGTTCGAAGTCAAAAGCCGGACTCAATAGCATGTCGACTATCCAATTAGATTTATTCCTTGTTTTGACCTTATCTTTTCATAAATTGTTACTGGTTCGATAATAGTATTTACTTTCTTAAATTCATATGCCACGATTTATTTATAATGAATTCAACATTTATCCTAGAGGCACGAAATATTTTCCAAAAATGTCATATCGATTTGATTCTTGAATTAAAATCAAATAGCAAGAAATCATTTCTAAAACTGAATACCCATAATCGTGGTGACTGTATGTAATAAGAACATCACATAAAGGATCTGTTGGATCTATTTATTCACATCTGATTCTTATCCTATCAAGCATCCGCACTTGAGCGCTAGCACTGCTTCAATTCATTCCTTATTTGGCTGCATGGTTGGTATTCTACTTGAATCAAATATCAACAAACGATCAGATTCCAATTACTCAAAATACCATAACAAGCCGCACATGGTGGCAGGCAAAAAATAAACAATAGCACGATTCGGCTAGTAACTCATGCAAATTAAAAATCAGATTCAATCTTGATTCTTAACTACTTGACGGACTAGATGATTTATATCTTTGTATCTCAGGACAAGAGTCGGTTGCCAAAGAACGCCAACTCGAGCCACAAAGCATGTATCTGTTCTGCACGTGTCAAGTGTCGATTGCCATTAGATCTAGCTTCGAGCTAGACACTAATTTGACTTATCTGACCGTCGACGATCGGTAGAATGTTTTTGTATCTAAAGTTTACGATAAACTTACGTCGAATCTAAAGTGAACTAGTTACAGCAATGAATTTTTTTCGATAGAATGTCATGGTTTAAAGTTTCACCCTCGCGTAAAGTTTATGTGATCGGGTTTTGGGTTGAAATTTTATCGTGACTTTAATGACATAAACACAAATTTCCTTGTCACTTTCGGTTCAACAAATTAGTCTGTGTATTTTGTTTCAAAATATATCGCAATCACAAGCATAATGGTAGTTAATCGTTTCCCAATCACAGCTAGCAAACCTAAGCTTGAACGATCCAAAACTCTTTAGGTCGTTCTGATTCCTTCAGAAATTTTGACCATCGTCAATCAACAATCAATGAAGCAGAAATCAATATCAACAAAAGCCTTGAAGTGACCGTTCTCAACTCGAACATTTTAGTGGCTTATGATTTCCTGGACATAAGCCACGACTAATCCAGATCAGTAAGTATATCGACATCTTCCGCATAAATGGCTAGCAAATGGTCAGAGTGTCAGTAGAGCCACTAATCAAGATTTTAATACTATTGTTTCTAGTAGCAAAACTATTTTGCTGAACAAGGCAAACTGCCATGAAGTTCTTACAGGAAAATCACCCACATTTTTATCGGAATTATGGATTTTTTTTTCAAACACTTAGAAATAAAACCCAAAAAATATTTTTTGGCATAAAATATTATTCTTTATGAAAGGGGAATGTAGCGACCGAACTGAAGACATTAGTAGGTTCACCACAAGAGTCGCTTGCATCGCCATGGAGTCGATGACTGTCAAGCAAGCAACTGGCGCAGTCGACGTTCATACACACACGGGAAAACACACACGCGATACTGTCAAACTATTGTTATATCTAGTCTATTGAATTAAACCATTAGGTGCAACAAGTCTTCTATACATTTAATGTGTGGACATAATCCCCCCCACAGGAAAATAGCAGCACCTCCATCTGAATGCGGGTTTTGATACTGTCGAACTTTGAGCGCAGTTTTTAAAACGTAAACCGAAGAAATAAAGATAAAACCGTTTCGTTTACCTGGAAAAGCTTCAGTTCACCGGTGGTTGGTAAGCAGATAAAAGCTAGGTTCTACCTTCAATTTCAGAGAAATAAACTTTCCAATTTGCGTCGGAAGGAAGGTGTGTACAGTTCCAATCATAAATATGAGCTTAGCCTCCTATGAATAAGTAAATTTAACATGCAAATGTATCACCTTATCAACGCACAACCACGCTTATGAAAATTTCGGATAATTGTTTGATATAAAGTGAGTACAATCTACACTATTTGTAAAATTGTGCAGACTTTGTGGACTTGTTGAAGCCAAGACAATTTCATGCCTTCTATTTCCAATTTTAGATACATATGTACATATCGCAGAAGTCAGTAATTGGCTACCATCTGTAATTTTACAATTCAAAATGTCGTTTCAATTTTTCCTATTCAACTGAATGATAAAATCTCAGGAGAATAAAAGTTACATAATTTTTTTAGGATGTCAGGAGGATGAAGTATAGTTATTTAGTCAAAACCGATAAATTTCACTTGAATTTAAAATTATAGTTTAATTGTACGATCTGCCACAAACTTCCTAATTGACTTTTGCTATTGGAGAAGCTCAAAATTTGAAGTAAATACTGGTCAGGTGAAAAACAGATTCGAAATATTAATTAAAAATATTACAAAATTAAATTATTCGCAACTTTTTTCTCTATTGTGTAATAAACTATTTATACTGTTGTTGAGTTGTTTAAGAACATAGGATGTGTCGTTTTGTACATTTGGCACATGGGATGTAATATAAGCACATTTTAAGTTTCGTTTTATTGAGAAAATTCTGAAAAAATAAGCCGTAAATGTGTGTAGTGTCCACTGAAATTTAAAAAAAAAATAGTTTTTTTGAGTTACTGAATACAGTGCTGAGTGAAACACATTTAGAGAATGAAAAAATTCTCAATGTTTAAAAAAATTGTTAATATTTAACTATGGTCTTAATAACGAAAATTGTGCCATTCACCAACCCAGTGAAAACAACGTTATTTTTAAATTTGTGCCTCTTAAATTAAAAGATGTGTATTACAAAAATACAAACGAATATCTCTTTGAAAACTTGAAGCTACGATAAAATGATTTTTTTTCTTATTTCAATGAAATTTTCCCTAAATAGAAAATAGCGAATATTGAGATGAATTTTGTTCATAAAACCATTCTACGCAACAATCAAATAATTTTGATGTTGTCATATTATTCATCTTAGGCTAATGGAAATAATTGCGATATTTTGTAATATTAAATTTATCTAATACATTAAATCGTTTTACTTTTTTTGAAAACTTTCAAGGGACTTTCGTAAGCGTTAACTTTTATATCATTTTCGAATTGAGTTGTCTTTCCTTTTATATCAAATCTACTTCCCTAAATACAGAGTCTGTAGGAAGCTGTGTAGAAATATTTGTCAAATTTGTATTCTTTACTATGCATACAACTGCATCGCTGAAATCAACATAACTGTTTTGATTTGCTGCTTTCTATTCAAGTGCACAGAAGATCACTGGCTAGTGATAAACCTATACTGAAGTCTGCATTTGTTCTTGCAATTCCAATCTGGCTTGACTTTTGCTATTTTGCAAATTTAAAAAAAAAATTTTGATATAATCTTCAGTTTCATTTTTGTAACAAAAAATCGAGCAGAATTAGTTAACGCACACGACAAAACCACTTCTTTGTAAAGTATTTTGCACTTATTTAGTCCTTCTTGTATCATTTTCCGTTGCGTAATATATGAAGGATGGTCTATTTGTTTAAAACCTTTGAGGGCCGGCTTTTGTTGGAATTTTCGTTCAATGTTTTAGAAATTCGAAAATTATTTGAAAACTCTTTCGAATTGGAAAAAATACTTTAACTACGATTTCAGAGCTTTACAATTCTTTTAAAAAAAATTTGGTGTCCTCATTTTTTTTAATTATTTACTAGTTCGGCGAGAATTCTTTCAACATTCACAGAAAAACTCACCTTTTCAGATTTTTACGGGAATCTTCATAACTCCTGAACAATGCTAGATAAATCGTAGCTTCTTCGGAGTTTTTTTATGGAACAAGCAAGTTCCTACAACAAATACCCAAATAACTATTTTGTATATATTACTGTTCTCGCAGCGTAAGCGGTAGAAAATCAAAAAATTACGCTCCAAAATTCAAAAGCTTTTTGATATATAACCTTAACAATTTTGCGAAAATATGGATGGATCTTTTAACCTTTGAGATACGTTTTATCAACTAAATCCATAATTTGATTTTTCCGATCACTTAAGCTCTATTGCGAGCAATTTAGAGATAACTTTTGGGATAGGGACTTCCAAGATAACAAAAATAAATGAATAAAAGTCGAAAAAAACAGTATATCGAAAAATGGAAGGAGGGACGTGAAAGTATTCGCACATTTTAAACAGCTCTTAACAATTTTAATGGCCCTCTAGAAATAAGAAAGCGATCGGGATGCAAAACATCGCAAATAAAGACTTTATTATTTCACTGGAAGTATTGTTACTCTGTTTACATATCATACTTTCACATTTAGTAAATTTTTACAAAATTCAATGCAGGATCTTTGAAGGGATCAATCTCATGTGGATCAAATCATAATGATTCTCCAAAATCTAAGACTAAAAATTGATTCTGAATAATTAAACATATCGGCAGGCATGTGAATTTGTTACTAATATTACAACGGATATTTTTATGCGCCAAATTCAGAGCGAAAACATGAATACATCAAGTGCGGAAGTGTTCCTTGGAATATACTCATACGTTTTTGAGAATTATATTTATGTTCAAATGCTATTTGAAGAGATAAGTACATATATGATTATGTGACTTTATCATAATCATGATAATATAATAATTTAACTTTATTTCAAAAACCAGAACCGATATTCCAAATACATTTATCAAAAAATTGCTCATCAATTTTTGAACAAAAGTACTCTAACTTACTAGCCGCGAATAATTATTTTTATGTCCAAAGAATACTCCTATGTTCATGTTGGAAATGTGTTAAGTTTTGAAATTTTCGCAAAAATAATAAGTTCCTGTTATATTGCCATATTAACTCAAGTCTTTTCCCAACGTACTTCTAGATCCGCCACTGTTCTGTTTTACACGATTATATCCTATGATTAAACTTATATGATCAAGGATTTAATCATCGTGCAAAAATGTGCTGCATATTTGTTCTTATTCAGCTGGAAGGAAATTATATGAATTTTAAAATATATGAAACAAAATTTTAAAATAAGGGAAAAAATTAGACGAATAGTTATGTATCTATTCGTTGAGAAATTTTTTTTGAGATTTTTATAATTTTCATATTCAAAATCGCTTCCTCCGCCATATCCAACTAAATTTAAATGTATTGAAACTTTCATTTGAAATTTATCTAAAGCTCATAACTAAAGATACAAACCAATTTAAAACTGAATCGGTAAAATCTTTTTATTCCCGCGAATCGGTTGAACACTTAGAGAAAACTTAAAGAATTTCAAGCTTCAAAGAAGTGGAGAGTGTGTGGAGCTTTTCCACGATATGGCTTGTATGGGGGAGCTGAGCTCCACAAACATGGGAAACAGGTTTTTCCTGGCTGGGACAAGCAGCAACTTCTCAGCAACTCTCCTCCGCGGTGTCCATCATATGTTTGTTAGCCGCGGCGTGGAACACAAGAAAGATTGTCTGTCGCTAGCAGATCGCGGATTAACGGGCTCGCAACTATTACGTGAATTTTCCGCAGTTTTCAGTAGAAAAAATCGAACCAAAATCGTGGGTGGAATAGTTGATTGAGCTGATTTTCAGGAAGTTCGGCTAGAAGAAGTCAGTGTCCTTTGGTTTATGGAAACATAAGTGAAACGGATTCGGAACCCTTTCGTGTTGTGTATTGTGACCGTTTTTAGCTATATCGGCAAATCAAGTTAAATTCAAATCTGGCTGATCAAATCTTCGCGTGTATCTCGAAACGGTCTAATTTCGAAATTTGTTGCAATCATTTCAAATGACATTTCGTTACCGTTTGCCGGGTCAGTTGCACCTGAGTTCGCCGGATCGCTACCATGACTTTCAGTTGCAATTGTTGCTTCCGCTTTTCTGAGATCGGCGAACACATCACCTAGAAATCCTAATCCTGGTCCCAATGCATTTCTTCATTCGCAAACATCGGTGGCAATATTTCGCGCCTGGGAACGTTACTTTTGAAATAATTTGAATGCAAACAAAAAGCCAACAAAAGCCCCGAGAGGCAATTCAACAATAAGTATCTATTCATCTGAACAGATTGTTGTATCTACTTGACCAACTGTTCGTGAAAGTGATTTGTATGGGAGAGTGTGTCGTTTGTGTGTGCACGCGAATATGCGAAATTCGCCAAAAAGTGTCCAATTTTAAATGTTTAATTGTTTTCGGCAAAAACAAAGCGCGAGGAAAAATGTGAACAACTCTTGTCTGATTGAAAATCGCGTCCACACTTGAGCACGGTAGGCACAGCTCGAAAAAATTTCGGAAACTCGATTCAGAGTCAGAGTCAGATTTGCATACAACAAATTTATTTGTGAAAGAAGTGGTTTTGTGCACAATTGAATTTCTAGCACTTGGCGGTTTGGATTACCTGTGCCGCCACCGTCACCGTTGCCGCCGCCGGTCCTTGTCCGCGTGCACACCTTCGTTCTTTGTCACGAGGGGGGTCTTAACTTCTTGCCGAGGTAAAAGCAGCAGCAGAAGACGCAACGCCAAGATGGTTTTCGGCGGCCGATTCCGTATTAGAAGGTGAGAATCTGATTGCTCTGCGACAGGCATGCAATGCAAAGTAGTTGTAATGGTCGTCCATTCGCCGCTTAATGGGCCATTAAAAATTTGCAAATCAGTGATTAATGAGGGGTGGTGGGCCTGGGTCACAACTAGAATGGACGCGGATTTAATGACGTGCTGAAGAAGTTAGCCTTGGCGAGTCGCGTTTTGATTGCGTTTGACCCACAGGATTGGGACACTCTTTGCGAGTCGCAGTTCTTGACCCGAAGACGACCATTTGCGAAATGCTAATAATTGTGAGGTTTCTTGAATCTCGGAAAGGTGTAGTTCGTTATTAAATCCTTTGTGAATGAAATGATTAATTTGAACTTTTGAATTTCAAAGGTTTAAGTATGTTAATTTTGCGAGTTGACTCTAAGACCTCTACGCACAAGCTGTAGTAATCCTCCTCACTACTACGCAACTTTAATGTTGAGGTATGAATCTAAGTAGATGGTGTCTAACTAATTGAGGAGGATTTTGGAATTCTGCCTAGAGACCAAAACAGTTCCCAAACAACTTACCAAAAAACACTGACTACTTATTCACTATTAGAAAGTGTTGGAATTTCTTAGACATTTTTGGAAACTTGCTAATTGTTACTAGTCAGGAGTGTAAAATTTGACTTCGGTGATTCTTCTAATAAAATTTTATCTGACCAAGCGAACCGTTTTTTAAGGATTTTCGAACAATTGTTGATACCGGTGGCTATGAAAATATTCTTGAGCAATTATAGTGAGATAGAGATGATTTCCAATGAAAGGGCTGGATTTTATTTCAAAGTCCCACATAATAAGGGAATCACAAAATCAAACTGCTTATGTTGAAACCTCATTTTTAACATGGTTGGAAAATTATTGCTGATTTGAATTATTCAATGATTTTAAACGAATGTTAAATTTTGTCGACTTTAAGAAATGTTTACGTAAAATAATTTTTTTATGTAATCTTGCTGGAATAAAAATTTAGTAAAAAATCGAAAAAAAATCGTTTCAAATCAATACAGCCAATTCCGGGTGTGTCGTTTGAAAGTGGAACATAATATTTTCACATAAAATATAAAAACCTTTACTAAAATCTCTATTTTTCAACCCAACAACTTTTAATTGGACGATAAATAAAAACGACGGATAAAACGGGAAACTTTTTTTTTCATTTAATGATCACACCAATATGGAGTACAAAGATGGCATAGCAATTGGCGGAGGTCGCCCTCACATTATCTTTTGAGTTTACGTTGAGAAAACGGCAGTGAACTTATTGGCATGAGTGAAGTTTTAATTTCATTAATAACGAAGTCTTACCAGTGGCCAATCTAGTACTACAGGTGCCGGGCTTTGAGGGTTTCGACTCCTTTCCAACTTCGATGACGATCTTATCAATGGTTCAACGTAGGGGGTGTGGTTTACCATCTACATCACATTTAGGTAAGGATAACGGCAGTCAAAGACTCGTATCTATTCGGAGCTCTTCTGTACACTTGTTTGGTGGCGTACTGATGCGCATCAACAGGGGTGGTACGACCCAGAGAGTACAGAAAAAAATAAGCCGGTCTCGTTTTGACCAGTGAATATGAAGGAGCCATCAGACTCTGTATAGACTGCTACCTTAACTTAGGAAGTTAGTGTCAGTATTCGTTACTGGCAATTGCCTAGAACTTGGTTGGGAGCTTTGGTATGAGTTAATTTGATACCCATGTCTAAGATACCGTGGTGATAAACCCCACAGGCAATACCAGCACGTAAAAATCAGGTACTGTTGTTGTTGGACCAAATGGGATTTCTGCTCAGCATCTTTTGTTCGGTGGCCCCGATGGATAGTGTCGTGTCCGTGTTATTAGAGCTCCGTGATCAGCCCAATATAATAGCATACTAAGGATCATAACCGAAGGAAAAGCTTGGAAGTTCACCTCCTTAGTACCTCACAACCTGACAAAGAAGCGACCTGGTATCATGGATGCCAGATCCTTCCAGGAAAATTTCTGCCGGCTGCGGTGAAGACCCTTAAGTCGGTGTAAGTCAGGGGTTTGTGGTTACATTCCTATATCTCACGTTGAGGTCTCTCTGATACAATTAGATACACTATTTCGTGTATCCCTTGTCTCTTGAGTTGCCGGCGGTGCTGAGTGAAACGACCGAGTGCCGGTACTTAAAGATTGGTATAGGTATTATACAGGCATCGCTATCACCAGTAGGAAGGGGAAGCCACACACTCCCAAGCTGGAACTAGTACCATTCCTCTTTTCGATGGAAACTTCGCTCGTTTGTTGTAGAACGTTGGTGACCATATTGTAGTTACAAGTGACCTAAGAAGTCTGTGATGTTAGGCCCCGCCGCTCAGTTAACCACTTTGAATTAGGATATGATTTCGTAACCAAATACGTTTCGGAATTTTCTGAAAACATATTTTTTTTTACTTCAAGTACTTCAAATCACATTATTTTTTCAAATTGCTCTTTTTATTTTTTGATTCATTTTGATTTACTTAATTTTGAATTCCAAGAAATTTTTCATCAACTAAAAATGCTTTTAGATGTTTTATTTAAACTTTCGATTAATAGAAAAAAATATTTTACAGCCAATTTTCATTCAAAGTAAATAAAACCTCCCAGAAAACACTTTTGACTAAAATTACATTGCGAATTTCTCATTAAACCTTCCTGACTTGAATATCAAAGTGCGAACAGTTCCAACATTCTCAATTTGACGTTTTTTGAGTTTAAATTGTAATAAAGTTTACTTTTAGTCGGCCAGTACTGTTTTACCAAAGAAAATTGACCTTTTTGGTTGCAATTCATTGAACTCAAACACGCAAAAGTGTATTTAAAAAATTCATAAGTCAGCGGCGAATAATCAATAAGACGATTCAATGAAGCCAGCACTATAAAACATGGGACTACGTACTTAAGTGAATTTCATAATATATAACACAAACTTCAATTTATTTTATATCCACTTACCTTTGCTGATTTGATTATGTTTCGTAAACTTGATGGAAATCAAATTCTAATTTTGTCAATATTATACTTGTATTATATTTTACTATCTGCATATTTTTTTCAATCAATTAAAAATAAAAAATAAATTTTTTGCAAACTTTCCGAAAAAGTTAACATTCTATTAATGAATAAACTAAAAATAAGACCTTTGTCAAAACGCTAAAAAGACATCAAGTGCTAGTTCTAGTAAATAATTAAAGCTTAAACATATACTCATAGGAATATTTTCTACAGAAGTTTCAATAGGTTAGATCGTTTAAAAAATGTTGAAAAACTATTTGGGAGTGCGAGCAACTTTTGTGCTTTGCAAGTATTGAATATTTTGGATGGAGTTAAGTGGAGTGAAGTGAATAACACTCAAATATAGATAAACAAAACAGTATATTTAATGCCTGTAACTGCAAATACGGTATGAAAATAGGAAAATTGGCAGAAAAAACTTCAACGGTTCACTTCTAAAAGCTCATAACTGTGATCTTCGCAAATATCATTTGTGAACACCTGAAAAGCTTAAAATAACTCAAATCAAGAATCAAAAACAAAACATAAAAACATATTTTAAGTTTTTATTTTAATACTAATCCATTTAAAAGCATGAAAATGTTTCTGAAACGCTCAAATTTAATTTCAAATATTGATAGCAAAAAAATTCATTGTTTTACTTGAATGAAAGATAAAAATGCTTGAATTAAATTGAATGAATTTACCTGATTTACTGAATATAAAGTTCAATCAATGCAGTCTTTTAGGTGTTTCTTGGTAGTGTATAATGCAACACATTGATATTTGTGTTCGAAAATCAAGTTGATCGTTTGAACTGCAGATATATATATTCCCAACACCTTCAAGTCGTAGTGCACAATTTGAATTTCCCAGATTTTTCTCAAACTCTTCAAATTAATTCGGTTGTAAAATAAAAAGCTTTAACATAATGTTGCATTAATATTCATGCAAATAACTCATACATAATTCTAGAGGATTTTCTATTATTATGTGCATTTGTTCTCATGGATTTACATTAATGCGCCAACATTCGTTTTCCTTGTACTTGGACTATTTATGCAGCATCCAAACTTTAAATTTACCTTGAAAACTATACTTATTCGAGTTACCGGATGTTCAACGTTATCGAAACGAGGAAGTTTTCACAAAAGGTTGCGTTTCAAGAGTGGAACTTTCACTTCCAGAGTATTCTTCAAAGTCATTTGGTACTGTCTTCTGAATTGCTTGCAGCCTTAAAAAAATACTCTCCAGGTAAAAGAAAATTATTGTTTCAGAAACCCAATGCAATTGTATCTTCCAGTTCATCAGATTTCGTTACCTCAGCCATTGACCCACTTCACCAACTCTTCGCTGAACGAGTACAAGCAACATTGCAATGCATTCTTCCGACTCGCATGCTTTCAACACACTTCGCCAGAACCTCTCATGCAATTCCCATAGTGAGAATGCATTTTTTTCCAAGTTGTCCGTTTTAGTTACCAGTTTCCAACCTCCTGAAAAAATTATGAATTTATTAACATGACTCCGAATTGAGGAAAATTCCTCTTGAACCACTACCGTGCACAGTAGGATCTCTTGAAATTTCACATGTCACTAAACTCGAGGTCAACAGATTGTTGCGTTTCGCTTCTTAGTTTGCTTCCAAAGATTTTCTGTTTGTCAACCATTCTCATTCTGGTTGTCGTTTCAAGGCATTTGCCGTTTTCGTAGATTGATTTTTATCTAGAGTACCATCATCATCTGCGTAATCGTTGTTGTGACACACACAAGAAACAAGACTTGCGATAGTAAAACAACATTACCATCAAGGCGAAACGCCATCTGCAACAAATGACTGACTATTGGTGTTTACCGACATTGCGCTCGTACCACTTCCTCGTTTTTTTGAATGCTCCCAAAGACCTTCAACGGCACAGTTACTGTGGCATTCTCAAGAAAACACTTCAAGAAATATGATTCCGTTAATATACGTGGACAATAAATTAATCGCCTGTGAAGAAGGAGAAAAGAGTTCTTGGCTTCCAGCGAGCAGGGAAGCAATTAGTGGTGAATGCGTGGTGTTTAGTGTTAAGCCGCACCTACGCGCCTACTCGCTTATGGTTTTTATAGTCTTGTTAAATATCAATTTATTTACATAAGTTAAGTTGTTGGTGTTGCGATTTGTCATGACATGAGCGAACAATGAACAATATGCTTGTCGAAGGTTGCAGCATATGAATGTCGAAGAACTGCAATGTTGAATGGACACATAGATGGATGGATGGCGCCAGAATAACTTCAGCTTGACTTCATGGAAGCATCAAGATTCAGATGCATACAATGTTGTTTATGACGGTAGATTAGTGAAATACAAGAAAGATTGCAGAATTTTAAAATTACTGACGATATTTTTTCAATTAAACGTGTATCCACTAGAATAAGTATGTGTACGCTAAGGAATGTGATGTTATTTCTT
Organism: Oxycera nigricornis; assembly: GCA_963942545.1. Taxonomy (NCBI): domain Eukaryota; kingdom Metazoa; phylum Arthropoda; class Insecta; order Diptera; family Stratiomyidae; genus Oxycera; species Oxycera nigricornis. Next base: position 103,544,819 of record OZ012659.1, read on the forward strand.
GATAAAACGAACGAATGAAGGAAAATTATTGTAGATATATATTTTACGCGTTCTTACAGTTTAAGTAAGAATAATTTAACAAATTTGAAATTCATATCAACCGAAATGAATAACTCAAAACGAAAAAAATCTCAAAATTCAACAGAAAAATTAATTTTCAAAGCATATATTTTTTTACATTAGTAAGTTAGTTAGTAGATTGTAGGAAAGTCCTTTCTTTTAAGAACTTTTCTCAATCTTTTTTGGCATGCTGTATACCAACTTGGATGTTTCTTCCGCGGTGATTTTGTCCCATTATTCTTCTACAACAGCTTTCACCAAATCCTTCGACGTTATGCAGGGTTCACAAATGCTGCGTCCTAGTAAATTCCATATGTGCTCAATAGGATTTAATTCGAATGACTGTAGTGCATTATGCAGTAACCATAGCTTGACATTTTCGGAGGTTCGCTTAGGGTCTTTGTCATGCATGAAATAATATTCATTATCAAAATTTATTTTTAATTGCAAAAATACTGAAGATGCCTATTTGCATGTGCGTTTGCAAAAGCAATTCTATTACTTTTTACTATTTACACTGAATATAAATAGTTTTTTTTGGCGCTCAACACGTCCATGATTATCAGCCCGTTTAAGTATTTCCCGTGCAGTATAAGCACAAATTTTCTTCTGAAACTTTAGCTAAACATCTTTGTCGATTTGTGATGCAATTATTTGTGGATTTTTTTCTTCACTTTAGCGATAATACTTCGTCCCTCCCTGCACGACAACTTTGGAGGACGAATAGAACGTGGTTTTAAGATTACACATCCTGTGGACCTAAAATTATTCACTACTTTCTGAATCGATCAATGTAGTCTTTCTACTATTTCCACAATTTCATAAAAATTTTACGCTCACTAATAGAAATTTTTCTTCTTCTAGTAACCGTGGTTTTCACTTTTTAATAAAATTAATCACCACGTTATTAGAAACAATAAGTTTGCCACTCAAGTTGCAGGTTGAATTTCTCAGTAACGACGTCAGTAATACTACGTATTCAAAAACTAAATTTGAAGGAATATTTTCCAGTAAAATATCCGGGAATCCGCCATTTATGTGACTGTTTGAAGACTTATTCTATTGAATTTTCGTAACTTTTTTCTTTTTGAGTTGTTCATTTCGGTTGTGATAAATTTCGAATTTATTAGATTATTATTACAACAATTTTCTTAAAAAGATTCATTCATTCGTTTGTTTTATCGAGAAAAAACTTCACTTTGCTGGGTGTACGTCGATTTATTCTAGCTAGTGTTTATGTACTCAATGGATAACCGCATCAGTACTAATTAGGTAAATGTCATTCTGTCATGACTATGATTCCTTTGAAGGAATCAAACTCGTACAAAAATCGGAAGAAAAGCATTGCAACTTAAAAATCAGTAGGTTTTCCAATTTTTAATTTAAAAATCTTAGAATTGTATCGGATATGAGATGTACATAGTCCTTGAAACAAAAAGATCATAGAATAGTGACCGTTGAAAAACAGATATTTGCTACAAAGGGTCGCAAGTGATACTTCCAACTTAATGTGAACACCACAACCAGATTGTTCCGTTTAAAAATATTTTAGGTGTCGTCAGATAAAGATAATATGTTGTCATCATACTCACTATTGTGTAAGAAGAAATACAATATATTTTGGTAAAAAGCTACAACACGACTTTTTAATAATCTTAAAACACCACCAAAACACACTCAAAACACCCAAATAGATTTTTGGTTTTTAAAATACATTTTTTTAAAAAGGTTTTTTTTCATTCAAGACCTATGTAACCCCTTAAATTGAAGTTAAAATGACCCCAATGTACCATCGAAGGATTAAAGCATTGATAGCTTTTCCGTTGAATATAGTCTTAGAGACAATTATAAAGGTTTTCCATTATCACTTTCGTCATCTTGTTTGATTCGCAATTATTAAGCACTTGAGGGAATCTTCTGTGACTTCATCATTCACAATGGGTTCAAATTCGTTCTGATTGGCCAAATTGTCCATTGATAATTAGCGAGATTCACTTTTCGGAAAGGTCTTACGTCTCGAAGCGTAATTTGTTGTAACTTTGCCAATAATCTGTTTGCTTCATTCTACTTTCCAAAATACCTTGACAATAAACCAATCATCAGGAAGCCAATGGAATATTATCACTATTTTCTTCGGCTATAAATCTCGATTTTTAGGATGTTTGAATTGTTTCGATTTTCAATTTTGGCCAAGCTTATTTTGGGTATCTACATCATCATGAGATGTAAGCTTCTTCAAAACATCACAGAAGGATTCCTGCTCCTATATGTAGAGCAGCTTCATAATTATTGTGATGTTTTAATCCAGGGGTGGTATCAAAGACCGTACATTTGGTGATAAGAAAATACTAGTAATTTGACCGCCATTATCTACTGTTCCCCTATACTAGGAGCATTGTTCAAAAAAATTTAAAAAAGTTATCGTTGTGTCATTGTTTGCCGCAATTGTTTCCTGAGCTGCATCCTTTTTTGACTTGGGCCTGTTTTAACTTTAGTTGAAAATACGTTGATGTCTATTATGGAACAAAAAATGAAGGAACCAGTCCCTGAAAAAAATATCATTCATTCATGATGACTTGAGTTGCTTTTATCAACTGGTATCAACACAAACGATCAGAAACTTTGCGATTTCTCAAAAATCATTTTGGAACTTTATAATAATAATAATAATTAATAAGACGATTTTTTGTCACAGAGATTTTTCTCAGAAAGAAATAATGCCATAGTTTTTCAATATTTCAACACATACACAACAGACAAGGTTTGCTTTCGTATAGCCTGTGGAAGTTAGATATCCAAAAAAATAACTAGAAAAATTAGTAACTGATACTATGATCTTCTTGCTTACACTATGGATTCATTTAAGTGTGGAATTTAATTGAGACTGAATTCTGTTTCGAATAGATTTAAATTCAAGATGGTTAATTATTTCAAATAATGATAATAAACCAAGATATTTGCTGTAGAAATTTTAAAATCTTTATATTTTGATTCGTTCCATTTTTTACGGAGGCTTTTCAAATCGGCAGCGGTCATCATCAAACTTCACTACCAATTTAAAACCATTTGCACAATCTTAACTTTTGCCTCCTCATAAAACACATAAAATTAATTCAATTGAATGCCTTTGTTTATTGTTCCAAATTTACGATAAATGCCATTTCATAATCATTTTAAATACAGTTAAGGAAGACTTTAATTACTACAAACTACTTGATCGAACATTTTTCTGTAAAATAAAAATTCAATAACCAAGGCGAATTTATTTCTCCGCAAATGAAGAATGTTAGTCTCTTCGTTGAATTATTTCAGATCAATCTTTTTTTGAAAGATATTTGTGCTTAAAAGTGAGAACATTTTTAAAGAGTATCAACTTTTTACAACATTATCAAATTTGTCGTCATTTTAAGTCCAGAAATATTTATGAATCGTCTAGTAGATGAGATTGATTTCAGTGTACTAAAAATTAAGCTTAATTTTTTATGGTTTTTATCTTTTTACTGGAGCATTTGTTATACAGTTCCACTTGAAAATAAAATGAATTTAAAGAAAAAACTTTTGCCCCACAAACATTTCAAAATTGAATTGCATCTCATCTCCACTCAAAGCTAAATATATTTTTCAATTGATCGCCATAATATTTTGAAAATTTCGATATGAGATCTCCAAACCAAACGTCTTTGTTGGTCCATCATAGCAAACTCTTAATGCTCAACTATATTCACTTGCGAATAAAAATAACAACCATTTGGATTGTTTCTGTCGAAGTAACAAAAGATCCAACACCAGATATAAATATACAATAGTATTCTATGATATTGTAATGAAACGGGTCAATTCACTTTTAACCTCTTCGTGTTGTTTGTTGAATTCGAATAACACTTGAAATATCACGATTTGAATATTTTATTTATGAGATATTTGCACAATAGCACTTTGGTAACGCTTTGTCCATTTCATTGTTTCGCACGAAAAAAGTGTTAAATAAACTTTAGATGTGGCTGTTTTGTGTGCTCACCAGATGTGCATATATGTAACGAGATATCTTTCTTATAAACAACAGTTACATCTATCCATGCATAGTTTACTTAATTCATTATCTTTGTCAACCTATAAGTGGAAACAACTTTGTAAATGAAGCTGAAAGTTGAATGTCGATTGTAGAGTGCCTTTTATATTTAGGGCGATCGGTTTTTGCAGTTTGATTTTACTAAATAATGTTGCGTTAACAAAATGTGTTCATTTGCATGATCCGTTTTTTGCACCCTTTCTAATTTCATCCTGATTATGTATGCGTTTTACACATGACAACTGTGAGAATAAAAATGTGAGTTGTGCTGCTACTCATCTGTATGGGAATAATTAATTAAGACCACCACCGTTAAAGCAATGAACGAATCTACTTAGGATTTTTTCATCTTCATTTCCTCATATTTTGCGACATCATTGTAGACGTGTTCACAGTAGCAAGAGGTATTAAATAATTAACTTCCCAGTATATGGGAAGTTCTTGTAATCGCCTCGAAAATCGAAATTGAAATTTTCAACTTTTCTTTACGTTTTGAGGTCTATAGAGTATATATAAAGTGTTTTTAGAAAGAAGTATGTATGTGTGTGTGTGTGTATGTACGTACGTACGTACGTGCGTTCGCAGGCAGTTTTTCTACGAGCATAACTCACGTAAACAAAGTCGTATCGACTTCGTTGAGGTGTCAATCGAAGCGTCTTTGCAGTCTTAAGAGCTGATTAGTTTTTGGGACACTTCGGTCGGGGGGGTTTGCTGTTTTCACCCCTTGAAGGTCAACCATGTTATGCGCTATATCTCACGAACCAAACATGCGATTTTCATCATTAAGGTGTCAATCGACGAGTATTAACATTTTTATGAATCTGTCAAATTTTTAAAAAAATCGTTAGATCCGTTTTTTAATTTTTTTAAAAAAAGTGCCAAAAATTAGGTTTTTTTTCAAAAACACAAAAGTTTTAGCCTGATTTTCAAACCTAAGTAATCAATGTTTATATTATTTATATACTCCAAATAGTTCTTGTGAAAAAATCAGCAAAATTTTTTTTAAATAAAAAATAGAAAATCATTAAACGTTCAAGGTCATTTACGTCATTGATTATATCTCGAGAACCAAATATAATCTTTCCATCATTAAGGTGTCAATCGACGCGTATCAACATCTTTATGATGTTTTTATATTTTAAAAAAATTGTTAAAGCGTTTTTTACGATTTATTATTTTTTTTTAGAAAAGTAGTGTTTTCTTCATAAAAAATTCCATTTTTAACCTGATTTGCACATCGTAATAATAAATGTTTATAGAACTTATAAACTTTTATCAATTTTTGTAGAGAAACCAGCAAAAACTTTTCTCATGATTAAAAAAAAATTAAATTAAAAATAAAAAATCATTCAAAGCCACCATGTAAAAACGGTTCATTCGAATCATTATCATTATAGATTTACTCTTATTCTAAAGACATTGTTGTATAGTCAATCAAAGTTTATAATATTTGCCAAATTTGAGCAGATTTTCCATAGTCTTCACAGCACCATGTTTTAACTTTAATGAAAAAACTGCTTTGAAACCTGCCCCCCCCCCCCTCCGATTGATCCGCGTAAATATTCAATCAAACCAACGCACCAAAATCCTTACGTAATCAATTGACGCTCACGTAGATGTTACGATTAATATTAAGTCTTTCCAATAATTTTTATGAGAGGTACATTTTTATTATTTGAAGTAGTTTTATTTCCATAACTTTTATTGTGTTTAATATTTTTAATATCTATGTAGATATTACTGGGAAGTTGACCGTGTGGACCTCATGGGTCGCACCTCACGGCTAGTTTTTGTTTTGATATCAGAAGTCTAAGTAAAGGATGGGTACATATCATATCGTGCCTTATAATACATAATACACGTCCAAAATATCGGAAGCTTTTTTATGTAAAAGCGTGTGTTTCACTGATTATATTATTTTTTTCATCCATGTAAATTGTGTTGGGTGTTTACATCATCTGAATTCAAATAGGAAAGCAACATCCTTCCGGAGCATTATGCTATTTTGAGCTTCAATTTCGTGGATATTTTCAACTTCCCATTATATGGGAAGTTCTTGTAATCGCCTCGAAAATCGAAATTGAAATTCTCAACATTTCTTTACGTTTTAAGGTCTATAGAGTATATAAAAAGTGTTTTTAGAAAGAGAGATGTATGTGTGTGTGTGTACGTACGTACGTGCGTTCGTGGACACTTTTTTGTACCAGCATAACTCACGTAAACAAAGTCGTATTGTCTTCGTTGAGGTGTCAATCCAAGCGTCTTTGCAATCTTAAGAGCTGATTAGTTTTTGGTCGGAGGGATTTGTTGTTTTGTCATCCGCTATATCTCGTGAACCAAACATAGGATTTGCATGATTCAGGTGTCAATCAACGCGTATTGACATTTTTGTGATTCTATCAAATTGTGAAAAAAATCGTTTCAGTCGTTTTTAAATTTATTAAAAAACAGTGAAAAAATTAGATTTTTTTCCATAAACAATAAATTTTTAATCTGATTTACCAAACACAGTAATCAATGTTTATGAAATTTATCTACTACAAACAGTTTTTGTAGAAAAACCAGCAAAACTTTTTCTCATGATAACGTAAAAAAATTCCATTAAAAATAAAAAATCATTAAAAGTCATCATGATTTTCTAGGTCATTTTTATCATTCACTATATCTCACGAACAAAATATGATATTTGCATCATTAAGGTGTAATTCGACGTGTATTGACATTGTAGTGAAGTTTTTAACTTTATAAAAAAATCGTTTGAGCCGTTTTTTAATTTAATAAAAGAAAATGCGAAAAATTGGAGTTTTTTTCATAAAAAATAAATTTTTAACCTCATTTGCACGGCTCAGTAAGAAATGTTTATAAAATTTATACATTCCTATCAGTTTTTGAAGCAAAACCAGCGAAGTTTTTTTCCATGATTCTGAAAAAAATTAAATTAAAAATAAAAAATCATTCAAAGTTACCATGTAAAAATGGTTCATACGAATCATATTACTTTATATATTCTATTCTAAGGAAATTGTTGTAAATTCAATTCAAATTTTATAATATTTTCATAATTTGAGCAGATTTTTAATAGTTTTTAAGGTGTTTTAGTTTTAATAAAAAACTGCTTAAATTTTGAAAACCAACAAAATTTCAATCAAATTTGCATTTGTGATAATCAACGCATGGAATAGTGAAATATTTTGTAGTCAATACTTAGGAAGATCATATGGTTTAAAAAGCTTTCATCAAATAAAAAATTGCAGTTTTTAGTTGATTTATTCTCTAGTAATTTTAAGATTTCAATTACTTCCTCCATCATCATGTGTAATACATTTTACTTTTACATTCAATTGAACCTATTTTTGACTGCATATTCAATGATTCTCAAGATCAACTGAAAATAAGAAATAATTATTAGTCTCATTGATGTAAAATCATAAAAAATACAAATTCAATGTTTATGCCGAAGTCATGGCAAATCTGAACAAATTTATTTAAAATGACCATCTCGCGAGAAAATCTCTTCAGCGGGCGTAATAACAAAAACTGCATTCATTTTTGCTAGCGCTCTTTTGTTTTCAAGCGTCGATATAAAAATAACAAATAACGTAAAAAAGGCTTTGTAGCCTGCCCTCCTGCGATTGATTCCTTTCAAAATGAAACATAGCGATTATATAGGGAAAAGTAAACTTTTTCACATAAAATTGAAAGGGTATTCTTACAATTTTTCAGCACTAACTCTGTTTTTGAAAGAGATTAAAAATTGCCCGTTAAATACTTACCGACTGTACAATTTGAATAATATGTAAATGTGAGTCAAATAGAATACATTTCAGATGTTGAATTGGATATATTTTAATTGCTTTTGTTTGATGTTTTCAACTTACAACATGAAAATACTTTATTGTCTTCATCTTGCAAAAACATTAGCCTGTTTCTCATCACCCCCGGACTGTTTGAAGAAAGGTTTCGAAAAAATCGAACCCTTAGTGACAAGAAAAAACTGTGTGCTGTGATTTTATACTGGATAGTGCAGCTATGAAAGGACTCCCTCTAAAAAGGTTCTATCTAACACTTTGACAATTTATCAAGAACAAGAAATACTTGTTATACATTAACTGAATGAACTTTTTTAAAATATGAATCATAAAAGATGTTGATCGAACTATTCTGAAAATCGACCAAAGGAGAATATACTATATCTGGAAGATCTTAATTGACTGAATAATCGTTGTATTCAATTTCAAAGAAAATAGAATCCTTAATCAGGCGGTGGTCCATTTCAAACACTTTCACTTAAATATTGTTTTTTATATCTGAATTGAAACCAATTAGAGATAATTAGTTCAATCAACTTCTGCATTGTATTTTCTTATCAGAATTGGTTGAATGAGACTTCTTTATCGGCACAACCCCTGTGTATCCGGTCAGCGATAGTAGCACAAAAAACGCTATTTGCAAGCCATGCGTCTAATAAAAATGTGTCATTTTCTGGATTTCCTTATCTTTTCGTCAAAGGTAGGCAAACTCATAAATTAAACAACAAACTTCCGCAGTGTTAATATTATTATTACTATCAAAATGTGTTGACTTAATGTGAAATGCGTCGTGAGAATGTTGCTTTGAAGTCAGATGAGCGGGAGCGTTTCTAAAATGTCGTCAAATTTTTTTTATGTCGAGATTCATGCAAATATTATGAATAAGCGTTTCGACTGACCCGAATTTTCGATAATCAATCTATGAAAAAAAATAGACGACATTAATCCAAGCGCGAAATCGAGGCGACACATAAATTATTATATGTGTGTTTCGGAGGAAGTAAAAGAACTACATATTAATGCGGAAGCAGCATTCAAATTTTCGTCGATAGGTCTAAAATGGAAAGTTGATAGATACATGTAAATTTCTTGTGTTCTTTGCGCTAGAATTTTTAGATTGAATGCGAATCGTATTTGCTAGCGGTCATTTATTGAAATTCAAGAAATTCTGCATAAAAACGTTCCTGCCGGTATGGTTTCTCTCTTCTTGCTGATATTCTGATTGACAATAAAATTATATTCATTTTTGTGGGAGTGAATATGAGTCAAAGTAAGCGTAAAGAAAGTGTCAATTAAATTCAAATGGCACAGTTATCACTCAAAATGTATAAGGGACAGTGGCAACCCTACAATTCAAATTCCAAAAAATTCAATTATTCATTCAATCAGCATTCGCTCCAACAAAAGAAGTCCTGCTCTGATGAATAGAACTTACATACGCGTATGTATATGAAAACCACAATCCAATGACTCTCATTATTTGCGATGGTCGGTTAAGTGCGCTGGTTGCCGTAAAAATGTCGGTCCATTTTGTTCTTCTCATGCCGACAATGGCCGCACCTGTAGGAAACAGTTCCGGCGGCCAAGGCAGGTGTATTTTCCCGTAGGAAAGGCCACTTGCACGAGGAAATTGTATTTTTCTTTTATCTTTTGACTTGAAATTTTATCATGCGTTGAGTTTATTACACTTTAGACTTTCAGCCATTGTACGTCGAGTGTTAGAATGATTGTTAGTCGCGTTTGGAGATAGTGCTATTGACAGAAACCGAGGTAATATCTTAATGCGGTTTTGAAGTCGGCATACTAAGGATCGTGTTTTGGATGAAATTTATGGATATTAAAAGATTGGTTTTGTTTGTTTTATTTTTAACTTTTACGGTATTAACTCTATTTTTAATATTTTTTCCATAGTTCTGACAATAATTAACTTTTTTATGCGATATCAAATGCATATATAATATGAAAATATAATTATTAAAACTAAATTTTATGCACCATTAACAAACCAATGAACAAAAGTATCGAGAAATGTTAAAAATCAGCCTGAATAATAAAATATACGTAAGAATCCGAAGCAAACTTGAAATCAACCACACATTCTTATATCTTAACAGAATCTCATTTTAATTCAATTCAAAGCCCTACAAAATGTTACTTAAAACATAACATTCGATAATTAGCTCTCAATATCGAGTCCAGCAAAATTTAATACAGTGCTTCTTTTGAAAACTGCATAATATGTTGCTTTCGAGCTATTTTTATAGATTTTTTTGTGTGCCAATGCGCTTCTTGTATATTCAAATTCTTAATCAGATATCATATGCTTATCTTTTTACACGATCTATCAATTGCTATTAAGATGCTTCGGTAAAGTATAAAGTTACACTCGAATGTCTCTTCAGAGATGTAAATCAAAATCAGCAGTCTGGTAGGCAGTTCAACCAAAAACAATTTGTTTGATGACTAAATATTAAAAGAACAGTTGTGCTTGGGCATATCTTACTAAAATCGAAGATAAAAATCTCAAATTTATGCGTTTATTGTTAAAATAGTCGTAGTCATGATAGTAATGAGATTTCAAGGTAATAAGATAGTTTTAGTTTGATGATAGCTTGTCACTAAAATAAATGTAAATCAAGCATGTGAGCTGCCAGCTATGCATATGAGATGGGCAATTTATACGTAAACGAACCTTATCAGTTTCTTCATCAGATAATTCAAAGTTTTCTTTAAATTTGAAATTTGATGCTGGTTTTAGCATTACTTCTATAAAAAACTATGCTACAAAAAATGTTTTTTGGACCAGAAATCTATGATCATTTTTGATTTTGAAGCTGGCGAAGATCGTAGAGAAGATCAATCAGATAATAATATTTTTAAATAACTTATGAAGCCATACATTTAACACTGACTTAAAAAGGTAATTAAGTTTAGATTCATACTGTGACGACTTTTAATCGTAGATGCATTTCAACCAATTAAAAGGATAGAAAATATATTTCCGACAATTTTCTCTGTTGCTGCTGATTAGCTATTTTCTAGCGCATATCATCAAAATATCAATATATTTGGTTAGTATAGTGGTGTAAAACAACTATAAGCGGTAGGACACCGAAATACTTTAAAAAATGAATCTTTTGTTGATATTTAACAATTTGCGCTGATTCTTACAGCCCATTTGCATAGCCTCAAAAATACGTATTTATGATTGATGAATTTTGAAATGCCTCTGACCATTTACATTGCGTTCAGATGGTCTGGTTTGTCAGTTACACTTGTTCAATAGTTGCGGTCTCAAAATATGGATGCGTAAATATTTACAAAAGCTCTTATTAATGAAGATATTCTAAGTAGGCTAATGTTTTCCTTTGAAAACCAAAGGAAAATTCGATAAAAAAATATACTGGATGCATTTTTTTTGTATTCAATGATTTATTTTTCTGACAGTATAGAAATTTTCGTTGGGAGCACTGCAATTCCTTGATATAATGTGTCGAACAGAGTGGCGAATTGGAAATTATTAACTAAAGACATTTATTGTATATGTCGACATCGATTACTAGCTTGTTTTGATCTGTAATTTTGTCCAAATTACGTTTCGAAGATAATTTGGATCCATACCTTTTCAAAATACCTTGGGAACGTACTTTGAAAAACATACGTGCTTAAGAACCCGATAAAGATCAAAATTACGAATGGTGCTGAAAGAAGGTAGTTTCGTCTGAATAGGCTATAAACGACAGTTTGTTTTATATAGAAATATGTTGTTTAGATGAAAGGCGAACGATTTTTGTTAGACTCTGTTAGATGTCAGACAATCCTAGGTTTTAATTCAGTTCGATAAAAATGATGCGAAACAAAGGCAATTGAACACCGAATTACAGTTCTATTTGCAAAAAAAACTTTCCTGAAAAAATAACCCAAATGTCTTTCGAAAATCTTTTAAAAAAGAGTTTTATTTCAAGTATAAATTTGATAAAAGAAATTTTTAGTAAAATTTACTTATGACCTTTATTTATGAAGGTAATATCTTTAAGAAAACATTGGGGCAAGCGATGTTGCAGCGCATGTTCAAAGTTTATAAAACATTTTGTGTCAACGTTTTCCATGAAACTATTGAATGTAAGCTAAGATTCAGTTTCGAGAATACATTTTATGCTGAAGAAGAATTCTTGAAAACTAAGAATTCAATTCAAACTATTGTCCTTATTAAATTATACTTAATTAAATTGTCAATCATTTGGTTTAGGCTACAACTGTTGATAATTATTTGAATCTTTGCATAAGAGAGTAGTACCGGTTTTAATTTTGAAAAATCAATTTTCATTTTCATTTTTCAATTTATTATACCTTCAGAAATTACGTCTCCAAATTTTACTAGGATTCTCAAAAGTAAAGAAGTTACGGCAGTTTGAGCGCGCACGCCTTTTTCGCTTGGTAAGCGATATTTTCGGTAATCGAAACTTTAAACGCGTTTTTCTCGAAATGACGTTTTTCCAACTGTGGACACTTATTCTCCGGATTGGCCGAACCGATTTGAATCAAATATAGTGTGCTACTTTATTTAAGTATCTTGTGTGGTAATCTACCACAATATAGGCCAAAAATCAATCCTTACAAATTTGGTAAGCGAAAATAAGTGAAAAAAGCGATTTTTCTAAGAAAAAAAAACTTCAAATAACTGCTATTTTTTTGATCATTTTTTCAAAACATTGTGGTAGATTACCACGTAAGAAACATTCCTCTTTAAAATGCCTAAGATTATCTGCCCGCAGTGGGGCAAGGTATTTTTTGAGACATCAATTTTGGCGTCCTCTATAAATTAGTAAAAAAATGAATTTTTTTGTAATCTTCAAAATGTGTGTTTTACCCATGCAAAAAATTTATATACAATAAAGGAGCTGAGATTTTTTTTTGAAAATTAGGCTGTTTTTTAGCATACTAACAGGTACTACTCCCTTATGAATATTCCTCCACATTTAGGGTAAGACTGCTGAAATATCAATTAAATTTTTACAAGTTACTTGTTTGCAGCGGCCCAAAAACTCACCGAGAAAGGATTTGAAATCATAAGTTTATTGAATAGGTAACTGGTCAAAAATCATGAAAAATTTCCTTACTTTTGAAAAGAATATGTTCGAGAAAATCCAAACGATGTGACATCGGATGCTCAAATTTTACAAAACATATTGTGTCAATGTTTTTCATGAAACTTTTTCTATTGAACTTTTAGACATAATAACAAAACCCTCTCAAACTTACCGTGTCAGTTATTGAAGTCTGACTAAAAAATCAATGCACTTCACTTGGGAAGGATATGGGCGCATTCATAACGAAAGAATTATAGTTTTCCTCAGTGGCAGAACCAACAGTACGGACATCGTTAATACATGTTTTACTGAAATACCGCCATAAGTTTTCATAATACGGTTTAAAACGATTTTCAAGTTTATTTTTGACTCTTTTGAGTTTGATACGAATTACCTGAAAATTAGATTTGGAATTCATCTGAGTTTTTAAGACATATTTGAATATCCATGCAGCGAAACATAGTAAAAAAAATTCGTGGTTTCATCCAATATATTTTCCATACATAAAACTGTTTAGTATTTTTTTTGCCCCTGTTTTAAAATAAAAACCGAACAAGCAATTGCCTTTAATTTCTAGATTATATCCACTGGTCCAAAAACCCACAGAGAAAGGATTTGAAATCAAAACTTTGTGGAATAGATAAATGGTCAAAAACCATGAAAGCTTTTATGTTCTAGACTTCAGTTTCACTTGACCAATGATAGAAACATGCCTAGAGAAAGAAATTGTGCGAAATTTTTCAGAAAACTAATTGAAAATATGTGAAACCCTCAAAATACCAGACTTCTTATGTAATGTGTCTTGTAAAGTACAATTGAAGAACACGCCATCAATTAGAGCTCACAGCTTTGAAACTCAAAAACAATCTGCAGCGGAAGTCAACTTCTAAATAGAACATTGAACCTAAGTCCTCAACAAAAAAAGTAGTAAACCGAATATCTTTTTGTGTCCACACTTTCCCAGCACACTTATAGTAGCTCCAATAACAATAAGGTCTTTGTTCAAAACTAATCAGCAGCCCTACATTCGGTTACCGCAATTATTCACCCTACTAATGATAGCAACCGCTACAAACCGTCCACACTTCCAATTTATGTACCATGGCTTGATTGTAGGTATGAACGAATGATAAGCACCTCAAGTTAATTACCATTTACAATGTAATTATGCAGAAGACATTTCGTGGTGACTTCAAAAGCGGGTCTTTTACATTGTTTGAAATTTTAACGCTGTCTGGCAGGGGAGGCGGTTCAATCTTAAATAATGTCAACTATGGAACGGTGTTGAGTACAGGTCCAAGGTTTAAGCATGTAATATTTTTTATTGTTAATGCATTTTAAAGAGGACAGTCATTCGAATCAGAATAATTACAATTATTGATCGCATCATGTCCACAGCGACACGTAATCGATGCAGTTGGGTGGGGCATGCCGAAGCAGAGGATGTCCGACCTTTGGGAATTCAATGGAACTTCCTCACGGAATCGTTTGGGGGGTTACGTCATATCATGATGGTGAATTGCATTTTCAGTGCTTGATTATCACATGCAATGAGATGATTTCATTATTAATCAATATGTTTGCGATTTATTTTCCCGTTTCTAATTTTAGTTTATATTAAATGCACTTTGTCGCATTTCTGTTTGAAAGAACTTAAAGTCAGCGCTTGTACCATTTTTGGTGGTTCATCCCTACTCGACGAAGCCCATTTCACCTCGTCAATTCAGAGGGTTAAATGAACTATGCAAATGGGCCCTAATATCTAAACTAATGGACCATTAGATGCATTTATAGCTCATCATCCAAGCGCAGTTCCTCGTAAAAGACCCCAGCAACATGTAAGTCGATGTTGAGCGCCCATGAGATGATTCCGCCGATGATATTGACGATGGTTGTAAAGTGATGATCATCATCAGTCTCATCATCATCATCGACATGACGTTGCGATGTTCCTAGTGACAGAGGTCCCTCTTTACGACTGAACAAATGTGTGTTAAACGAGTTTAATGCCGGTGAAGTGGTCATGACTCGTGACTAGTTGCTAATTGAAACCATGATAAGCTCTGGGGATCTTAATTAAGTTGTTTTGCGACAACAGCAAGAGTAAAAGCAGCGGCAGCACTCGCTCGACAAGAAGGTTACCATTGCAGCCATGATAAGCTCTGCTCAAATGTTGGATGTATGTAACTCTCGTCAATTATTGCCATTAGATCTTATTACGGAAATTCCATTGTAATTGTTGTGATTAAAATGATGTTACTTTTATCGTTGATCGTCGTCAATTTGCCGAAGGGAAACTACATTAAACAACTTTTTTTTAACCGTTGGGTTGTTAGTTATCTTTGAAGGTGGCAGAGCAGAAACAAAGAAAGAGTCTCTGCTATATTTCAGTTAGATATTTCTTTTAAAAATGTGATCGTTTCTTGGAAGATGAACATGTTTAAGCCTTTCATGTTGGAGCATACCTTTGAAAAAAGGCTGAAAGCATTCTGAAAGTATGTAAAAGATATAAAACGGCTAATCAAAATATTTTTGAAATAGTTGAAAGTCATGTTTTTTTCGATCAAGATGAAGACATTTTGCTCGTGATCAATGTTCGTATACGACTCAAATATGGATATCTATAAACAATTCACGACAAACGTGTCTCTGAAAAAGGTCCTGTTCTAGAATGTTTTACGCGAATATGAATATTGCTTAAGTATTTCAATCAAACTGACTCGCAAGAACTGGTGGATGCACAAAAAAACTATTCTAATTCAAGTAAAAACTCCAAATGTCATTTATCCTTTAATGTATTAAAGAATAATAACAATTTTAAAATAAAAAAAACATACTGAATGACATCAAAAGCAACGCTACAAAGAAGCCTAGATGATATTGTGAAAAATGTTGCAACAGAACAAATCTAATCAACGGCCTTGAGAAGATCTCTTTACTATGGCATTCCGTGTCAATTAATTTCTAAACGATATTTCATTAATGGCGCCAAAAATGATACTCAGAAGCGTGTATGATTTTTTTATTACAATAAAAGAGCTGAATCATCAATGTAGCAATTCTGATTATCATTAGCCGTTCAGTAGCGAGATTGATTTGGCACAAATCTTCAAAAGAATAGAAGTTATACAATTTCCAATTGGTTTGACTTTTTCCCAAATGGTTTGGACTTTTTCCCAAATGGTTTGGACTTTTTCCCAAAAAATTTCAACTTTTCCCAAAAGATTTAAACCTACGATTCACCGCCGATATGTTTCAAAATTTGATGTTTTAGTTAAATTTGTGTTTTGGGAAACGTACAAATCATTTGGGAAATCTAAGACAAAATGCCATATATGAAACAGAAAAATTTCAGAAAATTGTAAAATATAGGATAGTTTCCAATTCGCGGCTTCAAATATTTAATTTTTCATTGCTTTTTTATATTTTTGAAACTCGATTTCCATTAGAAGATTTCCTAATGATTTCAGGCTAAGACTTTTCGTTTCAAAAACTCCATCAAGTTGACACAGTTCTATAGGTCACTAAATGTCATGAAATCCCTGCAAACACTAATACATCAATTTATAAATTAACACCGTTGTCAAAGAAGAAAATCATGCAACACTTCGAGTCATTATCACGACAGTTTATTGACACCATAAAATTTAACACTCAACATATGCATGTCCACAACATTCTCGTATGTGAAGTCCCTGCAAGTGCACATCAAATTGCACTTAATTGCATAATTGATTGACATCGTATATGTTGATTTAGTCAATTTATTTGATCGATTAAGTGGGTCATGTCTCCTTTCCACAGGCGGCTGAAAAGTTCATTTGATGTATTGAAATTGATATCGATTAGTGAAAGTATGATTTTTTTCTTCGAAAGACACGAACTTTATTATGTTTCATTTTATGAGGTATTAATTTATACTCAGTAGCAATGAGTATGCTAATCGTGCGGTATTTTTAATAATTTAACATAAACTAGTTCCAAATTTTTATACTTCCCATTTTTTTGGATGTTCTTGTATTTCTTATGAATATTTTAATTCATTTATTTGATTAGAATGGTTTTTGCAGCCGTTTAAACCTAACTTTCAGTGCCTAGTGAACGAAGAACCCAATTTTAATAATTATATTCATTAGTGTGAACCCTAATTGCTGTAGGCTTTGGAGCGTTCTGAAACAATCTATTGAACATAATTGCACGGTTTAAAAATTTACATTCCATTATTCATGTAAATGTTAAGTACTGAAACACTAGCTACTATTCTAGCTGTAGAAGAAGAAAAAAATGTTGATGTGATTTAGATAATGTTTTTTTCATTCGACCCTGAAGGTTTAGTCGATTTTAAAGCGATACATTCCCGTTTTGTAGAAAAAAATCACCCTTACAATTTGGCTTGAAAGTGCGAATTCCAATCTGCGAATTCGTAACCGATTTTCGAGCGTCTTCGTTCGGTTTACGATAACGATTGAAAATTAATTCCAAATCCAATAAAAAACACACAAAATTATAAGGAAGTTGCTTAAGACAAACAATTTTTATTGATTGTCAAGATTGATAGTCCTATTTTTTTCTTGAAAATAATCAATAATATCTTTAAAAGTCCGAATGCTACCTTTTCCATTAAGAAAATGTTCACGTTAAAAATACCCATACTGAGACGGCTTTTTGTGTTTGCTACTCGAAAATTGCATATAATGATTAAAGAAAATAATTTATACATTTCCTTGAAAGCAAACAAACGAACATCAGTTCAAAATCATATAATACGAAAATTACTAGAAGATTTTTCCATATGTTGTTGAAAATACCCCACAAGCATCCCCACCTTATTTTGGAAATCTGATAATGTTTTCCCAAAATTCAAATAGGAGTCTGATTGCTTGGAAAATTAATAAATGAAAATTGTACACTGAGTATATATATTTCATGCTATTACCAGATAAAAATCTTACGTTAAATTTTAATTTAAGCTATATTGACAATCATGATAATAGAATAGCGAAAAACCTATTAATAGGCTAGGCTACCGGTCGATAGAAGATAGAGAAAGAGCTTATTAGGGTTGTTGATATGTATATTAAAATAATTGTGAGGATGAATTTGAAATCGTTCCAAAAATTGAAAAATAAGTTTAATATAAACCTTCAATATTTTAAGTCGAATTTTGATGCAGTCATATTAAATCTTGTGCTTGTGTTAATATCATTTGAATATATGTGAATAAAAACGTTAAACAATGAGACTAAACTCAGTTTGTTTGTTTTTAATGAAGTCATCAAATATTCTGGAATCCGCCAATTTCGTTCATGCTTTCTACCAAAAAAATACTTTATAACATGCCTATTTTCTAAACAGAGTAAACATTATTTATGTGATGATTTATAACCCAAAAAAAAAAATTCAAACAATAAGTAGTGTAATAAATTAGAAACATCCCATCCCATTCATAATTTAGCATTGAATTATTCCTCGAAAGATTATTTAAATAACATTCACATTTTTCAGTAATTGCAAATTAATTGTTGTTTCATTTGAATGCTAATTTGTGCATGATTTATTAATAAAATTTTCTTTAAATATTAATATTTTCAATTCGATGCTTATAAATCACATATTTTAATTTAAAATAAGTATAAATTTTTTTTATCTTACTAATTTCAAATTTCATTTTCATTTCAGGTAAGCATCAAAAATAGATAAATATACGAGTACATATCTAAACTGTAAGTATTATATTCCGACATGCTCTTCAGTAAAAATAAAATGCAAGATGAAAATCTATACGCTATCTTGATACAATGTTTTATTGAAAATCATCCTAGTAAATTTCGGGAACTTGTTTGGATCTGATACAAAATGAAATATGAAATAAAACGATAAACATTTCCCAGTTTTTGTTTAGATTTTAGCAGAAACTCTACTAGCAATAATAAATCACAGACATGAATTTTTAATGATATAGTGTATGAAACTCTTTCAATGATTTCTTAGAATCTTTTTCGACTTATTTGGCGCTCTGGACATCATTTTGTGCCCCTAAAATATAATGCGTCTAGTCATGTCTTGGAAAATGCACAATGCGTTTAAAATAAATCAAAAATATGCTTCTGTTATTTGGATATGTAAATAAAACAAGCATAAAAAATTTAAATAAAATTTAAAAATGCCAAAAAATGACAATTATTACTGTTAGCTTTCTTGTGTCCACATGACTTGGTGTCACAAACTGAAATATTTATATTTTGATTACTTGATAAGAAGCCACTATTTTATGTAACGATCCAATTAGTACATTCTATGACATGATGTTTCTTCAAAATTAAGAGACTTTCTGATTTCCGTTTGTGCTATTTACTGCAAACCAATAAATGGGTAAACAATTTGAGTAAATTCACAGTAAAACATCATGATCGTGCATATCAAGGATAAAAAATGACATTTTCTTGATTTTTATGAAGTTTTCGTAACAAGGATCAATGCTCTCCACAAGCACAGCAACATTCTGCCAATTTAGAAAAAAATCAACAACATCTTAGAAAAAAGGACTTTATGTATCTTTGTGTTTGAGAACAAAATTATCAATTTTTACTATGTGATTTGAGGTTTATAGACACAGACATGATGACAAATAGGCAAAAAACTTTTCTTTCTTAAAAAGAAGTCGCAAGGAGATATTATCTACAACCATTTTTGCTCAAGATAAATTCAGCTATCGCATCCTTTCCGTTGGCAGACATTGTTGCAATCATCCTATATCTACCATTTTCCAAGCAAGAATGTAATCTTTTATCAATAGGTGGATGCTCAACACACATTGAATATGTTACGATTTTCCAACCAATTCGTCGACTTTTGTGTAAATTATTTGAAATTTTAAGAAAATTCTCTTTCAAAAATCTGGACTGCTGAATAGGTACCACAGCATTCGAGCCTCTAAATTTTGGATTATTTTCCTGATAACATGTGTTGATAGAACCCCTAGTTAATCTCCCAAATGAATTAAATAGTATTTAAATATGGAGCCTTGTTGATCGATAGGCAATTTTCTTTTTCTAGAAATTGAATATATTGTATCGAAGATGTCTCAATGTTGAAGTTATGAAGAAGCAATAAATACAAATTAGTTGAAAAAATTTAGCGTAAAGCTATTCAAATTCTGAAAGAGAAAAATTGTATCAAGAAATAATTGGACCAGATAATAGAAATATCGCTACTATCTCCGATATGCATACCCGCGTACTAATTTCAACACAGCTGAACTAAACATGCTTATATGCACAATCTGTTTGCAACAAACTGAAATACAATCTTCGCAAACAAATTACATCATAAACTATTTCGAAAATTCTTAGTAAACGGACTATGGATGTAGTGCGTAGAAGTTATGGTGTCACCTTAGAGCACTTTTTATCATCTTGAACGTGCACCACTATATCATTTTACACTTTTGATTTTATGTGTAATATTGCACTCTTATACGTTTGGTATCAGATACACATAGCGATGACATATTTAAGATATGCAGATGAGTGTTCGCATTCCTCAGAAATGAAACTGGTTTTATAAATCACATGAAAAAACGAAATCAAGGCATGCAAGATTGCGCCCTTTTATGTCACAATTTAATGGAATGTTGACTGAAATACTGTTTGCAGCTCCATTTTTTCAAAAGTATATATGAATAAATATCTCAGAAAAATAATAGGACACACATTGAGCGTATTTGGCAGGAAGTTTCGCAAAAAGACTCCGAATTCAGCTAATGCTTTCCTATGCACTTTGGAGTGAGTTCTTATCATGAAGGATAAAAGAAATTTACCTCTTTTAGCCACACGAAGAAACTAAAAGTCATATCAATTTTTTTTAGAATTTGTTGAAAGTCAAATTCTCTAAAGTGTTTGAACAAAATTCGTAGTTTATTTGGAATCAATTTGATCATACTGTTTACTATCAATTAATTGATATTTAAGTGAAGTTTGTATTCATCCAATTTTACTCAAAAAAAGTGTGACATGCTGTTTGAATAATTTCAACTATTTATCAGATAATCTTCTAGATGTCCCAGAAATTTTGGAACCCTCACAAAATTATGAAATTCAAATTGATTGCTTTGCATCACTCAAAAAAACTTTCACCACTCCCTAGTCTTGAAATCAGGCTAAACAATTAGGCACAACCATATAACAAACAATCCTCGAAAAACCAATTCATGAAATTATCTAAAACTAGAAATTTTCAGTCCCGTTCGACTATTCATTGTAGCCCAAACAGCATTGTATGCTATTTTCGGAAATAAGCTATATTCATGTTTTCTAACTAACCTTGGACTTGACGTGTTCCTATTCCTAGTCTCACTACAATTTATCAATGGCCCAACCTCTTTAGATTTTAAAAGAAATGAAATATGAATTTCTTTCTTCAAGGAAGCATATCATTCAAGCAAAACACGCAAGCATGGAGTTCTTTCCAAGAAAAGTGGCGTGCAATTTAAATGTTCATGTGTAAATTAGGCAACGTTTATTTTATCTTTTCAGAATGAAGTCACGAAATGCAATAAATATTGTTGTTTTTTTCTGTTTTTTTTTTGTCGTTCGAATTAAAGTTCCGGGTTGATATGAAAACATTATTAATACTCTATCATGCTTGGAATGTGTGAAGATACGGCACTACATTAACTGCTTCGATCAAACGGAATTAATCTAAACTAACACTTTTCTAATCACTATTACTAGTTATAAAAAATCCATCGGTATAGATCATGTATAAAAAAAATATCCACTTAACAGATTCATAAAGTTTTTGTAAAGTTTTATTATACCACTATTTAATCAGTTTCATAGCCTCAATTTTGATAGTACAGAAATAGGTCTCTGCATTTTCGCTGCAATAAAATTAAGTTATAAAATCTACTCACTGAGTGATCTATCGATGCATTAAATGGAAAATTTATTTCGATGCTTTTATTTAAATATGTTAAAAGCAAGACAATTGCAGATTGATCTGATTTACAGAAAAGCTCAGTTTTTATACGGTGAATACTGAGCGTGTTCCAAATGTACCTTATTATAGGAAATTGAGCGTTTTACTACTTTGTTGCCCATGAAAAAACTATTTTAGTGGTGACCATATAATTTATGGTACGTTGTCTTTAAGGTCGAATATATGTATGTTTGCATGTAGTCAAGTTGTTTTTCAGATACAACGAATATCGGATAGATTTAAAAAGCATGAAACGGAGAAAATGTGTCAAGCTCACCTTGTCTGCGCTATTGTGACATATAAAAGAGATAAATGGCATTTGCATGAATATTTAGACAAAAGCAATTGGAACGTGA
Source organism: Oxycera nigricornis (assembly GCA_963942545.1). NCBI lineage: Eukaryota > Metazoa > Arthropoda > Insecta > Diptera > Stratiomyidae > Oxycera > Oxycera nigricornis. The sequence goes on from OZ012659.1 coordinate 103,567,182, forward strand.
TGTAAAATAGATCTATCTTTGACGAAATGTAACGCTTGTAAATTTAAGGTTGTCGAAAAACTGTTTTATTTCGAATTATCTTGATGAACTTTCTCTTAAGGTGTTACATAGGTCTTCAAGGAAAAAAACAACTTTTTCAAAAAATTGTAGTTTAAAAACCAAAAATCTATTTTATTTAAAATTAACACACATAGAAGTTTAGCATTTCAAGATGTTGTAGAAAATTTTCAGCTAAAAACATCAAAAATTGTCAATTTTTCTGTAGTTTCTTTTTTTGCGGCAGGTTCATCTCAAATCAAAAATTTCAAAAATTTATTATAGTTTATGCCCTTGGCTTGTGCTTGAACGAAGGAATTAAAAAAGAATGAAATTTAAAGTTTTGAAATGGATTTGAATGAATTTTCGTCGCTTATTTGTTTTTTTAGTATTTTTCCGATTCTCATCGTTTTTCAAATATTTTTTTTTCGTATAAAACAAAAACGAATCGACCGAATGAAAATCCCTTCGTTCAAGGACGAGTCAATACTTTAAAGAGGAACTGTGCAAAGTGTCAGCAAAATCGGTCGATTCGTTCTCCAGAAATCGTGCCTACCACAGGGAAAAACAAAGTTTCGAGGAAAACGCGTTTAAAGTTTTTACCGCGATTTAATGAATTAAAGTTGTTTTTTAGTGACTTACATCGCGTCGTCGATTCCAGGTCCATACAGTAATTTGTTTGCCACATTCGCGATGTTCAGAGCATCCTTTTGATGAAAACAAAAGGAGCTGATTTTACGCAGTGGAACCGCGCTGCATACGTATAATACGCTAGGTAAGGCATAGCGCACATACCGACCGCGCCATATGTAAATCTCTATAACTCCGGTAATATTGCTCGAATTTTGTTCAAATTTGGTGTGAATACTCTTGAAGTACTATGCTTTTATATTTCATTGAGTTTTTAAAAATATAAGACTAAAGGGGTTACCCTTAAGAAAATGTCCCCAAAAATTTTATTTCTAAGCGACGCGAATTTTGTGATAAGCAAATACAAATTCTACAAAATGTAAATGATAGTAGGTAACAGTCATGTTCAGTTTGTGGTTTTTAATGATATTGGAAAAATTCTTTCCAAAATAAGAATTGACTAAAGTTTTTATACCAAAATGTGAAAACGTTCGCTTGCCCTACATACGCATACATTATTTAATTTTTCCGACCTTTCGAAGAGTCGACGGTAGACGTATAGAATGCTTTTTTGGTTAATTTTGCACCAATTCTAATTAATTAATGTTCTTCAATTTTAAGCTTAGTTTTTGAAAAACAAATTGAGGAGGAAGTTGAAGTTGATAATAATGCAGAAGTCGTTATTGAAACAATTTTCGCAAGTATTCGCGTTTTGTAATTCATCTATCTTCATCATAGATAACTTTAAGCTTTTCAAAAAATTCAGTATCTTATTCTTAAAGTGAATCCAAACTGTCCTCCGAAAAATATAGTTTTAATTTGGAAATTAATCAGTTTAAGCAATTCTAAAAATAAAAATTACTTTTACGAATGCGAATGGTAATAAATAATATTTCACAGAAAAAATATCTTTGATGTAGCAAAATATCTTTCGAATATTTAGTATTGAATGGGTCTATGAATTTCTTATAATTTTTCCGGTGACGGGTATTCTGTTATGAAAACACATCAAATTCTTTAAAAAAATCGTTTTTCAGCCAATTTTCAAAGTCAATAATTTTTTGACTAGCAGACGAACCATTTACTTCTTTGAACAATATTTAAAATAATCAGTCCTTGAGGAAATTTCGGAAAAAATTAACTGGCATAAATTAAACGATCATTATTTGACACACCCATTGATAACTTATAAGGGATTTGAAAATTGTTTGTTTCCTTCGACGTAGATATATTTTCAGCTAATCATCTGCACAGCAACAAGTTGCAAACGGGTAATATAGACTGTTGACTAATTGCTGAGCAAAAGGACTGAGCATTGCTTGTCCTGGGCTATTCAAATCAGCTCCATAAAAAGAAAAAAAGCCCACTAATTTATGGACCAATTCTAGGATACATTTCTCATGAAATCGACATGAAACGATGGCTAAAATGTTCATACATACTTGGATTGAATAGAATGAATAAAAATATTGTAAATCTTTTTAGATGGAACAATGAACTACTACTACTACTACTACTACTACTACTACTACTACTACTACTACTACTACTACTACTACTACTACTACTACAATGAAAACGTATTAGAAAAGTATGTTACATTGTTGCAGGCTTAGCAGTACTGGTTTTTGGTGAAATGGTCGATGGTTTCGTGAGGCTGTTCCAGATTAAAACATCATGTCTAAAATTATTTACGATTCTATGTTTCTACTGGGCACTCTTTATTATAAATAACTTTCTCCTTAAAATCAACTTATTAATCTTGGAGAAATTGATAAAGATTATTTTGGATGGCATTTTCATGCCTAGCAACTTGATGATTCATTTTCTTTTATGATTTTACAAGATCATCAAATATAAGGGTTCTTTAGAAGAAGAACATGACTTGAATTTTATTGGTTATTGTCTTACAATTAGTCAAATTTTACAAATTTTTATATTCATAACAAATGCCATCTTATCTATCCTGAAAACTTCAAATTCATGGCAAAACAAAATCGCTTTTTAATGCACTTTTGTTTGCAGTTCCTTGACGTCGTAGTACCAATCCAATTTGGATGAATATTTAGATTACCATTCACTTTATCTAAATTGAATTAAGTAACAGTAGTTCCATCACAATAATAAGTTTTAACGTTTTACAAAAACTTTGCATTATTTGGAAATCATGTATATTTGTATGTACTCAGATGTTATCATAATGTTCTTAATTCTGTCTAGCAATTTCAAACGTTTTATTCGAATTGAAAATGTATGCACTTTCAAATTCATGTTGAGTTTTCAATGGCATCAACGAACTTCATAAATTTATTTTGCAAAATACAGTCGATACTTGAACAAAATCAAAAATAATTTTTCCAATGAAAAAATCAATTAATTTCATTTTCAAAACAAAAATACCACACCATTAAAACATTTCCAAATAAAAATTGAAGGTTACTACGCATTATCGTTCTTCTAATTGCGTCTGTTATTTATAGAACTTTGATATGGAAAAAAAGTCGCAATTTAACATTTGCAAACATTTGTTTTTCACCATCATCATGGCTGCTATAAATAAAATTCAATTCGTGAACCAATCAATTCAGCATAGATCACATTTTCTTTTAGAAATGTTCATCAGTGACCAAGCAATATGGCGTGATAAATGATTCATTCAACAACGTAATAAAGGCCTAGACTTACATATGTATATAAATCAAGTTCTATAAAAATATTTGGTTCGCTCTTGCAGTAAACTTTCATTTTCCACACATGCTTTTTGATTTTCATGCCAAAATTTTTGGTATAAATAATTCAATCAAATCATTCCAAGCCGAATTCATGGGCGCTTAATCTTGTCTAAATTTAATTTGTTTCGTTTCGTTCGGGCAAAATTTAATTGGGTGTTTTATATATAAAATAAAGTGGTGCTATTGTTCCAATAATAAGAATGTTTGCAACCAACTCCTACAATTTGCAAACATAACATTTAACTCGCCGAATGAATAAATTTAAGAATAGCTAGAATCGATATTTAACAGCCACAAAATCAAATCATTAGTACCATTTTATCAACGAATAAATGCAGTAATGTAATGATTTTGAAAACTATTCACAAAATTAAATACATTCACAGAAAACACATTTTACCATATTATGTTGGACATGAATCTCCGTCCACACATCTTCTTTAATTAGCATCATGGTTTTTACACACTAAGCAATAACATTAGGAGAACTAAGAATCTTCTGATTCCATTCCTAGAAACATTCTAATTCCTCCCGGTGATAAATTCAACAAAATAACTTACATTTATTTCAGGCATTTAACCTGTCACGACATCAATTCATTATCTATTTTTCGCATTCAATTTTCTTATAAAATCTTGAGGTGAATTTTCTTTCCCTGGCTGTGCTGGCGATTGGCCATATTTTTTCGGTCAACAAAAATCCATTGGAGACTATCATTAAAATGCTCGTTGGCGCTCAGAACGGTTGACTAGAAAATGGTGGAAATGGTAAATAAATTCACTTGAATGTTTCATATTCCGAAAATAGTACCACCGACAGATTGTTTCATCTGTTGGAAAACTGTTGACCAAACACAACTGGGTTGAATGCGGCAAACGAATTAATTTTTCGATGAGCGGCAGATACTTTTTGAATGCGTTGCGTTTCAAATATGGATCGTGTCTATTTTTTGGCACGCGATCTTTTTAGATGTATCGTCATACCAATTAAATATGTTTGCAGACATTGATTGCACGATGGTGTCATTAATCTAGATGGGAAGATCTTTAAATTGTGTTACTAAAGCATCGGAAAAGTAGTACCGATGATGTCATTGGTAATAATTTAATAGGAATGAGTGTAACAAATTGTAGTCTTCGTGTTTGTTACATCTCGTTTAAACAGAAGCAAAAGAAAATAAATTGATTATTGAATATATGCACGTATGCAGCTGTGAAAGGTCTGAGCATTTATCAATCAGAGACGTAGCAGCAGTCCTCTAGCAGTAGAGGATTTCCTTAAAAAAATCTTCAGGCGTGGAATTAAAACCACTCACACAGAACGAAATGTGTAGTACTATTTTTATGTTTCGTTTAATATTTTCAGTAATTTTTGTTCAATATTTAAAAAGCATTTCTCAATGGAGTATAGAATTAGATTTAATTTCAATGAATCATTCATGGAATGGGATTGTTGCTCATGTTATATCCATCATAAAATTCGGGGTGTTCATTCACAGAAATAAGACAACTTTGGTTCTAAAATTTAAATCAACATATTTTTATAGACATTCAGAGTCATTTTCCAAGGTCCATTTTGAAGGAAATTTTCAAACTAAACTTAGTAAACAAACCCCTACCTGTTGTCATCTCAAAATAACGACAAATAGCGCATCCAATTGGGAATTAAGTTCAACCCTTAAAACTTTAGCATCTGAAAAAGATTATAATAAACGAAATATCATTCGTAGTTTGTTTGGCATTGTAGCTTTTAAAGCAGCTCTCCAAATAATTGTTTTGGTTTCTCATTAAAAAAATTTATCGGCGAACCGTTGTGATCCACACCAATTTCAGTTTTACTCTGAAAATATCTTAAAATGGCATTAAATCATATTAAGAAATTTCCGAAGAAAATTTAGTTTCAAATGAAAAGTTGATGTCCTCTTCAGATGCAAAGAATTATCTGCACGTTCTTTACTGAACCAACTTACAGCAGCTTTAGCCGGCGGAAAAAACAAATCTTTGGATAAGGATCCAGAAGACACAAAACAAATAAGTTTACATAAACATTCTCAAAAGAGAACTCTACAAAGAGTATTTTGTAGATTATCACAATGAGAGATATTGATATTTACCACAAATTAATTGTTTGATATTACTTACTATCTACAAAATAATTTAATATAATATTATAATATAAATGTAATTTCTAAAAGTGGAAAATATATCCAAGAACTTTTGACTATCGCAAATCAAAATTTTTGGGAGAATAAAATCAGGCACTATTAAACAAATGGTCATAGTTAACTAGAAAAAAAAAACTAAACGAAAAAGCAAGAGAAGCAAGGAAACAACTCCCATTTTAAACTACATGAAAAGACCAGCAAAAAAGAAATAATCATAACCAAACAGGACGAAATCAATACAAACTATCGACGAGAAAAGATAAAATATTCTGAATATAGGTTTTGTATTGAAGGAAGCATTATTACTCTTAATTGGGTATTTTCACTGACTCGAAAACACGTATTGTGTTCGACTGTTTACGTTTCAACTTAAGTTGAGATGGTTTTGTTTGTCAGATAAATCTGTTCAACAGTTGCGGTCGGAAAATATGGATGCCCAATTATTTATAAAAGCTCTTATGAATGAAGATATTCTCAGAAAAGTCATTATCCCCTTGAAACTCAAAGGTTAAGTCGATATAAATATATTTGAAGGAGTTATTTTCATTCATGCCTGTTTGAATTCGATTTATTTATATTGCAGTGAACAAACTCTTGTCAGGAGCACTGCATTATCTTCGCATATTGTGTCAAACACTGCGTTGAATTTGAAAATATTGATTAGCGACAACTACTGCATATATCAACATCGATTACTAGCTTGTTTTGATTCGTGATTTTGTTAAAATTATGTTCCGCAGGTGATTTGGAAATATATGGAAAAATACGTAGTTTAGGATTCAGTAATGGTCGAAAAAGCGAATAGAGTCAAAACTATGCAGTTTAGTGGCATCGTAAATAGGCTATAAGGGCTGCATTGTGTCAGATTCAGAAAAATAAAATCCGTAGGCTTGTAGTGTTGATGGCATACTATGGTATTCCTAAACATGTTTTATATGTTCAAATAATATCATTGACACAATTACCGTCATATTCACGTTAAGGGTCATGATAATGAAAAGACATAATGATGGTTTCGCACATGGGAATGGTATTTTACCATCATAACGAGTGAGCGTCATCATTATTACGATAATAATTAATAGTAAACATGTTTTACGGGAAAGATTCTGAATATGATACTTATGCATCGGTAGTCACAAAAGTAAGGAAATTTCTGCAAAATTTGTTTTCATAGTCCCGAAAAGCACTGTCATTATGCTTCAGAAATCTGATTTTTCGAAAAAAATTACGTTTTAAATTTTAATACTGGCAATTTGGAAATTTCACATCTAACATTCAGTGTATAAAGAATGAAAATCAGCAATTTCAGGAAAGCAAAAGTCGACATAACATATGCTCATCTTCCTTGGAAGTAACATGATATAATGATACCAAAAAACTGTTCCAAAGTTAGAAAATTGGATGAGACTTTGAGCTATGTCATTTTTTTACTTGGATAAGACAATACAAAGGTAGTAGTAAAGAATGTATTATTCGAGGTAAGACAATATAACAATAATTCTAATGAATATATCATTTCGAATTTGGGCAGTTGGGACAGCTAGTACCCAAGCAATGAATTCAATTGGTAATGGTCAGTTTTGATATCCATAAAACACGTCAGCTATTGTAAAAACTAAAGTATTTTTTTTTAAATTTATTTTGAATGAAATTTTGATGTTGGATAGTAATTAAAGTGTCTTCTTAATATGCATTTTTAAGTTGGACTTGAATTCTATTTTTTAATTATTTAGAAAATAACTTTGACTCATTAGCGACCGGCATGCATTAAGGGTCGGCTTTAGTTACAAAAAGTGCTATCACAATCTATTACAGATATAAAATTCCCAAACAAAAGATAAGGAAAGAAAACAATTCTTGATTTTTAGAAATTTGTCGAATCGACAAACAATAACTTATATCAGCTAGAATCCTCCGCTCTATCTAAATCAAAAGTGAAACTCAAATCAATGTTCATAGATAAATATTTATATCCCCAACAGCTATTTGAAACGAGCCATTCTTCCACAGCCTTCACCTGGAAAAAACTATATAGTTACTATCGTCATGGATAAATTCTTGCTTGACTCATTGTTCCATGAACAAGACATCCCGATTCTGTATCTTCGGAATCTCGACTTTTCCGATGCTTCCAAAGCACACACCATCGCGCCATATTGGTCGCAAAAAGATTCCAATTCGGAATACTGATCAAAAGATTGTAAGAATCAATCATAAAGACTCCGCCGTTTCGACCGATCAATCGGCAAAACTGCCTGCAAACTATTTTCTCGTCCTTGAAGTTGCTTTTATAATACATTCGTGGGCAAACAATGCACATGCGTGCGCCTTTAAGTGCATATTGTGGCGCATTGCATGAAATGAGTTTGATCAAAGATATCTACATTTAAGTTGTCCAAAGATGCACCAGTAAGTCCTTTAGGAAGACGGGCGGACGGTGCATGATGCATCTTTATATGAATGTTGATGATGGCTCCTTAACTGGAAAAAACACTTCAGATCTGATTTGCCAGTCGATCATGGATATAAAAATATCAATTGAACTATTTCGATAGACTGAAGAATCCACTTGGTCAGTTGAGTGTTATAAATAAACAGAGGTACAGGCTGTGATGCAAAGGAAACTGAAAGAGATCATTTGTGAAATATTGTCAACGCTATATAATGCTTACTAGATACTTCGGAGTATTGAAAAAAGGGGCCGAATCTTAATTGTATGGTGAAACCCTTTTGTGTTTTGATGCTCTTTTTGTCCCGAAAATAGTCTTTGACACACCGTCAATGGTGCATTTCTTGACGCAAGTTGGTCATTAATTTCATTTGTAATTGCATTTATCGTAGATCCTGTGAACGGCACAAATCAAACACATACTCCACAGTTGTGCTAGCCATTTTTCTCCTATTTATCTCAAATCCCTAGAGCTATTTTCTACTTCCAATCATTTTCTTTATCCAGTTTTCAAGTGGAAAATGTATTTTTTCAACTTAATCTTCATGCGCCAGCAACGCTGCCAACCATGTCAGTCTTCGTTTCAATTGTAAGGTAATTTTCAATATCGCGGCTATGCAGAAATTCTTTATGAAGATCTACGATAGCCACGAAAAAAAAACACATTTAATCTGCCTTGCGTACTATTTTTATAAAATCAATGGCACTACATATCTTCAATACATTGATTTCTTATTGTTTACGATTATTCTTGTATCTTTTCAGGTAAGTGATGATGAACATGATGTTGTTTTGCACCACGTATATTTGTCTGTCTGCCAATTGTTGCTGTTCTGTGCGAAAGCCATCAAGTCCAAGATGTGATGCCGCTTAAGATGCGATATGTTGTGTGAGTATTGTTAAGAACAATGCTATTATTCATGAAATTTTTGTATGGTATGTTGTTCATTGGAAAAATGAAGGAAATTTATATGGACTGTTTTTTGCACTGTCTAGCCATCGAGGACATGAGAGTGTATGAATACGATAATGACATATTTGCAATTCGTTACAAGAACATCACAAATAATGCAAATTGGATAAGTGTTTTGTAAAAATAAACATTGCAAACATGTCTGTATCTACTTACTTGCCAGAATTGTTGATATGCAACACTAGAGAATAATACAATGAATCTGTAATGCATCACTAAAGAGAACATACTTGTTAGATCAGTAAAAACAGACATGTGAAAGTTGCATGAGAAATGAATGGTAATTTGTCTTCGGTCATAGCTTCTTCAGCACAATAGTGTATTCAATCATCACAAAAGATACCACAACTATGACGGATTTTAAATTAAAATTTAAAAACGTAGAAACTAGTTTTAAATTAAGAACTAAAACCATTCGAATTTTCATAACTTGTGCATGGGTTTACTTTCAATATAATTAACAATAAAAATGAATAATTGATGTCTGAAGAAATATCTGATCCACAAAACCCGTTAAAGTACATTTGGATAAAAAACTTCTTCTTCAGATTAAATCATCCTGCCCGAGCGAAATTCACATTGTCATAATAACCATAGCTTATTCATCTGTTTTCCATTGCTTTATTATAAATTTTGATTTTAATTAAAGCCACTCTCGCATTATTGGCCCCCAGAAGCATTAAAACTAAAATATATGGTTCGCAAGAATTTATTGAATTGCTGTGGACAATAAAACAGTCAAATCTCAGCGGGTTCATTATTGGAGCTAAACATTTCGGGGATACACTGGGTACGTAGTTTCCAGCTGTTTTCATGACTTTGAGCAACAGTGAAATGCTTGAAAAATCGCGGAAAAAAGAATGAATGATGAAAAACGTGCACCAATACAAAATTCATAAAGTTTTCAGAAGCCAGAATTTCGATTATCGATGCTTGTTATGCAATTATTGCTAAATAATTGCTAAAAAAAGTTGTGGCTGCAATCTTGAATACTGTTTCAGAACTAAATCTGTTTTTGTAGCAGAGTTCGAATTCAGTGAGAGATTGGCAATGATAGAAAACGAAAACCGAAATTCGAGTTTTTGATCGTAAGGTCTAAAAATTTTCTGGTGCTGATTGAAATACATAATCGATTGTTAGGTCCTAATTAGCACTCTTTGGTCAAAAATATGTTTAAATTGTTGATGAGCATTCAATTAGACCAAGACGGCTATTAAATTGAAAAAATTTAAAACACTTGTTGAGGCCCAGGAAATTTGTAGGGCTACTTTAAATCCTGATGCATTTTTAACAAATTTATATTTTTAAAAGCAACAAACATCTGTAATATTTTTTTCCAAAAATTAACCAAAAGTATTTCTATGGTTAATGACTTTGCATTAAAATAAGTTTTTGAATACCATGATTCTTCCTTTAAAAGAAATTCTTTACAATTGCAATTTTCTGCCTTAATTTTTTTGAGGCTACTTGAAGGAAACGATTCCCAAAAAAGCGTTATTTGGCTATTTTGCAACACTCGTTTTCAACACGGTTGAGTTGTTATTCATTTTATTAAGAATGCCTGCAGGAAATTTTGCAACTTAAAGTGAATTTGTATTGTAGGATTATAAATTTTATCATTGAGCCATGGCTACCCTATCTGAATCTTTACAGGACTGAATCAGATTCTAGCAATTTTTTTGAAATTCAAACTTAAAAGAAAACTTTTTTATTACTTGGAATTTTCGATGATGAAGCTGGGTTTTTAAAAATAAAATTAAAGGGCTAGAAACAAGATTCAAACAGTCCTATTTTTGAGAATTTTTTAGTTTTCTGCCAAGCATCTCGAGTCTATCGCAGAAAAAAGATTTTCAAAAATCATTGATGAACCGTGAATGAGTCCATGAAATATATTCAAGTTGAAAGGTTACTTACACTAAACTTTGAAGTTTTCATTTCCGTACTAATTTTTTATCTTTCAAAAAACTGATATACCTTCATTTGATCCTTTTTCACATAAATAACATTTTGTATTGTTTTGAAACAAGCTCCCAAACAACACAAAAAAATATCTAAGGATGGAAGTGTTTTGTTTGACAAATCTTGTGATAAAAACTAGATTGGGAAGATAATTTTCATAAACTTGCAAACATTTATTGTAAAAATAGTATCGAACTTTATGTACTTGGCTGTTTATAAAGTTGTGAAAAAATGTTGGTGACATTTATTTTAACATTTCTTTGAAATATTGTCACTAGTTTATGCTCAATTGAAACTTTTAAATGTGTATTAACACTTAAAATGTGACAATATTATTGCTCTCTTTAGGCTAAGATTTAATTGTGAATAATACTTTAGTTACATGAAATTGCTGGTGCCTGATGTTTACTCTGTTGGGCATTTTGTTTCTTTTTATTAACTTTACTCACAACAAAATTACTTAATAATACTTTTATTTCCATTGCAATATGTTTTCGTGATGAAAACACACCTAAAAAATGGATGGTTTTGCACTATAATGTACTAACATCCTAAAATCAACATTTTTCTTTAGGTCACAAGGTCGCAAATAGAAAAATCTAGGTAAGATAACCCTGATGAAATCCAAATGATAACGCTGTTTAAATACCCTAAAATCATTGCGAAATTAAAAAAAAAGCATGACAAAAAACAAAACTCCAAAATGTAAATATTGTCGCTCAAAGTACAAAAGGTCGTATTTATAAAAACTGCAATTTTCATGAAAGCGAAAAGCTGATATTTTCCAAATGTCAGATCATTCGTTAATTATATACATTTTATATTATTCTTCCTTAAGCATTGAATTCAGTTTAGGCACTCATCAGGCATATTTAACAACATTTAAAAATAAAATATAACTTTCAACAAACGCCATGTTGCGTTTTCAGTGCCGATATGTGCTATTTCCGAGATATTTTGCTCTGACCAGTATCCATCCAAATGTATTATGTACTAATTATTATTTTCAATGAGATTAATTAAAATAAATAAATTACCACGTTAATTTTCATTGAAAATCGAATCATTTTTTAATAATGTCGCCAGACACACATTTGCCATTAGCAGTTAAATTTTTGAAAGATAACATTTTTTCAACAAATTATTCACATGAAAATTTCATAATGAGTCGAAATTTTCGACTTTGTCTAATATACATATTAAAAAAATACTTAAACAAATAAGAATTAATTCAAACATAAAAAAATAACACGTTATATAGGTGCCCTGTGATTTGTCAAAGAGATTATATGGAATTGACTGGGTCTAAATATTAGAATTTTGATTTTTTGCGTATTTTTTAAGGACCTACAACATTTGAAAAATATTTTCAACAAACTTTAAATATTTCTTCGTACATTTTTCACCAATTTACAAGAGTATAAAAATAATAAGTGCAAGTCAATCATGGAGCGGCATTGAAAATTCAAGCTCGTTTTTCTCGGAAATACATTTTTATGAACCGACCGATTTACTACAATATCTTCAAAAATTATCCATTAATGGGCTCCAAATTGTGGAAGCTATTGTAGACATAAAAGATTACGAAATGAACTGTCCCTTTTCTGTACAACTTTGCTCTTTTATTTACGTAAAAAAGAATATTAAATGTCGAAAAAATGGTTTTTCACTAATGGAAAAATGATGAAAAAAGTGATTTTTCAGTAAAAGAAAAATGAAAATTCGAGAAAAAAAAATTGTGGCGTCTTCTAACAGATTTTTTTTCTCGTATGTTGAAAGCAAGGTGTTCTCTAGCTATCGTTGTCACCGCGAAAAAAACTTTACCAAAGAATAGCTGTATCTCAAGAATTTTTGAATATATTTGACAAAAAAAATTGATATTTTGTTCAATAATTTTACTATAAAATCACGCTGCACAAAAGTGCACAAATCAAAAGATTTAAAATTGCATTTTGGAAATTGGAAATAAAAATAATTTATGACAACCGCATAAAACTTCTTCGATTTGAAGTTTGTTCGATTTGGTAATATTTCGAATCCCTTACATAACATTGAGCAATTTGGGTCACAGAAATGATTGAAACCCGATCGATCAGAACATTTAAGGTCAGCCAATTTATGGACTTAATCAGAAAAGTGCGATTCAAAGAAAGACATAAATCTTGAAAATTCATTTTTTGGACTCCATTTTAGAAGTTAATACAAAATTTGGCCTCCTTTGATGAGCAAGGAAATTATATGAATACATTTTTTGAATAAGAGACAAAATACATTTTTTTCAATCATATAGTGAGAATAAAACTAGAACCTAATTAAATTAGTAAAAATGATTGGATTGGTATTACTTTTTGAGATCTCAGGAAGGTAAATACTCCACAAAGAGTCTTAGAAGCAAAAACTAGAATTCAAGCTTTGGTAAAACCAAATATTGCTGACTTCAAACTATGAACATCGCAATAAAGCATCAAATAAAAACCTTGACACCACCGCCTGGTTCTTATTTTAAATTTAGTAGCTAATTATGGCAAAATATATCCAGTTGCCAATTAAATAAAGTGATGTTTTTAGACTCATAAACCAATTGACAAAAAAGAACCAAAACTTTTAGCAAAACTAGATTTAATTAGACAAATGCAAGAAATGTTTACCTTGTCTTTGCAATTGATGTCATATCCAATTCAGTGCTAGTTCTTATACTCGTATCAAGGTCACAACAAATCTTGTATCCTATTGCCATGATTAGGCATTTCTATCTCAGGCAAACTAAGTTTTGAAAAAATGAAGCATGCGCGAAAATCTTAAAACAATAAATCTCCAAACTTGATTCAACTCTCGCAAAAACTATAAGTTTCAGGCTTGTTCACTTGCCCGGCAAGACTTATTGTGCGTCTTAGATAGATCATTAACCTATTGAAATGATTCTAAGTAAAGGCTTGAGCATCTTCTGCAAAAAAGATCATCTTCAACCGCACACACACACAGCCACACAAATCTTTGGGAAACTTTCATCCAATGACCTTCACAAATTAAATATTGATCAAAGAGCGGCAAACAAAAAAGCAACGAGTTGAAATGTTTCGTAGGAAATAATGAGGGAAGCAAGGAAAAAACCCGGTGAAAAAAGATTGAATTCAAATCCAATTGAAGCACTTCATCATATTGATGTAATGTAATCCATTAATGTAGCTTGGCGTAGTGAGAAATACATATGTGTGTATCTGATTTGGAAGCATGGAAAAAATATGTCCATTAGCGCGAAGATGTTATTGAACTTTATATTGTTGCTTATTTGTAGTAATGTGCTGCAGCGAAAAAATCTAATTAGATACTATAATTCATGGGTATGATTATTCTGAACGCAGAATTGTGATTTTACATTGTTTTCTCCTTGAAATTTTTATATGATCCAAGTACGCAACTTTTGAAAATTTCCAAGATTATTGTGATGATAAGCTAAGAATACTTCCCGCGGATATTAGTAATTTGTTTCTGTAAGTTTTTCATTGAAAATGAAGATCTAATAGCTACGTTCTTGTTGCATGGCACAAAAAAAATTATTAATTAATTTATTACGCTAGTATCTCAGAGCGATCTGCCCCAAAAAAGTAAACTATCGCTTCTATATAATCCTAATTATTGAGCAATAATTATCAATTGAAAAATAGATAGCCAAAATAAATAGACCTGGAATTGGCTTTTGACGTCATCCGATCGAAACTTTTCGAGTCTACTTCTCGTTTGAATAGTTTTCGTGCACTTAGCCATGAACTTGAAATGTGCCGTTGGCAAGATGATTACCAAATGCAGAAGTAATAATAGGTTCTAGAATCTAAATCACATCCTTTCAATTTCCATGAAATCAATCTGAATGCTTCAACAAATGCCGTTGAGCGATGACGTCAATTCACTTTATTAATTCACTATTAATGCGGCGTGTCACATTCATCTTCATTAGCACATGCCTTTCATTAGAATATGATTGGAAATCCGCTGACGACCGAAGATGAGAAAAGCACTATATAAAACGAATTGCTGATAGAATTGAGAGTTAAGAGTAAAATTCAACAATTTGGACCGTGTAAAAAAGATGATCCTGCCTTCGTTCTAGCCACTTTCAACTCCCAGTTGAATTTGAAATGACTTAGAATGATTTCAAATTTGAATTAACTCATTGGAATGTTCATTTTCACAACTTATGTGTGGAAAAGTGCACATGATGAAAGGATCTTTTATTTGACGGAGGCTGCGAATAAAGTACGTGTACGGAGATAATCCAATGTTCTGGTCATTGATCGTAATCAGATGCTAGTTCACTTGAACACCATTAAATATAATTATGGAAGAGTCATTAGCTTGATCGTTAATAAAACCAATCTATTCAATGTGCTGCTATGCGATGGACATTTGATGACCATTATCAATTTTGCATAGCTTTAGATTCGATTTCGATTCTGGAATGCTAGAATGTAAATTAAAGAATTCTGCGAAATGTATTGATGTTTAGAGGTTTGCATATTGAAATCAAAAATATTTGTGAAAAGAGCCATGTTATAAATCTAAAATTCATTTCACCATTCATTGCCCCAACAATTATTTGGAATTTTAACTGTAGCTATTGATGAAGACTCAAGCGATTTGTACGAAAGATCTTTCTGGCAATATCAAAACGTCAGCATCTTTGCGATAAAGGTCACTAAAATGCTAGAAATTTTCAATCATAAAATAATCTAAAATAGTTATCTCTACTCTACTTCAGTACGAAGTATTGATGGATTGTTTTCACCAACAAATGTTACACTTTCTGAAGTTTCGGAACATATTGATTGCATTCTTGCGTTTTTTGGATCAACATCAGACAGATTTTATCAATTTAGGTTGACGAGCAATATGAAATAACAAAAACATGTTTGTGATTCGTTGTTTCTTAAAGGTTGAAGAAATCCATTGATAAAGTTCTCCCACATTTCTTCAAATCAACTATTATTCTGATCCATTTAACAAGCGTCGTATCAGCAGTCTTTCAATACTATTTCTTAAACTCGAGTATTGATTAATAATTTTTTTAGGAAAGGCTTGAGTCTAGTAAGCTCATGAGCAAAAGGATCCTCAGATTTACAAAACTTCATACCTTATGGCCTTCGAATTGCTTCGATTGCTTGTTGCTTTTTCTTCGTTCATATTCAGATTCCAATTTAAATTGATCCAAATTTATGTGAAAAGCACTCAACTGTAGAAGCTACAATAGTACTCTGTAGTCTGGATCCTTTTATTAACATTTCCTTGAAGGGAATCAGAACACTATTCATATATTTGCCAACCTTAATTTTTTTATATTTAACTGCATGCGTTGTAAAAAAATTCAATAGTTTTTTTTTAATTAAGTGACTACAAGAGCCAATTTAAAACATTTTAAATTTCCATTTTCGTATCATAAAATTTTAATACATTCTAACTTGTATCCAATCCGGTCAAAAATGCCAGTCCAGCGCCAAAATATAAAATTAAAAATAAGATTTTTAAGCAATTCTGTCACCTAATTTCTACAGAAAAAAATGAATTATGCGAAATGAATGGATAAAAATAATATCTACACCATTTAATAGACATTTTTCAACATGTGACTCTCCCCAATTTTTCACAATCTTAAAATTTTTGATTTTTTAAATTATTGAATATTTATTCATGAATGATTCCTGGAACATCTACTTTATTTCACCTATATCGTTTGTGCCTGGTTTTGTATAATGATTTACGTTTTATTTTAAAATTTCTTCTGAGCTGAAAAATTAACAAAAATGAAGAAAAAGATAGCCTGCAATTGGCGAATTCAATGCCAGAAAATGCCAAGAAAACCAACTTTTTTATTACGTGATATTTCCTTTGCCACTTTTTCATTTTAATTTTGTTTTGTCATTTGTTTTATGTATTTTGATGAAAGTAAAGTACTTTTGAACCATTGTGTTTTTTTTTGAATTTATATTTTCTAGCGATTATAAAATATTGTGACTAAAATTTTTTTAGTTGAGGTTTTTGGATGGTAAAACAAATTTTAGAAATTAAAACAGAAAATTTCGCAAAATTTTATTTATTTCTCATAAATTTTTCTAAAGCCACTGTTAGCTGACAGAAGTTTAAAAAAAGAAAAATCAATTCCCGAAACACTTGTGCGAAAATTTTTCAGAAATTTGGAATTTCCTTCTTTTCAAAGTTTTCCTCTAAGGATTTTAAACACCTTTCAAGAGCACAAGTTCATGGTAGAAAGAGCCGAATCCTTTGGAAAATGTAGTTTGTGTGTGGTTCAACACTAAATACTAATTAAAATCATTTCCATGCATTTCTGTTTGGGAAAGAGTATCGGTCAAACACGGTTTTTCTGCACATAAGGTCAAATATTTATTGAAAAGTGTAATGAAAGCCTAAAGTTTTTGGAGGCAGTTTTATAAACTGTGGATGCAGTCATTATTCAGTCTGAAAGTACCTTAATTACAAGTTGAAATTCGATTCTTTTTATCCAGACAACCATTCAACCAGAACTAGATGTTGTGGTCATGTGAAGTAGAGTTTTCAATTTATTTCCTCACAATATGGACAGCAATCATCACTTGAGACGCTTGTAGGTGCAGAGAGTCAGCTTCATTTTTAGTTTTTTAGGCCAGCAAAAACTTCAGATCAAAATTAAAATTTTAAAGGTTTTTCGAAAGTATTTCCAATTATGTTTATTTTGTGATTGAGGAAGATATTTGAAACGACATTGGATTGAACTCAAATATGGGAGAAGTCCTTGTGTAAGCGCTTCAATTTTAATTTCATCCTAAATTGATTATGTATACCAAATAAAATTTTAAAAAGGAATGAATTGAGAGATAAGCATGTCCAATTGAATTTGTCTATTATAACAAAACGCAATAATCCCATTTAAAACTATTTTCAACAGATTAGAAAAAATACTAACATAAACAGGATGCTTTGTTTCCTGATAAAATAGTTTAAAGTAGAATTTCCGAAAAATATTGAGGCGTTATACACAATTTCTCATACTATGCAAAATTTGAATCAATCACTACTCGTAATTTTGCTTACCTTAACTTCCGATGAAGATTTCGCACGTTCGATATTTATCCATGATTCTCATTTTTCATCATCAATTCAGTTGGTGTCCGATATGCAAGAGGTCCACAAATTAACTGAAATATCGCGGTGATTAATTATGTGCAAGCCCTTAACCATAGCTCATGTATAAACTTAATTTGTGCAGTGTGGTTTGAGTTACATGATATACCTATACACCACACTACGTTAGCTCCTCAAAACTTGATGAGAGTAAATGTAAGACCCTACTTTTTGTCAAGTTTCCGGCAGACCTATTTTTAAACCCATCTAAAATTTGATCTTTACACCAAAAAAAACTATTTTCTGATGGATTTCTTGATGAATCCATAAAATATCACCTTAAATATTGATTAGAATTTCTGATTCTGTGAAGACTTACGGCTGAAAGCAAATTTTTTGTACAGAATTATGACAGAGAATATCAAAATTTATTGTATCACATTTTCTAAAAATCGCTCGATCCAAATTAATTTTTCAAACTATCTGTGCGTGAACTAAGTTGCAACAGGATAAATAAGGCAAAGCAGATTTATTCTGATTCCATTTTTCATTCCAGCCACCATGGCATCATCTAGTTAGCATCTCATTTATATAGATTTGTGTCGTCAGACATACATTTTTCAATCGAAAACGAAAAAATTCTCCAAATATTAATCTTTCTTTCAAAATTTTCGTTTTATTTGCTACCATCATAAACATGAGAATGCTTCAGGGATACGATGCCAATGTCATTTTGATTGATTCAGAAATTTATTCAATTCGGATAGAAGAAATAAAGAAGTGCCTGAGTAAATACAATGAACACCGAAAATGTCTTTTAGATTATTATTGAAAATATTCAATTGAACCAAATGCATTTCGTCCTCTAGTCGATGAATTTTGAACATTGGGCTCCTTATTATATTTCGTTTATTTAAAACGGCAATTCATTCAACGTGTGGTTTCATATCAACGTTTGAAAGGAAAAAGGGCGTAAGCGCCATTTTTGCGGAGGTTTAGATTTTAGAATTTTTGAATCTAGTTTTCGTTTCCGCTTTGACTGAACTAAATTTTGTCGCGTTATGACTATTTTTCAGGAAGTTATATCAATCATTTCCAAAAGTTTGTATGGCACTCGCCAACTTTAAAAAGTTTTTTTTTGTCGAAGTGTGTTTCGCGTCGATAAAGTTTTTCTGTTTTCAAGAGGTGATTTTTTTGAATCATTGGTCTTCACCTTTTTCAAAAGTTCATGTCAATATCCCAAATTTTAAATACTTTACAAAATTTTGACTTTTTGGTTATCCTGTAGTGAATAATCCGGAAAACATTCATTTGGTTGTATGTCCAAAACGGGGGACTGAGCGAAACCCCGTTGTCATCTCAATTGCTTTCATGAGTAACATTACACAAAAAATGACCAGTTAAGACAACCGGAAAATCAATTGAATTCTCAAGTACCATATTGAATTTCATACAAAACGTTCAGCTTCAATGACCCACCAACCGCTCCTTATATGGATGGCCACCACAAATCAAAAGTTACTCCACTTTATTTTCCCACTATCATTCGTCTGCTCAATGATGTCGTTCATTAGTTCTTCCTTGAAATTTTCGGTCGTTGTCATATATCGCAAAAAACGACCAAAAAACAACAAACACTCCACGCAAAGCGAATCAACCATACATCATTCATTTTACATATGCACCATCGTAATCCAGCTTTTTTCAAGTAGCGATCATGTCAATGGCATTCTTTCATATACGAGACTTTCTTAGGAAACGTGGCTTCTGATTGCCAATGGCAAAGTCGCTTTCAGAATACGTTTATGGCTCAAAGACAAAAGATCAAATTGAATTTTCATAAGACAATTGATGGTGCCGTAATTGGATCGTATCAAGGACACACCCGCGTTTCTAAACTATAGACGAACATTCACTTAAGTGATTTTGCATTATAGAATGTTACGAACAATATGGAGCAATCAGTGGAGATATCTATAGTCTATAGATTGAAAACGAAGTGATCTTGAGATCTTATTACGGAATAGGAATCGTTGGATTTGTTATCTATTGTTGATCTAGCTAATCCACTTATTTCATGCACTTGAAAATTGAAGCGTTCTTATTTAGGAATGAAAACCTTCAAAAACGATTAACAACTAATAACTTCATTTAGAAGGAAATATCTTTTCGATCTTTACAACTCGCACATCTTTTTTATCATATCTTTTTATCCATTCTTCAAACGGAGTTTTACTCATCATTCCATTACGATTCGGATGCTCTTGAATTGCACTATTTGCATAAAAGATATAAAATATTACGTCCTCCGATGCCAATGGCATCCAGCAGATTATAGGTATTGTTGGTCATGGTTAGAAACAAACGTCTATTGAATGCAAAGTTAATATGCACACTGAACATACCAACTATCACTATCGTCCTTGCGGCGGATATGCTGACTATCGAGCTAACTCCTTTCTCAAGCAGCTGAAGTTGTAAACTCATCTCATATGGCAGTCCGATGTCCAACTTCAACCTTCAAAGTGAAAATACTTTTAATTGAGATCCATTGGTCGCCTATAAAATAAACATTAGTAAACAAAACGAAAAATGAAAATCACAGCAAAAGTAGTCACTCCCCAATGGCTCCTCCACAAACAACGAATGCTGAATAATCCAGGGAATCGAAAACTATATTTGAATAAATCTCATCGCTATCTACTATGATGCAAATTATCTTTGACTGCAACCAGCCTATCTTTGAACCAAGGCTAGGAGTTAGGAGGAGTCCAATCATATCATGAACAAAAAACGCACATCCAATGGAACTTTGTCATCATGCCTAATGACATTCATTCAATGCTGAGATTGATTACCATTAATAATCTAAAATGTGCTGCGTAGATCAAGTATCCGCTCCTCGTGTAGAAAGTGAAATGATGGTGAGATTGTTTTTTCTCAGGGTCAATACGTGTGCATACTTTAAATGACCCCAGAAACCGAAGTTCGCCACATAGGTATCATGGGCAAGCAATCTATCTGCAAGACATACCGCGTGTAGGCAGCTCAATGTTTCTTTTTCCCATGCCTCGACTATGGTGGAAGTATTTCTTTTTTTTCGTTAAAAAAACGCTGGAGACTTTTGTTTAATTGGTTCTTCAGATAGAAAAAAAACCGCTGAACTTTTAATTCGAATAGGATGGACGATACTCAATGACTTCCATCCACTCTGCATTTCATTGAAACTCAAACCGAACATAGCCAACCGAGTAAGGTCGGTCAAGAAGAATCATTCAGTGGCGGCTGATATTAAATTTCCGAAGCTTTCAACACCAAACAGACCTTCAAATCTATCTAATTAACCAGATACCACGAGTATCTTGACTCTCCTCCAACTCTAGAGTCTACAGAAGTCTAGCGTTTGAGTACAACCCGCACATATTTCGACCTTTTGCCTTTGGTCCGATCGTTGAAATCCATACTAGTTTTAATGAAGTTATCCTGTCAACATGCATTGTTTGGCTGCTAAGTTTACAACGGCAATTTCGTCTAACCATGTCCAAGATAAAAAGGCGCTTCTGTTTAGTACTCGAATCCATGGTCACTAATTCATTTTGTTGTGTTTTTTTTTGGTGTTTTCAAGATAGTCGCCATGCTGAAACGTGATAATGGCTACACTTCGAATCTAATTATCAAACGTGGAGTCGTGTGTTGGGAAAAGGTCGATTCAATTGTGAAGAGGGCATCACAGCCACATCATTGTTAGCTCGCAAAGATTGGGCGTCTTTTATTGTTGTGCTAAACTATTGGAGTCACTTAGACAACAGTTTGGTCACGGCTCACGTACAACGCCCTTAATACGTGATGTATCTAGTATCGTACTGAAAGGCTTCTTAGATACATCAGAAAATATATGGCCCGTGGAACAATAGTGAGTTTTCGAGGTCTTATCTCAAGGAAGTGTGAGATAATTGATTTAAAATCAGCGAGCACCGAAAAAGTATTTTTTTATATATTACTTTTATTTTAAATTTGATGATTATCTTGAAACGAAACAGAGGTAGATACCAGATATTCTTCAATAAAACATGGTACTGGTTTGTAGTCTGCGAAACAAAGAAAAAGATAAACAAACAGGTAGTAGAGCGTTAAGCCTGGGATTATTTTGATGAAACGCAATTAAACCCATGAAATTAGATTGAACCATGAAAAAACTACAAAATTTTTACTCACACCTTATGATGCCGTATGCATCTTTATTATAATATTTTTAATTGCAAACCTTTTATGACCCTCCGAGAAAGTAAATATCGAAAAAAATCTACTTTTGAAATAAGGTGGTGACTTTTTCCCATGGAAGTTTTTCCGAACAAGACGTGCACTTTTTAATGAGCTCCAATTTCCTATTTACCTGGAAAAGAAGAATGTTTCTGAAATAAAAACGAAACGTTATTGTTGATAGAGTAAAAGATTATAAATAAAAGTTAATTAGAGAAACTTTTGAGGTTCGGTTGAAGAAATAAACTTAACAATCCCAAAAAGTGCTGTTATATAATTTTTTTAAATTTTAATAATTTTAAGGGCTTGGATTGCAAATATCAAAGAATAATCTTTAGACTATCAGGAGCCATTTACAGGACATCGTTTTATAAGATTTTTCTTGATACTTATAAGAACAGACAGTAACAACGATTTCTACTTTAAGTTGATATATTCGTATTTTAATTTTGTTAGCAACAATTTGTTAAATTAAATTTGCAACTAAAGTCCAGTAGCACTAGGAAACATTTATGAAAACGTGGTTTTAAACAGATTTCATACCGAAGTTGGAGCGCACATTTAATTGCGACGAAATTCGTATGCAATATAGTTCGACTCAAGATTCAGAGATATCACTGGCTACCAACGTATCTTTGGAGCAGTACGTGAAATAGAAAATATATTCATTTACTAAATCAATCATAACTTACCAAGTCAAGCTGTTATAGTGACCAACAATTCCTTGCGTGGAATCCATTCCAGCTTGAATGATACAAGAACGTACCAGGCAATTTGGCAATGAAATTTTATGTGTAAGAGACACTATACGCACATCGATTTCAATTTTCAATCCTGAATAGAAGATATCATTGCTCGATTGTAAATTTCACTCGCTTAGCATTAAAATTTTCTTCCAGTATGGGTTGCATATATCAATCTTACATATGTAAGGTGTTTTTTTAAGGGTATAGAACTTCCGTTAAAAATATCTGTCATTCTAGCTGTCCAATTTCACTGTTATTTTCACATTATGTTTCATTCACTTTGGCAAACTAGCGTGTAAAGGCTTACACCCGAACAACGTCTCGAAACAGTGGAAATTTATTTCCTGAATTCGCGTTGTGCGCGCCAAACTTACAGAGCATTTCGTACAATTTATGGTGCTCAAAATCGTTTATCTGAGCAGCTCAAACCCAATACGATCGATGGACAATGTTCATCCAACACGAACTTGTACAATGCGTACCGAGGCAGCTATAACTACTGTAGACGGTAGTGTAACTGAGGATCCAAATTTATCGATTCGACGCCGTTCTCAACAACTTGGCTTCTGCCCGTCCACTACATGGAAAATTTTGAAGACGAACTTGGACGAAAGTCCTACAAAATCCAACTTGTGCAGCAGTTGAAGCGTATTTTTTAGGGGTATAGCACTTCCGTTAAAGATATCTGTCATTGTAGCTATCCAATTTCACTGTCATTTTCCCATTATGTTTCATTTACTTTGGCAAACTACCGTGCAAAGACTTACACTCGAACAACGTCTCGAAATAGTGGAAATTTATTTCCCAAATTCGCGTTATGCACGCCAAACTTAAAGAGCATTTCGTCCAATTTATGGTGCTCAAAACCGTCCATCTGAGCAGCTCATACGCAATACGATCGATTGGACAATGTTCATCCAACACGAGCTTATACAATGCGTACCGAGGCAGTTATAACTGCTGTAGAGGGTAGTGTGACTGAGGACTCAAATTTGTCGATTCTACGCCGTTGTCAACAACTTGGCTTCTGCCCGTCCACTAAATGGAAAATTTTGAAGAAAAATCTTGAACTTGAACGAAAGCCCTACAAAATTCAACTTGTGCAGCAGTTGAAGCCGTTGTACCATCGTTCCATCGTTTACGTCGTACGTTCGGTGAATGGGCTGAGAATAAGTTGGAAGTAGAACCGCATTTTTACTGTCAAATCATTTTCTGCAATGAGTCTCATAGATGGCTTAACAGGTTTAGGGTTTGTAAATAACCAAAATTGCTGTTTTTGGTGTGGGCATCATTGCTTAAAAACGTTGGAAGGCCCACTACATCCCGGAAAAGTCACTGTATGATACGGTTTGCATGTCAGCGGCATAAACTGGTCCTTTCTTTTTCAAATCTGAAGACTGAACCAACGCTACCATTAATGACGATCGTTACAGACATATGATTTGTAATATCTTGACTCCCAACATCAATGCCAATCATCTGATCGTGTGAAGGACAAATTATTCCAAGAAGATGGCGCAACATGCCATACAGCGCGTGAAACCATCACTTTATTGGGCTGAACCTTTGGTGAACCAATCATCTCAAGAAGTGGTCTTGTTTACAGGCCGCTTAGAGCATGCCATGAAATTTTCGAGCTAATGAAGCCGAAAATTGGCAATTTCATCAACTTACCTGTGTTTTATTCGTTTGTAAAGTTCTGTCTCTTAACAAAAACATCCGATGTTATGATTGGTTTTAGAAAGCCGATGGGTATTTCAGGTGCAAAGTTCGGTCATCGTCAGATGCCGAATTGCAAAGGCACTGAACATTTTCTATTGCCAATCTGCATACACTGAAAAATCTTATACATATAGACTCTGCATCAAAATGATAGGACACCCCTGAAATTTTCCCATATCTTGAAACCGATAAGAGGTAGAAATTTTTTTATGTCGTAAAGTACATGCAAGGAATATTCAGAATGTTTAACGTAATGGCCCCTTCAACTAATATTCTAGGAATTTTTCGTATTTACGTGAAAAAAGGATACATCAAAAAGATAGAACAGCTGAAGGTATTTAAAAAAAATCTGTATTTAAAGATAAGTTTAAGTATATTATTTTATGCTTTAATAATGTGTTGCGTTTCCTTGTTTTGCTAAAACAGGTATCATTCGATTTGGTAGAGATTTATACAAATTTTTCAGATATTTCTGCGGAATTAGTTTCCAAGCTTCTTGTATGGCATCTTTTAGCCCCAGGATTGAATTGAACTGTTTATTGCCCGATATACAGCACGAGATAGTTGACCCCAAGCATACTCTATAACATATAAATCTGGAGATCTAGCTGGCCATGTTAAAATCTTAATATTTTTGGAGGAAAAGTATTCTTTTACAATACACGCTGTATGAACTGCTGCGTTATCCTGTTGGAAGATAAATTCCTCTTTAGAAATTCTTGTTGCATGTATCCTGATTTGTTCATCTATTAATTTGATGTAATCCGGACTTTTAATTTTTCCATCCACAAAGCAGATTTCGGTCTTCCCTTTGTATCTGATCCCTGCCCCTGCCATGACACCTACACCACCCATTTGTCTGCGAACTTGGAAAAGGTGATCTTTCCTTAAATCATGAAAATAATATGACCAACCGTCGGGTCCATCCGAAGTGAATCGTTTCTCATCCGTAAAGATGACACTCTCCCATCTATTCTTCCACCTTACATGTTTCCGAGCGAATTTCAATATGCTTTTTTGTTAGCGGTGGTTTTCTAAGAAGTTTTACTCGTTGAATAGTGGGTGTTTTTGTCAAAAGACGTTGGACATTTAAAATGTTTGTGTTCACACCACCTTTTTCCGCAATTTGTCTCGCTGTTGCTGTTGAGTTTGACGCTACTCGTATTATCGACCGTTTTTCACAATCACTTAGAACACTAGGTCTGCCTGCATTCTTCCTTAGCCCGTAATTTTCAGGATCTTTTAGAAAATTGATAACAACATTTTGGCTTCGTTTTATAATTTTCGTGATTTTTGCGACACTAAAACTCTCATTTTTCAGATTTAAAATCGTTTTTATTTCACTTTCACTTAGATTTTAACGCGACCCATTTTTGCAACACAATCCACTAATCTGTACTGAAAAAATATCGAAATTTTTACGAAACGACCTCAGTTTATCTAAACCCGTAAACACTAAACAAATTTCAAAATAACTTCTTGCACCAAATGCTTGCAACTGCCGTTTTATATACTCTGTCCCATCTTTTTGAAGCACCCATTTTTCAGGTAAATACGAAAAATGTCTAGAATATTAGTTGAAAGGGTCATTACGTTAAACATACTGAACATTCCTTGCATGTACTTTATGACCCACAATAAAAGTTTTTTTCTACCTCTTATCGTATTTGAGAAATGGGAAAATTTCAGGGGTGTCCTATAAATTTGATGCGGATTGTAAGCATTTCACATATTCGCTGATAATATCGTATATGCGCTTGTTTAATTTTATTTTTTTTATCTTTGAATTAAATCAAGAGACATCCACCGCACTGAAAGCTTTTTGCTAATTTTTTTAAACTCTGTATTCATTAATCACTTTTTCCATCAAATCCACTTGTCGTCATGATGCCATAATCATGGAATTTTTCATTAATTGTCGTATGTGTGTGCTTTTTATTTGCAATTATATCTAAATTCATGCACATCTCCATGAAAAACAGCATCGGAAACGCTACCAGCGCGTAATATCATTGCCACGATGACTTTCGCCGAGCACGTTATGCAATAACAATCAAATCATCAGAATGGATCCTTAGGAAAAAGCAATTTCCGATTTTCA
This sequence comes from Oxycera nigricornis, assembly GCA_963942545.1. NCBI lineage: Eukaryota > Metazoa > Arthropoda > Insecta > Diptera > Stratiomyidae > Oxycera > Oxycera nigricornis. The sequence continues at coordinate 103,594,068 of OZ012659.1, forward strand.
CGGCATCATATCTAACCTTGGGCGAATGGCATAACGACATGTCGCGGTATATTCCCTTTGCCACATTAGATACATCCATTGTTTTTCCTTAGCCAAGTTATGCTGAGACCCCAACGACGATGATGATTAGCGCGAATGCAAGATTCGCAGAAGTCGCAGGCATTTCGCTAAGTGATCATTAACTAACATCCAACAGACATGCAATCATGCCGTATTGTTGTCGATAAGGGCGTCACGATTTATTAGAAAAATTATAAAAGACACTGAAAAAGATCGAGAAGAAAACAAAGTGTTGAAAGAAACATGGTGAGCATTCGCACAGATAGCGGCCGTTGCCAAGACGTTTGAACTTATCGCTAAGGAAATTTTAAAAGACTAAAAAACTTTGAAAAAAAATCTAGTAAATTGGCGAGAAAGGCGAGCGAGTCCGTTGTTGATGTGAACATCAAAGAAAATTGAATGATCGGCTCGCAGCACTCTCGATCCGATCCGGCGATTTATTAATTTGGAATTATAACTATTTCGATGCGTCCAGGAAACGATCTTCAGATAGATATGGGCGCTCAAGGAGAATAGGATTGATTTGCTTGTATGTGTGTGTGTGCTGAGCTATTAATTTCGCTTTGATTGGATTCTTCGAGATCGAACAGTTGCTGGTCAAGATATATCGAAAGATAATCAATATTTTCGCAGCATCGTCAGGGTCAAGGAATTTGAACTTGGATAATTTTTAATACTTGTCTTTTATGGATTTACAATTGATTAGTCGTTTTTGTGAAGGCTTTAGTTTATCAGGATTCTATGATACTTATTGCGAAAAATTGCGTATCATCGTTGTTATAAGCGAACAGTTCATGGAGTATACTTGAGTAAGGCATAGTTTTTATTATTCGAACCATGGCATTTTTTGTGTAAATTTGGATAACGTAAAGTAACTCAGCTTAATAGATACCTACACCTGTGGGCGATATCGGTTGATTTCCAATGTTCGTTGTTAGCCTTAAATTAGAATGATCCTTCAATTTGAAACGATGTCTTACAAAAACATCAAAAATGTTAAAATCAATCATTTCATTACCCTTAACTGGACAGCGTGGGTCTGACAGACCGCTTAAAATCTTTAATCGTAATTTTTTCTAGAAAAATCTAATTTTATGGTCGAGACTCCAGCTATTCCCCAATATTATATATTATATACATATATATATATATTTTCAGATTAGTCTACGTAAAAATTACCCCATCCCTTCAAACTCATGCAGTGGTCTAATAGACCGATGCTGTCCGGACACGTTACTTTTTTCGGAAACGAGGTAAATCAAATGCACAGCATTTTTTTGTAAAAATGCAGGTATAAATTTCTTCACCCCCTCCAATGCCGAGATAATCTGATGCAACCGTTTACCGGCTAATATTACCGCTTCTGTTAGTTTTTTTTGAAAATATTACAGTGCGTTCAAATTTATATTATAATTTAGATTTTGAAAAGATTTTTTTCTTCAGAAAAATGCTTAGTTTGAATGAATGAAAAAACGTTAAAAGTACATGGCCTATTCTTAAATGTGCGAAATGTCTCCTAAGATTAAGACTTCTTTTCGCTTAAAAAATTTAGAGTACCACAGGGTGTCTTAATTGATGAAAGCAACCTATTTGCCGATCATTTTCAGGAGACTTTTTGCCTGCCTATAATCTCGTCGACAACACCGTCGATTAGAGCTAACACAACGCCCCTCATCGACATTATAGTCTTGTCACAAGAGGCAATTATTAATGCTGTTAAGGAGTTAAAAGTCAACAAAGGACCCAGACTTACTTCCTCCTGGTTTCTTGGTTCGTTGCATAGACCAACCTGTCACTCCTTTGAACCTCATTTTCAATAGATCTCTGTCTCTAGGTGTCTTTCCGTCCTCCTGGAAATCCTCTGTTGATAACTACCGAGGGATCGTTATTTTGTCAGTTATCCACAAACTCTTTGAGAAGCTAGTCTGCGATATTCTCACTCCCATCGTAGACCCTCTCCTTAACAAACAGCAGCATGGATTTCGTAAAGGCAGGTCGACTTCCACTAATTTCATGATCCTAGTTTCTGACGTCCTCAGTGAAATGGAAAAGGGAAACCAAGTTGACGCAGTCTATACAGACTTTAGTAAGACTTTTGACCGGGTTGATCATCAAACCCTAATACGTAAAGTACGTAATTTTGGTGTATCTGGTTCCCTACTCAATTGGCTACAGTCTTATCTCTGTGACCGAACTCAGATGGTCAAATTCCAAGGTCACTTACCTAAAAGAGTTTTTGCATCTTCCGGAGTACCACAAGACAGTCATTTCGGACCTCTGCTCTTTAATATATTCATTTCTGATCTATCTGCGACACTGTCTGACATACCTCACCTATTCTATGCTGACGACTTAAAAATTTACTACAGCATCAAAACACAATTAGTGCCAGTTTCACCTTCGACGTTATCAGCGGCGCAGTAAATATAGTAGCCTGCGCTGATAGGATAAAATTTAATGACCGACAACGAAGTACTCGACGCACAACCCTGCTTAAAGAATATCGGCATCACACGGCCTATGGTCATAATGAACCGATTAATAGATGTTGCAGAATATTCAACACTATTAGTAACCACTATTCTCCTGGTATCCCTAAATCGTCCTTTAAACGTAACTTGACAAAGGTCCTATTGTCATCATAACCACGCACTCCCTAACTAAGCCTGATTAAGTTGTAATTAAACTTATTTACTTTAACTTATTAATTATTTATGTATTTTGTATTGTTTACTTGATGCCTTGTTTGGTGGAAATAAATAAAATATTTATATTGCAATTTTTCCAGATATCTGATGTATTCATCTATGTAACTGTGCACACAATCTTTTTTTTTTCAAGCTAACAAAAGCGTTCTCAATTAATATTATTTTTGATGTAGCTCAGCCTGTCGACGAACAATAAAGCAAAAAGTCAACTTTTTGCAGATCTACTGTAAGGCCACTGATTTTGAAAAATATGATTAGTATGTGTGATAAGACTACAAGCCAACTGAAAAACTAAAAAATCAACCACAACAGTTGCAAATCCATATAAGTCCCGAAGAATATAAGAATAAAGTTGGTACTTGAAATGTCAAAAAGGATTGAAATAAGAATATTTTCTTTTTCATTTTACTTTCGTAAATTTTTCATCAACTAATTTCTATGATTCCCTGCATTCTTGCGTAAACAGAGTCTGCAACCATGCTAGACATTCAGTCTTCACTGTTCCACACCATGCCCCAATCTTCTTGAAGCATTTACCAAAAGGCTACAATCACTATCTACCGTTTAGAAAACTTGAATAAATACAACCTATATTTGCAGATTCACAACTTCCACCACAAGTGTGTCTCATTAACATGATTTGGCCGTTGCTTCTGTTCATTTTCTTGTTTTCCTCTTGTGAAAAGTGCAACAACCACTTTTTTTTCCAGTGAATCATTGCCGGTAGATTATTGGCGAAATGATCGCGTCATAACCGGTACGGCCCGTTTTAGTGGTGTGGGCTGGTATATCAAGGCTAATAACTTTTGATTAACAACAAAATGGCCTGTTCGAGGCAATAGCAATTTAATTAATTCAATAAGCTTTTGCCACTCCTTCCTAGTTTGTTGAATGATTGTGCGTGTCGATTGTTGTGTGCCATTGATTGGAACTAAAGATGCAGATTAAAATACTATGCAGCTTGGAATTTGAATGACTGTTGAAATATATGTATACCAAAATTATTATAATAGCCAAAAAAGGCTAAAATGAAGCATTGTTTAGCCAATGTTTTCCATCCGCATTTATGCTATGTTATTTGTCCCATATCTTCAAACACATGCAAATTGGTTGAAAACACATCACATTTTCATCATTTACATTTGAATTGCCAAATACTACTTTATAGGCAAATATTGTAAAAAAACATCCATAAATCATGAAAAGAACGAGTGGCTGATCGAGTTCACAGAACGGCTGGGGATCAGGTTTCTTGTTCCTGGTTATACATCGCTTTTTGATCTTGGCGATATCGGGTATTCTTTAAGGATTGGATATTGCCCTGATTTATGAATTCTTGCCAAAAAGATTCTGAACGTCTAATTAAGGTATGTAACTATTTTTTGAATTTGTGTGTGAGTTTTTTATTGACTCATTGGCTTCATGGGCACAAATCGACGAACCAACACTATATTCAATTCTTTTGAAAACATTTTGTAATATTCGATCTATGAACATCGTTTAATGATTAAAATACTGTTCTATCCTGTATTCTGTTCTATATACACTTGGGAATTTGTTTAATTTTCAAATGTTCCTTTGAAGTAAATCAAAATTCCTGGTTGAATTTTTTTCATAATTGCAAATTTTGCTGTACTTTTGTTCACAATCATCGTAACCACGTTTAGAAAACAGCATTCTTCGCTTTAAGTTTGCCCTCGTTTATAAATTTTAAGGTCCCAGCAGGAATTCTAATGGATTTCCTACTATTAAAATATTAATATAAATAATAAAAAGTAATTTCTCCCTTCTGTTATAACTATTGCAAATGATTGGATGCTTCAATGCTGTCGAGAAAAGAAGTTTCAGAAGAAAAAATTATTTAATATCGCCAAGAAAAGTTTTTTATTGAATTTCAGTCAAGACATTTGCCATCAACATGTTTCGCAAAACAAAAGTTTAGGTCCGACCTTTTCTTTAAATATATTTGAGTTGTTAAATTTTTTTATAAAATGTTCGCGTAAATTTGTCTCTGATGACTTATTTGTGATTATAATTGACAAAAATATTTCACAAGACATTGATTCATTTTGAAAAATTATTTTTTGGAATGTTCACTGTCAGGTAATGTTGCCTCTAATATTTACTTGGAGTTTCTAATAAAAAATAATGTATACATAAATTCGATGAGACAAGTATTTTATTGAATTTTTTATGTGAACTTCATTTTCAGTTAGTTTTTCAAATTCAAATCATTTTTCCGTTCTGTATCTTCCAAAAACAATTTCTTGAAATATATGGCTTCCAGAAACTTATTAAAACCGTCACCATCATGAAAAATTCATTGGTTTTTTGAGAGAAATTGGGTGGTCAAATTATTATATTCAAAGCTATTCGGTGTATTTTTAAGAAGATAAAGTCATTTGTTTTTACAATTTATTCAAGCTGCTTCTATTGTATTTTCACAAGTTTACAGTGGGATACAATACAAATATCATCAAAAATCTGGTTGCCTACCAAAATGCTCCGTGAGTGAATTTTGCAATGCGAGGTTTACCATCGGAAGCCGATCGTTTGGCCTAAAAATGCGTTTTTCCCGTGTCTGTTTCCCCTTTGGGGATGCAATAACTCCCCCCGGTGTACAGCAATCGAAGCAAACAATACCGCAAACGACTTGCTACAAAATCGCTTTTAAGTTTGTTCTGAACGTAGTTTGCGGTAAAAGTGAAAACAAAGATGATTTGGCGCTCGAAGGTAATCAACCCTCATCGGAAGTCGTTTTTGGCTTGAAACTTTTTTATTATTGATGCAACGTGAAAATAATGCATGCACAGAATGGGACAAATTTTATTCCACACAAGTTTGCGATACACAATTTTTGGTGGGAGCCATGGTTTTCGAAATGTGGAGTGACCCATCTCTTTTCTTTTTCAAAATGGCGCCCGGATGAGTAAAGCTGTGACTCCAGAAACTTGAAATGAAGCTCATATTGAGACACACTGCAATAAAAATATACTTGCCAGGCTTCGTATGATTTTCAAAACCATTTGACTGGACTGAATGGTTTTTACTACTTTCCGCAACTTGCGCAGCTTTTCTAGTGCAAAATCATTAAGTGTTCATTCGTTTCGGAATGTAGTTATTCTTTTACAGCTCCATTTAGCCATCCACTTTGGCGTCCATATAATATTTTCAATCCCACATGCGAAACTCATGCTTATTTGGCAATTTTACTCGGAAAATATTCAAAAATACTCAACAGCGGTAATGTCTAAGACATTTTGGGCCGAGAAATGTCTGCGTGCTTTTTTATTATCAAAAACTCTTTCGCTTCGATTTCATCAATCAAAAGCGTTTCTTTAAAATCTCAAAAGGACAATTCATATTTGAGACGATCACTTTCGCACTTGAAAACGGAATCCGGACTTATGAAGACTAGACATTTTTTTGGAAGGTGCTGCCTACATTTGTGTCCAAAAATAAATGAGAAACAGTTTTCAGGTAAAACAAAGACAAAATCACAACCGTACAAGGGAAGATAATAGCATTATGATAGAGTAAGTGAATAATGTTACGCAATTTTTGAAGTATTACATTATTGCATTAATTTTATAAAAATTCCGCTGCTCATTGAACTTGAACGCATCCTTGAAACACATTGAAATGGTTTAACTTTATTTTATGGTTATTATTAGTAGCTGTTACTGATTCCATTCTGGAAGGTTAAAAACCCTCATCGAAATAACCGAAAAAATATCTTCGAACATGTTTCGAATATCAATTTTTGTTATGCAAGACTCAACTATTGTGGATATTATCCTCTGAAGTGGAACGTTCACACTGCAAATTTTTAAACACAGTCAATTATTTTTCACGTTGTTAATTTTGCCCTATAATAACTTTTGGCAATCGGGTCGGAGAAAAGTTCGACAATAAAGTTTTTTAATATAACCAATCGAAAATTTAGGCCTGTGAAAACCCCCTTGGTAAAATTAAGTTTGTTTGTTCTGTTTCTTTTTTGTCTACTTATCAATATTGAAAATATCTGAAAATTATCTTGATTATAATTTTTTTCTTATTTTGTTTGCACAATAAGACATCATTTTTAGCAAATATGTCTCTTAAATTACTCTTATTAAGCATCCTTAAAAAAGGGCATTCGTGTTTCTTCGCCAGCAAGTTTGGATCGAACTTTTAAAAGTGCCTATGCCTCAAGTAATCATAAATCGACTCAAAGGCTCCATCAATATCCACAAAGCAAACAAAAAAAATTTAATTTTGAAATATGCTGATACTGGTCTTCATCTTCTGCTCATACAATTTGTGATGAATATTTTATATATCCACAAATATGATTAAATCAAGGCATGGGTCATTAGGCAATGCCTACTACCAGTAATTCCGTCCCGAATATCAAAAACTGCATTCCATTCATCCCAACGACTGCATGTAAATTGCAACATTATTTGATAAAATCATCAAATTAAAGAAAATTACATGTTCCAGAACCTCGTTAACACCATTTCACTTTACCAAAAAAGGTCAGATCTGCAAGTTCTTAATATATTCCGCATTCTTAGTACCTTCAATCGCAATTCCCAATCGCTATAGTAGCGCTGAGAAAAAAATGTAAATTTCACCCCAAGGATATGCCATAAATAATAATTTCCCAATTCAAATTATATGCCTACAGAATTATTATTGGCCCAGGAAGAACGTAAGACAAACTTGGCAAAAATACGTGGGCAATGCACTTTTTGGCAACGTTTTCATTGGAAAAGAAAAAAGATACTGGGAAAATTTCAAGAGCGTGGAGCTCGTCGAACATCCCATACAAAAATAACATCTTCTGCATTTTCCAGTCGATTATTATTCAAGATTGGTAACGAACCTCCTGTTCGACAACTGCGCTAATGATAATAACATTGCCGGCCCAACAAACCATCAGATTGACGACGTTCATTGCAACAATTATGATTACGGGCGACGATAACAAGAATGATGATGATGATGATGATGGATAATGTCGAAGATGATAATGGCAGTGGTCGTGGTGTAGATCAGGATTTGTCTCACGTAAAAGTCGGATCTTATCAAGGATCACTTGAATTTTATGCGTTCGAAACCGACGATTACCAAATGCACTAAAATTACAATTGCTCACGCACAACGAGCATCTTAACCTCATAACCTGATTTTTTATTGGACATCTTATTTGTGCAACCGTCAGATACAATGACTGAAGATTAAGTTTGTTGTGTTTTTGTTCGAGAGTTGATATTTTTATGGACCGGCATGTCTCCTCCCTCGGAACGATTTAGTGAGACTCGATTCCAGTGCAGCCATTAAAGATAGTATGGCTTAGATGATAGCTGTTTATTTTATTTTTTCTGAGCTTTTACTATGACTACGGCGAGTACTCACTTAATTTGCAATCCGAAAAAAATGTTTTGAAAAACGCACCATTGTTTGAAAAAAATGCTTGAAGGCAGTATCAAATTTGACCGAGATGGTGGTAATGCGATACCTTCAGTGAATTGTGGCACTTAATCTGGTTTGAAGCACCAAAACAACATTTTTTTCGATTCTGAATCACACTGCAAATTTTCATGGGATAATGTTTTTACTCGTCTTTTTTCTCCTTTAGACATCGGTCGATTATGACGAAGACCCTCGTCTAAATTCATTACCTCTGAATTCCATCAAATCTGAATCTTTCCCTATTCGCAACCTCATGTCTGCAAACATTTCCTTGCAAATGGCCTGGGAACATTTGCATTGTGGCGGTTTGAAAGCAATCCAAGCATGGCGTGAAGCCATCCAAAATGCACCACCAAAACTCCAAACCTCCATCTGCAAACCGAAACGACGACGACGTCGTGATTGGAATATTGAATGTTAAATGGTTGAACGATTCCACCGAAAAATTGCTATCTTGGTCTTGACCTCCAAAAAACCTTTGTCAGAAATTATTTATGCATCCATCGCCATATCATTTCCATATCGAATTCGATAAACTCCTCCGAAATATTCGGCGTGTTTGCGTAAAAACTCTGGGTATCGAAAAGAAAAGTGTCTTTTTTGTCTGCATGTATCTTTTTTTTTGTTTGGAAAGTGCACATAACCAAATGCAAGACAAGATGTTTCTGTTTGGACGTGTGATGATCGTAATCGTCAGATTGACCCCAATTTTTCGGTGTTACTTTTACCTAAGCGAAGACACAGACGACGTGAATGATGTCAGCCAACTTTCGGTGTGTAGCTGGCGGACGAGGATGGTAGACTTGCCTCTCCGTTTTCTTCTTCAAAATTGAGGTAAACGTCAAACGAAACGAACGATATTGTGTTTATTTTTTTTATTCAAGAAAAAAAAATCTGTTACACTTGATTAACGACCGTATGCGACCAGATCACTTGCAATTTCCCGCTTGGCGGCGATCGAGGTTAAACGGCTTTTGTCACGAAAAATTCAAGATGGTTTTTACCGGGGTTCAAAATTATGCTGAACTCATTTTGGGTTGTTTTTGATTATGTAAGGAGGTTATGTTTGGGAAGTTGAAAGAAAAGTAAGCTTGACTTATCGAAGAGTTATCGATTAGATGGATGGGAGATATATATTTGCGATTATAATGTCATACAACATAAATCAAATTGTTTATTCAACTTTACAGGTGCTTTAAGGCAATTTCTTCGAAATTCGTTCACATCACCTGTAACAAAACTTTAAATCACTTAACGCTGAAAAGTTAGAATACGACAATGAACTTTCTAGCCCCACATCAATCACACATGTTTAAAAGAATATATCCAATTTTTCGAAAAGTGCGCACCTTTATGAGCGAGCCTAAATTTATTTTAAATTGAAAAAGCACTCTTACCGCCAAACTATGCACTGTATATGAAATTATGAAATACAAAATGCGTCTAATAATAAATGAAACTAAAAAATAGCCTAAATCGACACATCAAATTACAGGACACATCTAAATATGGGCTGAATTCATCAGCAATTCAAGTGATTTTTTGTTGTGTACGAGGTCTGTTCTATTTTACCAGGGAAATATTATTCACTCAACTAATCCTTCTTCTTGTACTGCCTTATAACCGCAGAAAGCCTTAAGATACGTCGATCTGGTATCACGTGTGAAAAGATTTTTTTTCACCGGCTGCAGTGAAGACCATTTAGTGGCTGTGATTTGAAAGTCATATTGCGCGTAGAGAATCATTTGATGCAAGTTGATACACATTTTCTATTCGGATATCCTCGCCTTCAGAACCTTTATCTCTCGACGCACAGCTTCTTTTTAGAAAAGTCTTGTGACCGAAAAATTGGTGGAGGTCTTAGGAGCCTAGTAAGCTATACGGGAGACTAGCACTCTGGATAATACTGAAATCTTATTGTGTGGTGAAGGATACTTTCTCCGGAAATGCAAGGTGATAATAGCCGCATAATAGTATACCCGTGACATAAGAAGTCAGCCGACGGCCTTCACTTTAAACCAATCAGCAGATTCTGTACTGCATTTCCATTCACAGATTGCTTCCTTGCTGCTAGTTGAAGCACTTTTAAACAAAAATACTCTGCTCAAAATTTACTATTCTTTGAACTGTGAAAGGATTTTGAGTGGAATTGAGTTCCACTATCGTCAAAAATTAAAAACCACATCAATTTCAGCAAAATCTGTCGTACATTACCGGAAAACAGATTTGAGCTTACGGTTTATCAGCCTATTGGAGGTAAGTCGTAAGCTTAAATTTGGGAAAAAAATTAGAAGATTTGAGAAAGAGTACAAAATATTTGGAAAAAATCACAAATGTTTGGGGAAAAGATCTAATTCAATTGGAAAACACTTTTAAAAAGGATTTGCGAACCAAACATGTGGAAACAACGCACCTCAAATTTGTTCCTAAAATTTGTTGCAAAACAACTCAAAGAAATACTATGAAAATAGGAAATGGAAATTTTCCTGTTACTGAGAATGTGTAGTTCTTATTTCACTCCCCCAGAATCAAATGTTACCAGGGAGAAATCAAATAAATAAGAACTACTTTCAAGAACATACTGCTAACCGCATCAACATGCTAACTTTTTTTTTTTTTGATTTTTAAATAATTTTACGATATGCACCCTTCATTAAAGCAACAGTCATTTAAAAATACAGTATAATTCAAATAGCAATTTCAAAAAGTAGTCTATTATTCTAGAAGTTACTTAAAGTTTTTCAGCAGCTTCAATAACATTGGACCACAAATTTTGTTTTAATGGACTCTATTTCGCAAATGTTTTAGATCATTCGCCAAACGGTTTGGACTTTTTTTCAAAGTATTTGGACCTTTCGCCAAATGGTTTGTACTTTTTCTCACAACGTATTAACATTTCCCCAAAGGATTTAAATTTGTGGTTTACCTCAAATATTTTGGAAAACCGTAAGCTTAAATCAGCCTGAAAAAAGTTTCTATGATTTGGGAAAAATGAACAAACTATTTCGCAAAAGTTCCTACTGTTTTAGGAAAAAGTTTAAATCAATTGGGAAAACATTCCCAAATCATCCGGGAAAAGGTCTTATCTAATTGGGCCATGCAATAGATATAAATCAAGAAAAGATTTCAGTTTCGCCTTAAATCATCGTATTATATTTCTTGCGAAAATGTTAATCGAATTTATAATAATTTCAGCCAAATAAAACTATAAAACAATTGATATTTAATGGCGACAACTTCAGATTTGGTTTCAGCTACCGAAATCATTGCCAAAAACCTATCTACTCTGATTTAAAAAGCAGACTCCAATAAAAGTTTTGTGATTCTGTGTAATTTTACCAATAATAACAACAACAAAAATGCTTCTTTATCATGGGTATTGTTGTGTTACTTTTCCCATTAAGTAATAAATAAATTTTTAGACATTAGTCTTCAATAATGATCGAAATCGATCTTTATAGTTTACAAAAACAAAAGTAGAGTGGGTGGTGAAAACTTTTTCCCACTCATCGAAGCAAGTGTCAACGGATGCACAAACAACATCCTTGTTAATTCAACAAAAATAGCACCAGTAGTCATTGTTCATTGTGGTTCTGTTGTCAAGGTGATTTTTTGTATTTTATATGAATTAAATTTTTGACTTTTTTTGCATCGATCCTTGTTTGAGTCCTGGATCATAAAATCAAATCTATGTCCATCTATGATCATATGCTTAGGAGAAGTTGCAGCGAAATTGCACAGCTCAAAAAAATCCAGAAAATGCGAACCCAAGATGTACACTCGGTTTTAAAGACATTTGAAATAGCTTTTTTTATTTTTTCAGTATTTTTTTCGATAATCATGGGCTGTCTTTCCGCGTTCCGGTTTTTTTGTGAGGAACTTAATAACCAATCGGTCTTCCAAATTTCTTTTGCAAGTTGATTTGCCTTACATAGTGATATTTTTGGAAATAATTCATCTGAACGTAGTAAGCCTTAAAAGTTGAACTTGAATTTTATATTGATAAAAAATCTCTTAAATAGTGACAAAATTACTAATTTTTTGCTTGTAAGATGAAAAGGGGGAAAACTTCGTACTTTTCTTAAAAGTTCTTCGTTCTTGCTGTTTAGAAGAAATTGTCAAAAGACCAAAATGATTGATTCAGAAAACCATTCTTTGATTTATTTGGCTTGATTTACCTTTCCGTAACAACGAGTTTTCTGAAAAATTGATCCATAGTGAATTTCCGTAAAGTTTCAAAATGGTGATGATTTACTCAACCTTATTTTTATGAACATAATATGTATTTGATACCAAAAAACGTAATAATAAAAATTAGCTTCGAACAACTTTCGGTAATATAGATTATTTTGAGCTGGTGTAGAAAAAAAAGTCACAAAACTTGTAACATCATTGAATTAGTAATCAGTACGTTTCCTGTGCTTGTATAGAAAACGAACCATTAATTTATCTTTATTTTATTTTGCATAGATGCATGTATGTTACTTTCTATTGGTGGAGTTGTATTTTGGATTTATATATTAGGTACCTGCGATGGTGTTTCAAATTTCAAATATTTTATTCAAGTCTAACTTCATCAAGATTTTGCTTCACCTTTCATTTTAAAGGATAAGATCTTGATTGTATCAGTAAATCATATGTTGAAATGTATGCATCAATCTTTCATTCTAGTAAATTACATCCAAAAATTGTCAGTTTGAATCGTGCATAACAGATTTCAGCGCATCTTAATTTAAACAGATTTTCTTCCTGATGGAAAGTTGTAATTTGAAACAAAGGATTTTATCACTATAAAAATCGTCTTTCGGCATCATTTTCATACTTCGGAATGCATGTCCAAATATCAATTCACTTTCGAATAAAGAAATAAATTGAGTCGCAAATCCTGGCCACAATCTGAAATCGGCAACTAGTAATCAGATTTCAATCTAGCAACTGCTCATGTTACACCGATAGTAATCTCACACATTAGCCCACAAGTGGCTCTCTCGATCAACTTCTTTGTTGGACTCCACTTCATGCTTTCATTGTTCCATCGCGGGTGCTCCAAAGTTATCAACCGTGTACATCCAATTGTGCCGCTAATATTGTATCTTTCTTGCCTTGACATTTTGCAGTCCACGGAAAAGATTAATACCAGCAATAATCAATAACAATAAAATTCACCAAATATGGATTTTCCACTTGGCTATGCCAGTTTCACGATTGCACCTCCGTATAATGCACATTTTCATATCCATGAGATGGCCCGTAAGTTTTTCCGCAACTCGCGGTGAAACAATCTGAAGCTGAATTTAGATACAAACGAATTGCCGTTGTACGAATCACGGAGGCCATTTACCAATCCGAATTGGGAGAATCCAGATCGCGGTGTTCCTTATTGTTTTGCCATTGTTACAACGACGACGACGAAGTTTGTTTGCTCTTTTGTTGCTGCTTTATGATTATTTATTTATTCATTTGATCGACAAATCTGTAATGGGTTTATGTCAGTCTATGTCACGATTCGCACGGAATGGATTGAATACGCTGATTTTTAACACCTGACTTTTAGATCGTACTTACTGCTTGGGAAAGACTCATGTTGCGATAGGGTCACGTGATCGATATGTAAGTAGGTCCGCGGCGTGAAAGGTGGGTGGTAAGGATCTTCTTAACGATTGAATCCAAAAAACCAATTTAGATTATTCAATTTCCATATGTAAATTTTATCTTATCTTTGATCTATAATTGGTTATTGTGTTGGCAAGTGTTATTGTTACAATGGACCACGAAGGATGATGACAGAGCTCTCATACTTAACATGAAAGACCAAATAACTTGCAACCGCTCATCGGGGAAACAGGCAAACGCTAGGAGGACCAGTAGTCACATATAGCAAATCGCTATTGAGATGAAAACTGGAACTGAAAAACTAGAAACTATTGATATTCGAAACTGAAGGACGCGGGAAAATGGTTTTTCGGTCAAGATGGTTTAAATGCTTTGGAAAAAATATTTTAAGCTGTCCTAGCATTTTCATGAGAAAATATGATGAACTATTTGGTCAATAATTAAGTTGCATTTATCAGACTACCCTTTTTATGCCGTCTTCATCGATTCGCTGCTATGGACTACGCTTACAGGGCAAAGTCGTCAGGAGCCCAAGATTGTATTCAGATAGATGGTAACTTATACTCTAAAAATAAAATATAGATCTCAATTTTTATTAAGTGGGATTTTAAAACGAAAACTTTCGTTGTTATAACCGAAAAAGTAGAAAGCCAATTTTGTCTCTCCGACATAATGGCTTATATTTTTGTTGCTAGTAGTGATTACTTCCTTGTGACTTTCTAGCTAAAAGATTCTTTTGTCATAATATGAAGAATCCTGTTTTCTTGTTATATCAACCTCTGGATTTCTTTCGATGGAATATCCAAATTCCAAGAATACCTGCCTAAAAGACAGTGCTAAGATGCTTTCGAGTGTGAAGTGTGAAACGTCGACTTTTGTTAGTGCATCTTTGTGTTTCCCGTAATACCAATAGGTCCAAAAGCCTATTTGCAAGCTATATCAGTGTGCCAAGGAATATCTGATTAAGAAATTTTCGAAATTCACATTCAAGCTAATCAAAAAACTTGACTATGTTTTAAGGAGCACGTACCACACACACAAAAATAGTTAGAGACTTTTTGTTGTCGTAGTTTCTGTTTCCAAAACACTCCTGTGAAAAGGGTTTCAAAAGGATGGGTGAGCGCTTGATTCTTCAGAAAATATATCATTACCAAATTAGGCATATTTGCGTACTACAAGTATAAACGTTCCCAAGAATTTGCCCTCCTATTTTTCCTCTTAATGCAAGGAAGTAAGAAAAATAGATTCGGTTGTCCGTTATAATCAGGGTTAATTGGTCTACAATTTCAGTAAGATCTAATTTGATCGTATATAATCAAAAATTACTGTTTTTCCAGGAAATTCAATAAATCGAAGAGGTTCGAAAGAAGTCAATTCTTAAACATATCTTCGCTTTTTATAGGTAGTTGGAGAATACTCAGTCCTTTGATTATTTGTCCATTATCAAATTTTTTAGAGCTAGCTTTCTTATTTATTTTCCTACACGTTTTCAAAAAAAGCTTATCTACCTCTAAGTTTGATGGAAGGCAGAAATCTGGCAGAAATTATCTTTGTGGTATGCTACTTCCAATTCCTCTTTTAGCAGAATTGTTACTTTGCGAAGAAGTTGACTGTTTTGTTATATAACATCTGATCGGTGAATTTTCTGCGCTCTGCATCAAAGCCGTTTCCTTGAAGTATATTTTCAATAGTTTTCTGTTTGTTTTTGCTGGTAGGACTTTTAATATCTCGAGAGGCAGCCAGTCTGTTTTCCTTTCAATCCATCATTTTTTGACATGAGTTTTAAAGAAACAGAAAGCCGAGCTATTAGACCTCATTTCGATGTACGGAATTCGTATATCGATCAAGAAAGTTAAATAGTTTTTGAAACAGTATCTTGTATACATCAGGCTATCCTTTTTGTACCGTTTTTATCAATTCGCAGTTACTGGGTACACTAATAGCCCCAAGCTAAGGTATAAAGATCTCATTCAGCTATGACAGCCATATTTTATAAAATTTATACTAAACTCATTTGCAGCAAGGAAGCAGGATAACACTACTGCTTTCTATCGAAATTAAAAAAAAACTCTCCATCAGCCATCAGCAGCCATCAGCAGCCATAGCACATTCTTTGAGCTTTCATGGATACGAGCTCTGGACGATGCCCAAATGATACAGTTACCGGTAGCGGACAGTTACCGGTAGCGGAACTTGCTGTTGCATAATCTTCGGTCTGCCAGCAATCACTAACCCTTTGATCTTCGAGAGGCCAAAATAAATCGTATAAAAAAGACTTCACCCTCGTTGCCTTGTTTCTTGGTGTAAATTGTCACTTCCATTTTAAAATTGCTTTTTTTTTGGAGATAATGTTCAATTTTTATTCAAACGACAATTTAATAACAAATAGCTAAAATTAAAAAGGTCTTTCAATTATTCTGAATAAATCCAAATATTTTAATATAATTTGGTGACAAAAAGTGGATTTTATAGACATCAAATTTGTCAGAGTTATCAAAGAAACTTCTCGTTTGACTGTAAGGAGTTTGATCAAATATGGAGTAGAGTCTCGCTAATCCGAACTCCCATTAGTCAAGACATATAATTAAGCTGAACGGGGTTAAATTTTGAATTTAATTCACAAATTTGTTTTATTTCGATAATCCAGTAATCAGTTCGTGGGTATGAAACTTGGATCTACATATGAAGCAGTTTTAAAACTAAAATTTAGCTGTCCTCATCTAAAACTTATGCTGTTGACATTTTAAGGCAAATTCCGTTCAATCCAGACTTTTGATGATCCAGTCAGGGTCCGATTCTATCTAGTTTGGTCCCACCTAGTCCGGTCTCAGCTAAACCCGATTAGCAGGACGCTACGTCTGGTATACATTTATTTTGTTAGTAATCAATTAACACGTTGAAAGTGACCAATATTGTAGAGTTTCTAGTCATTGACTGGCTCTTAATTGAATGTCGTATACCGCAACTTCTCCAGAAATGTTTAAAAAAATAACATAGTGTCCGATTTCAACCCTTGGTTACTACTCAAAATAAATTTTACTCGAAGACTATTCAATGGTCTATCTGATCCTCTCATAAAAATAATTTTTATTTTCTTTATAAGTACCTATATATACATAAAACATACAATTTTTTTAAAAAGATATATTTAGCTATTAATCGATACACAATTACTTGTTATCTAAACAGTTTGGACATACAATAATTTAACATGAGTTGCAAATCGAGATTTTTCCAAGAGGAATAAACACTGTTAGTTTTCCGATCTTTTTATACGAACAAATGCTGCAACGCTTTCTTTTAGATGCGACATTAGTAACAGCTGGAACATATCTTTCAGGCAAAGGCACTTTGAACACCCTAGATGTTATCACACAAAATTGCCGGGGTTTCTTTTTATTATGAATTCGCTGACGAATAATGAATAATTATATGCTTAGCCCAAAAAGGAATTTTGGTCGATTTACTGACTTTCCAGATACTGCATCATAAAAATTTCGAAAACATCCTTCTCTTCAAAATCATCATCAAGCAAAGAATTCAGAATCTTTTCGTCCGGAAGAATATTTCTTTTACCCATATCTAAGGCAAAAAAACCCGAATTGAAAAATATAACCGACGGTTGTCTAAAAGTTATTGTGCGAAAATTTTGATCCAAATTCCAGGGTCACGTAGACCCATGAATATTAACCAAAGGTTAAAATGGCTTTGATTCATCAAAAGCTTGAACGGAAAAAGAGGCTCCCTATGAAATGATTGTAACTAATAGTTTGGCATTTTATCGGGAACAAGAAAAAACGTTATGTAACTGAACCAAATGATTTTTTTCTGATGTTGATCATATGAGGTGTTTAGTCAAACCATTTTGGAAACTAATTAAAAGAGAAAACCGTAATCGAACTAGGTCGGTTAGATCCTTTTAACTCTAAAAAGTCGTTGTTTTTAGAGTCTGTATAGAGTATACCTTTCAATAAATATAAGTGTTTTTGAAATTTAAAAGTAAATAAAAAATTTCAAAAAATAGCAATGATATTTAGAAAGAAGAGAATTGCTTATTTTCAAATATAAATCGGAAACTCATGGTGTTTCACATTTTCTCCAAAAGCGAGCATTCAGATACAAATTATCTCATGCTATGCCTGCAAGATAGCATTTGAATTGGCTTCTATTGAAGTCTTCCCTGCGGCAGAACAAACAAATAAGACATTTTCAACTGTAAAGGCTAAACTTTCATTCAATTATCCAAACTTAAATTCGGTTGCATTGAAATCCTGTGAAAGATTTCGACTAATTTTGAAAATATTCAAAGCCCAAACTAAATCACCATTCGCACAATGAAATGCTCAGTAATCAACATAAACGAATCGTCTTTACCATCACGAAAAAAAATTCAGCCCATAAAAGTTATCATCACTTTGCCCAAATTGAGTTATTCTTCCTGTTCCGCAGTGTGAACAGAATAATCGTTGTCAGAAACTTTCACTTCGTTCAGTGTATGTCCAATTTTATTCCCTAAATTCAGTTAGAAAATTTAGGATAATTTGCATACTTAACCCAGCCATCTCAACAACAATCGAGCTCAATTTCTTTCGAACGACAGCCAAATTATAAACAAAACCATTTCAGAATTTATAACAATGAACTACTTTCATCGCGAAATAGAGTCATTAAAAACCGTCGAAATGCAAATTTTTGCTGGAAGTTAATTCTTTTCAACCATTATCGCTCGCTTCAGTGTGCTCTATCGAAATGAAAATAAAGAAAAAAAACGAAATTATAAATTTTCGCTTTTCAAAACGCTCGAGGAAAACTCTAGCCGTAGATCGGCTCCATGAAAAAGAAAAGTAAAGTGTGTGAAGGTTGCCACCTACTTGCGTGCACTGCGCGTCGATTAGATCCCTATATGCGGACTAGTCAGCTCTTTCGCGTCGTTGCTAGTTTTCCTAGAACGAGTTCTAGAAAATGCGGTTTTAATTGCACTCGTGATATCTGCGTCGCCGATTCGCAAACTTGATTTTCCACAATCCAAACGGTGATCCTCTAACACACGATGCACTGGCGAAACGGCCAGGTAACGTTGAAGCGACAATGACCGCAGGTGCGTAGTGAACCGTGGATCTCTCACTTACAGGTGAAACACACTTGAAACCATGGAGGAATACTGCAAATTGCTTCTTCGTCCACTTTCAGGCTGAAGAGGGTTTTTCAAAATGCTTGCTTTTGCTTGAAATGCTCTCGAAAGTGTAAGTGAGTGTAAAATAGCAATTCTGGTTAAATATCGCGTTTGCTGCTTGCGCTTTTGGCAACATTGATTATTGATTTGCCCATGGTAGCTGCAGTACCTGGAGGAAGGAGTGCGGTTTGGTGAAGATTGGCGATGAAATGCATCTATCGTTAAGAACTCACAGTTGGAGTGGCCGAAATTGACCCTCAGCTATCAACTTGAAGGCTGAACACGGGATCTTCACAGAAGTGAGCTTGCGTGTGTAATTTGCGAAGGTTATTACTGCTAATTGAGACCTGAGCTGTGCAGTGCCCATCGGAAGTTATCAATGATACAGAAAAATTGACTATTCATCAAGTAGCAATCTCAGAGATAATGCTAGTATGCATTCGGCACAGCCTTCAGCACGGAAGTCCATTGGTGCAAACGTTATCAGAGTCATGCTGGGCTCGGATGCCAGTTTAAACGCAATTACCGCCTATTATACAAAATGAAGTTTTCTAAGACCTTACACAGCCGCAATCAAACCACCCCCTCGCAGGAGGTTGAGTGATCCTCAAGGTTCTTGAAAATTAGTTTGTCCATTGCCGTTTGGGTGGTTTCAGGTGTACTTGTGGGCAATCATGAGGGCCTCCTCAACTTGGTCCAAGTCTTAAAATTAACAACGGGTTTACTATCGTCAAAGCCTACGCGAAATTACGGCATAGCCTAGGCAAACAGGGTTCCTGAATTGGAAACTAGCCGCGTATGTGACCGCGCAGAACGCATCGAACACTTTCGCCTTTCCCGTGTGGAAAATGCGGGTAGGCGCGTGTTTTCGACGCAAGCAGTGGACACTGCGGCCAAGTGGTGCTTGCGTACACTACTATTACTATTATTGCTATTGTTAACGGCCCACACGGTCTTGCCGCGAACGCTGGCGCATGCAGTGCGTCCAGGCCGGACACGGTAAGTTTCCAACAGGTGCGCTGTGCGTCTCAATGACAGGTATTTCAACTTCTGTGGAAGACACAGCACTTTTTGCCACCCCATCGACAGCCAGTTAATTTACTTTCTCGATGGCATGGGCCATTGTGCAGTGAGCATTATAATGGAGTCGCATACATTAGATGGCTAGCAGTGCCGATAACTTCCACCTCGTGCTCAGAGGTCCGTGACGGGAAATTCAATAGAAGAGAGTTAATTTATGAAGATACTATCTCGATTGTTATCTAATCTTGGTTTACTTTAAAACTCTCCTCATCTTACTCATGGAATTGTTCAACTTCTTTAAAGCCTGCAGATGTATTCACTTATTAGACAAATAAAGTGTACCATCAGTTATCTATTATTTCGAATATGCTGTTAGAGGTGTAACTCATGTATGGTACAGCTCAAAATAACGACTTCGAATTGATAAATATATTCCATGAAAATACTCTCACCCTCTGCTAACTATTTTTCGATAATATTTTCATATGTTTCTGTTTTAAAAACTGCTGTTTGTTTTTAAAGCAGAACCTCATTTTCCATGGACCTCTCTGCATTTCAGATACAAAAAGACCGTCACTCTCGCTACAAGTTGAACATTAACGCATTCAAATATGCATCTCTAACATGCAACCGACAGACGACAACATCTCAGCGCCGAATCTAAAGCATGTTTTCATCAAACCATGATGTAAATGCTTACCATGCGTGAAATAGTCGAAGAAAAGAAATTTTCTTTTCTGAAATGCATGCATCTCCTAATTTTTTTGGCGTTTCCGCTGCGTTAAAAGCTATTAAGTGGTGCATACCCAGATTAAGATCGTTACGCGATCTAGAAAAAAACATGCTTCCGTTACAGATTCATCTTACCTTTCGTCTGCACTGTGTCTGCATTGTAACGACAGTTAAAAAAGAAATTTATGCATATGAGGTGCTTTGTTGAATATCAATTGTGATTTTCGGTGAAAATTCAGACAGTGGTGGTCAGTGTTGGATTGTTGCTAGCCAATTTTACGATTCACTTTGAACAGTCTGTTTTTCTATTGTTTTAGACTATAACTGAAGTGTACGCTTCAGGCGGAAAAAAGATTTTTTTGCTGAATTGCTATAATTAATGAAAATGAACCGTTTTGGGTCAGTTTTTGACGTAGGTGGAGTTGGTGTTTTTATGTGAAAGTTCCATTAATCATCAGCTTATGCTTGTTTTTTTGTTTAAAAGTTGACGGCATGTATTCTTTTTTCATTTGAGATATCTGAGAATGTTGCTTGAAAGCGGTGTAACTTTACTACGAAATAGATTTAAGAACCATTTTGCAGTTTTCTAGTCATTTGTTATAAGCTGCATCTCATCGATTGAAATATAAATTTTGTCTACAATCAACATACTTTCATTCCTCTGAATAACGTTGAGTATGTATGTTTGAAATCTCCAGGAGGGTCCTTACGGAACTATGGATGCACATTTTCTAGTCAACATGTAAATGTGTTACTTTTGAATGACATTGCTGATTTTTTTGTAACGCGATTCATAAATATGTTAAATACATTAAAAGTGTACACAAATCATTTATGAATGCAAGATTTCAAAATTGTATCGAAGAAAAATGAAAATAGTAGTCCTTTTACACATTGATAAAATAGGTTGCCTAAACCCAACATCATATAATTAAAATGCTTGAATGTAAACGATGCGAAAAAAAATTCAAAGAAACTTAATCGAACCAACTTGATTTGCTATTACGAGAGTAATCAGATAATTAGATAATTTCACCCGCACCTCAAAATATTCTCCCTGAAAATGCGTGAACAAACAAATAAAATAAAAAAAATATTTTATATGCATCACTGGATTCAGATCAAGCATAGCAGTATGATTTCAAAGTAAATAATAAATATTTAAGTAAAACTTTTCCAAACGCAAATATTTTTATATTACAAAAAACATATATATATTTCACTATACTATAGTATAGTAAGACAACACTGAAGAAGAAGGAACTTTCACCCTTGAAATATATACCTATATGTTTTTTTGTAATATAAAAATATTTGCGTTTGGAAACTACTGAAATGGCGCAAAAACACCGAGAACACGAAGAATTTTAAATAAATATATTGCTAAATAATTTGTTAATCGATGAAATTTAAAACTGAATCTAAAGTAACAAAAATATATTTTTTAATAAGCTATAAACTCTTAGCATTTCAAAAATTGAATGTTCTCACTGCTTCTGTTTATCAATGATCATGATTTGTTTCAAATAAAATGCAATCATTACATTACATAAAAGAATTGACTACATATACAAGTTATGTATATAAATCTCCTTCAAATTCCCTTAAACTCAATTTTTAAATTCTGATTTCATAGATATTTTGATATAAGATAATTTTGCATCGGATATTTTTAATCAAAGATTATCTGGTGCAAAATTTTTATATACAATATATTTTCGAGACTAGATATTTTTGAAACCGGATATTATATACTTCAGACATCGTTGAATCGGATCAATAGTCTTGCACACATACTCGTCAAGATGCATATCTTTAATTACTTATTTTAATTTTGAATCCTCACTTCAATGAGTTTTGAATATATATCTCGTAATTTAAATATTTTTCACAATTTAAATTGCTGTTAAACAGCAAAAAAAAACCCAAATTGAAATTTCAAAAGTTATTTTAAGATCAACACAATTTTTTTGGTTAATGATTTTCAAAGTTTCAACTTTGTTGTGGAGCCTAAATTTTTTTTTTAAAAAAGCGGTTGGTTTTGTGCGTGAGAAAATGATGCTGTAACTTTTGAATATAAATTTAATTTTCGCTGATTTTGCTATGTGACAGTTTTAATAACAACAAAATTTCTTTTCTAATTGCAGGTAAATGATTGTTTGCTACTTTTGGAATAGTTATTGGTAAGGTAGTTTTTATTTGAAATGAATGAGATCAAAGTGTTTTATTTTAACAAAGTTGGTTTTCTTTTGAGTTTACTCTCAAATTTGGGAATCAACATTCAGTCATGCCAGGAAAATGTATATCATTGAAGAAAATCTTGAGCAAACCATTTCGTAATGAATTGTGTCCATTCGAAAATCGAAAAGTGACTTATGAAATTCGTGTAACTATAAACCGAAAAACTAACAATCAAGTCAAGCCTATCTTCTTCCAGAGCGAAATAAAATCTTCTAGGTAATCACTGATAAATCTTCTTTTTAAAACACCTATGGAAATTTAAAGCGTATCCCAATTAATTCAAACCTTTTCCAAAATCGTTTGTACTTTTCCCAAAACATTTAAACTTATTTTCGAATTGTGTAGTTTTCCCCTAAACGGTGTCTTGATGCGTAAGTAATATTTAACTTAATCGTCAAATTTTAATATATGTGAAAAGAAAGACGTAAGCTTAAGTATTTTTGGGAAAAGTACGAACCATACAAGCCCAAATCATTCCGAAAGGACTTGCATAAGATACAATTTTCGGTCAATTAAAGGATGTTAAATTACAAAGTTCGATCTCAGGAATTTGCCACGATTCCAATTGCCAATTTCGCAGATTTTAGACTTTTAACAATTAATATTATCTAGACGCTATTAAATTTACGCGATGGAATGTGCATTCGATATGTGAAAGTAAGCGAATTTTAAATGCATGAAAATATTAATATAAATAAATCCAATACACTCGAACAGTAATAAATATTCGCAAATTATTATTAGCAGCAAAATTATTTTTAAAAGTTTTTTTTTTTAAGTTTAAAACTCTGTTAAAACTTGTGAAGACCAACTGAAAGTTTAGTTTATTCTTGAATTTCCCGATATAATTACTTGACCCTGAAAGTAAAAATGAGTATTTAGTTTTTAAAAAGGTTGAAATAAAAACCCTGGACAGAATTCATTAATATGACACCTTTGATAGTGAGTGGATGGTTCCGCAAAATAATAAATAAATTATGTTCTTGAATAATAAATTATTGAGCTATGTTAGCAAGCTTATTGAAATTTATCCAGTTATTGTATAAAGTTATTTATAAAAGTTTAAAAAGTCATCGTAAAATGTCTCTACTTCAACTTTTTGGTCTGAAGAAATATTATTATCCTACATGATCTTGGTGACATTGATGAAGCATTTCATTGAGGCAGAGAGAAGCGGTAATTGGCTTCTACATTTAGATACTATTCAAAAAATTCTCCCCGTGTTCCATGCCAGTGGGCACTTCTTGTACGCCAAGTCAGCTCCCCTTTATCTGTAGAACACGGAAGAGTTACACAAACACATGCCCCTTCAAGAATTTCTAGACTTTACGCAAGGGGGACAATTTACTATAAGGCGAACAAATAAATTTTGGAGTGGAATAATGTCTGATTAAACCATCTGGAAGTTCAACTCCTAGGATTATAGGTGAAACCACATGAAAAAAACGCACCTGCAAACTGTACCTCATGGGCGGCGTGGAAAATAGTTATCATTGAAAAGTCAACTCACAATTAGCCTGCCTACCAAAATGCTCTGCAAATTTCGCAACGGGGGGTTTGCCATCAAAAGCCCATTATTTGGCCTAAAAACGGGTTTTTCACGTAACTTTCTCCCCTTTGGGATAAAATAACTCCCGTTAATGTGCAGCGGTTGCAACAATCAATACCGCAAACGATTTGTGACAAAATTGTCTTAGTTATCCCAACGTGTTTCGCGTGAAACGTGAAAATAAAGAAGTTGTTTCGCCCGAAAGATGTTCCCCCCTTTTTGTGTGTGGTTTTTGGCTTGTAACTTTTTTATTATTGACCCAACGTAAAAGTGATGTATGAACAACTTGCTAATTCCTGCTATTCTACGCAAGTTTGACATACACAACTTTCTTGTGGGAGCGGTTTCGGAAATATGAGGGTGCACCAATTTCTTTTGTTTTGAAGATGGAGCCCAAAGGACAAGAGCTGCAAACCCAAAAACTTGAACTTAAGCTATCTATACCATTGTCCACACATTGCATTAAAACAATTTCTGCCTACCCAAAATGCACGGTCAAACTCCCATTTGACTGAACTAGATTCCCATGATAAAATTTTCACTTCAACAGAACTGGCAGGATAATGAATATCTCTTTCTGTACATTTTTTCATACATATTTTAGATATGCTCACAAATTCCTTTGAGTTTGCAAGTCAGGAATAATTAATAAAATTTACTTTATCCATACATTGAACTTTTTACCATGTCGCTTATAAAGACATCATTATCTATCGACCCAAGGAGATTTCTTTTAAACACTTTTTTACATTAAACACTTTTGGGTTTGCTTCTTATTTTCTGGGAAAGATGCAAAGCGCCTTTATTTTGTTCCACAATATATGTTTTAGACCTTTTTCCCAACAAATAAATTATGAAACCATTCGTTAATTTTTTTGTCAGTTTCAATAGATTTGGACTGCATAGCAGGGCCTGTGAAATTCAAAAAAAATGATGCGAACTTATTTTTTAAATTGGATCCATTCTCTAACAAATAAAATACTATTTTGATCAATAAATTCAGGAGTGGATTAAGTTAGTGAGTGAAACATGGCTGAGTTATAATCTTTCAAAGACTACAGACAGAACTACATCAAAACCAAACTTTTAAACGTTCGTACTATATTCAATTTGATTTCTGTTTCACCTTAAAGATTGTAGATATTGTATCATCCTGGATAGTCTGCTACATAACGATTCTACTCTCCCACACTTAAATTGATCTAAAGTGAGTCAGAATCAAAATCATGTTATTAGTGCACCACAACATTAGATCCTCAAGGCATACCATTTGAATAGTCATCGTATCGATTGTTATTATGTCCCAAACCGCACTTCAAACGAAGCCAACTAAAATGGAAAACGAAACATTTAGTAGCTTTAAAAGGGAACCCAGAAGATCATATAATTATCTTTGATTCGGTGAAAGTAAATAATCAAACTCATCAAACTAAGTCAGACCGATTTCGTATAATACGTGGATATTGGCTCAAAATTTTGGCTTTGTAGCTGAACATTTCAATGGTTAATTTTGGTTGAGTTTTAACTTGGTTGGAAATTGGAATAAAATTGGACTAGGTTTAGGATAATCAGTTGAAGTTTTGCAGTTATTCAGAGGTTACAAATTGGGACCCATCGAGAGAAATCAACAATCGTTTGGATGTTTGACTTGATTTCCTGTAACACGATAAGTCCAATCAAATTTCGTTAATTTTATTTTCTTTTATTGACATCTCATCTATCACAATTCAATAACGAAAATTTCTTCTAGTCTCCGATGCTTACACAACCATTTCTCATTAACTAACATTAGATCATCGTCTTGAATATTAAAACGAAATTCATCATCAAACAGTCCTGCTTTCGCGCCTTCAAATCGTTCCAAAGCACATGCCGTCTAAAATCAAAAAAATTGGACGTCGCCCGTCCTTCTGGCGATTGTCAGCAGTGAAACCCGCTTTTTGATGAGTCCATTTCACTGTACACTTTTCACTTTGCTCCATCTTTTTTCGATTCGTACACCGAAAATTGGCTAGACTATGATTCAGGGATCTTTTCTGCCCATGTTGCGAATAACCTGCAGTCGCATCGCGTCAAAGTGCGCGCCATACAGCTATCAAATCAAAATTGATATCTATTATCTCGGAAAAGATGCTTCGGTCAGATACAAAGATCTTTTGTTCGTGTACACAACAATAATGCGGCAATTTATGTAATCGGGGAAAGATCTACATACTAGGCATGTGGCAAGTGTGAACGTGCCAGATGAGTTCGTATGGAAGCGCGTGCAAAGTGCAGAAACCACGTCATCAAATTATTAATTTTCCTTCCATGTCTTAGGAGTTGAGAAGGCTATTGTCAAGTGTCTGAGAAGCGATATGCCAATCGACAAGATTTATTGTCAATTTGGTTGCAGATGGCGTACCTCCATTGTTAGTCGGGCTACAGCGGTTTTTCCAATTGTGGCGATCAGCCCTTTTAAAACAGCACTTCCGCAATGTGAACTTGAGTTTCATTCAACACAACTTTGGAGTGGCGTTTTTTTTGTTGCCGGACCGACAGAATGATTTTAAATCAAGCATGATTCATTTTTGGAACAGTTTTTGCAACAAGTTATTGAACGAATATGCCAGAGACTTTTCTGCAAAGAGTAATACAGTTTTGAGTTGGCATTAAATGAATTTTAGAAAGGATAATGTATTTTTTTAAATTTATATGAAAGAAATTTGAAGCATTAGATTTATGTATGCAAAAATTCATGAACCAGCCAATGCAGCCAATGCAGGTGCAGATCCGTCGGCAGGACAAATTAAACTTGCATCGAACCATACGTAGATCTTCATAGCAACATTTACTGGCGAACTCTTTCAAGTCAACAAAAACTGTAGAACTGGAAAAGCGGGCGAGAATGTAAAATTGAATATCAAAAGAATGTAGAAGCCAAACGGAAATACTTAATACGCCTATGGCTACAGTCCTGGCTATACCACTACCGTAAAGGAAATCAAAATGTAACAACTAGTTCTTAATCCACAAAAAATTGATAACCCTAATCGTTGGGTTTGAGAAAATATCAGACATGGTGTTCAGTATTAACCCTTCAGCTCTCTTCAAAACGTATAAAATTCAAGTTGTCCTATCGACTAGCCTCGCCAATGAGGAACTAGTAGATTTTTCGATCGAATTTTTTTGTGGAGCAATTTTTCATACATCTTTTTTGCGTGACTATTTTCATATCGGCGCCCGAAGCCAAAAGACCGTAAGCGAAATTTTTGACAAAATTGAAATTGAAAGGTTATTGAATGCAGTTTTTGTTTCTGCAACTAAAATCTTACGAATCTGTTCCTAAGAGGGAAGATAGCTACCCAAAATTTCCAGAATTGTCCTGACATAATTAATGGATGAACCTTAAAGGGTTACACCACAGTAGAGAGCGAAAATTTAACGTTTTTTTGCGTTTTTTTAAAGTGGAAGGAAAAGTAGTAGGGCGATTCTTTTTAAGGATGTCATTAAGCATGTTTTGAAATTTAAAAAAAAATATGTTTATTCAAAACTATTACAAAATGGCTGCCCAACAGACGTTTTTGCGGAACTGTTTTTTTTTTGGTAGGGCTCTGCGGCACGCAGTAGAAGTGCTCCTAAAATTAATGTGGAACAAAATGAAATTTGTTTTCTTAAACTACATTAGTATAACTAGAGAAAGACGTAGGAGGTTTTAAAAATATTCATTTTTGTTGAATTGGCGAGCATTGCAAAAAAAATTTCATTTTTCTACCAAAAAACGGGCACTTATTTGTATCTAAAAAATCAAAGTAATAACTTATCAAAAATTGGCTACGTATTTCTATGCAGAATGTTGTTTTCAAGATGTGATACTAATTTGGAGTGAAAAACATAGAAAATTGTTTGAATTATGCTGCGTGCCGATTTGAAAAAAACGTGTTTCGAGAAAAACGGGTTTAAAGTTTTGACTTTATTTTACTTTACGTTTTCTCTCGACATCAAAGGACGCTGTACTAACGTACTTTGCGTTCAACATGCTTGAAAATGTTTCTAAGAACATCTGTTAGTGTATTAGAGATGTTAGAATTCGAATGGTAAGACATAATGCTGTACCCGACGAGCAGGTGTCGTATTTACCGCAGGTAGTCGTTTCGGAGCAGTTGGGAGGGGTCGAGAAAGAGTTCGAAATTTCAATGAAAACGATTTCTGCCAGGTATAAAGCCGTTTGTCTCTTATTCTAAAGAGTTCAAAGAATTTTTTAAGCCAATAAATAAAAAAATCAGCTCTTGGAAATTTCTACTGTGGTGTAACCCCTTAAGGCAGTATTGCAGTGTGATTCATATGATTTTGTGTTTGTTTCATGATTATTTCCCTTAAAAAATATAAAAGACTTTTTACAGCCTTGTTTGCCGGATTTTATTTACACCTTAAGGAGAAAATCACATTTGGAGACCTATTTTTACGCTTTTTCGTGATTTTCTTCTGAAGGGGAAGGAATGAATGGAACTAATTGAATTTAAAAGGTTGTTGAAATACGTCTCATAATTTTTCCAAGTGATTATCATCAAAATTCGAAAAATTAGAAGCTGTTCTTCATAGAGGTCCGTCATCCGAATCTCTCTCTCATCGCCGTGCATGCTGGAGTCCACAATTTTAATGTGAAAGCAATCAAATCAATTTTCATATTATCTATATGTTTAATTCCTTGATTACCCAGATTTTGAGTAAAAATTTGGAAAATTGAAAATTCGTGACGCGTTTGAAAAAAAAATTGATTTTTTTTCGTGCTCTTGTCATAAAAAAACTTATATCCCAATTTCAGGTTCAGTTAGCCGCAAATTCAATAAGAATTCAATTTTGTTTTTGCTTTTTGTCGATCGGTGCAAAATTCGCTGAGATACAATGCACGCAAGCCGAAAAACGTGTTTCGAGAAAAACGCATTTAAAAACAAATTACCAAAAACTGAGTATCGACGTAACTTCTATGTTACTGCCATCTACATAGGGATACCAGCAAAAATACATATTCTTGTTTGTCATACCTACCCTAAACAATACGAAGTAAGATAGGTTCATAGAAAGACAGTTGTGTGGTCTCGCCCACCTTGTCTGCCATCGCTCCATTCAATAGGCCGTGCGGTATACTCGAACACGCTTTGTTTCTTGCCCCGAAAATATAAAAAGGACTTAGCAGAATATCTGTCTCGAACTTTTGAGCATACTCTTGAATAGGTAAACTTTAGATTTCTGCAATAAAAAGTCGATTTTTCAACCATCTAATATGATTTTCTCCCTAAAATAATTTCAAGAGAATTGTTTTTATTAATTTTAATTTTATTCCATTTGTAATGATCCCAAACCACAAAATCAAATACAATTTTAATTTGAAGACTTGTGCCTATCGTCCGAAGTGGAATTATACATTTTTTTCTGCACATTGATGCACTTATATCAAAAAACTTTTGAGAAAACTCATGTTTTTTTAGTTGAAAATTTAGGGATAAACTTGAAATTAGTAGCCAAAATAAATCATTTTAGTTTCGACGATAGCCATAAGTGTGCGAAACAACATGGTAAAATTATGTTCCAATCGGTTGGCTAGAATTTCGGTCGGCCTGCTTCATGGTTTTTTTCTAGAAATCATGTAATAAAGATTATAGGCACTCGCAAGCTAGGTGGAAACATAAAAGTGGAGAAACCCGAAACTTGAATTGAATTTTGGTGTATCCTTTTTGTTTGAGACAGAAGTAGCAGTTGCTAGATGTCGAGCGCTGGCATTACACACTCACTTTTAAGTGCTATCACTTCGTAGATACTATTGATTTCAGTCTAAGATTTTCACAGTTTACCCTCAATATATTTCACTTTCAAAATATTTGACAATATTATCGAAAATTTTAAGCCACATAAGCCTTAACATATTGAAAAAAATATTGGGACATAGCAAAAATAATTCTCAACACAAAAACAGAAAGGTTGAATCTCTTATGGGAATGTATTTCGACCCTGGAAAATTGTTCGAAAACGCGTTTAGTTTTACAGAAATGCAGTAAAACAAACTACAAAAAAATATCATTTTGAAACCGTTTCAAAATCGAAGCTATGAAAAACACATGTTCAAATATTTTCAACTCGTCATTAATCATTGATAGTTTAACAATTTGTGCATTTTAATTGATTGTCGTATACAATTTATTGAAGTTCTTAGTTTTTGATAATTTATTTAAAATCGCGTCAAATTAACGATCTGTAGTTTTTCCATGGGTTTTAATTGCTGGAATCTATCAAATTTCAATTACGATAGCATCTTCTCCGTATCATCATTTCAATTCGATCTCTTCAATGGTAGAAAGTCCTACTGAAACATGGACTGAAATAACTATAAATCTACAATTATCATTTTCATCATAATCAATTACACCGTATCACTCCTATCGTGAGAAGTAAAAGTAATTTTCCCTTGATGATACCATCGACTAATTCAAAATGAATTTTCCAACGCTTACGAGGAAATCATCGCCGTAATTAAACCATTCCAATAAACTGATTCCGGCACTTGAGCACTTTAATCTGTTTGACTGGAAATAACCCTTCATTCCGTGTCATTCATCCCCGTGTTGAGGCGAATGCACCAGCAGCACCGTTGCAGATGGCCAAGATGGACATGAGTAAATTGGATGACCTAAGGCTCGGCTAGCTGTCCGACCATCAAGATAGCCTGTCTTCTAGCGACCATCGGGCCCCGTTACAGTCTCCGCTTACGATTTATTCTAATGCGTCAATTAGCTTTCGAGTTAAGGCGAAATGGTGCATCATCCGGTCTAGTGAGCATGAAAAATTTCCCATCTAATGCGCGACTCGGTTGGGCATTAGCCAAGGCTGCGCTCAACGCCTGCCACTCCCATCTCTGGGAAAATGTCTTGCCTACGACAGTTACTCACCAAAGCGGAAAAAATCTTGTTCTAAGATACAAGCACGAGTAATCCGCCACTAAACCGATTCAGGGATTAAGTCCAGCTCAATTTGAACGCGACGATAAGTTGCTCTAGTGCGAATTGCTATCAGGTAATTTGCATTTAACTGAAGTCCATATCTGTCTTTTGTTAATTTCATCTGATTCTGCTGGAAACACGCAAACGTTCTTCTTGGCAACTCAAGCAGAACTATGCGAGCAACAATCAAGCATAAGTAGAGTTTTTCAATTTTACCACACTCACGCGAAATGCCATGAAAATTTGATGTATCTGAGCTCCAAAATTTGGTGGAATTTCGTATGCGTGGGTGTTTTGCAAGAAAGCAATTGCAGCCTGATCACGATCGGCATCTTCATTAGCCGATTACCAGTCCACCTTGAAGTGAACCACGCAAGCGGGAAACCATATCTCGCGACTATTCAAATACCTCGCATCCAAATATCGAGAAACGCTCCAATAGATACAGATTGATCGTGTTGATTGATTGGCACTTCCTCGATGGTACCTCGCCGATCGATTGCGTACACATGTCCAATTGGTGAGCCAATGCCGCTCCTTGGTACCATCAATACGTAAAATTTCGGCGATAGCAATAGCCAATTAACCCGGTGACCGATGTCGTAAGCGATCTTTTCCGCGAATGTGCCGCTACGTTTCGCAAGTGATCCTCTGGCGCCCTTTCTGACTGACTTGGCTGGCACAAATCGATCGCGTCCAATGAAGTCGTCAATTTTTCTGCGAAACGAGCAATTGTTGATTAATGCATTGCAATCATGCGAATTCATACGCGTCGCATAAGTGCATGATATCGGATTGTGTAAGTGAAATTTTTGGATCTCATTTTTTAGATATCAACTTACAAGAGTGCTCACATGAATATTTATGATGGACGCATAGAAATCGTGAAGACGCGAATCAATGGGGTTGCGATATGCATGCATTCCAATATTTTGAAATGATGGGTGACATAAACAACTCAAGGCTACAATTTATGCATGCAATCTTGTATGTTTTTTCTTATTGATTTCGGATATTTTAACTGGATCTTCGATGAACTGCATTCCATACCTGTTTGGATACTATTCATGAGTCAAAAATGAAATATGCATTTGTTGTTGTGCGGGTTGGCCCAGAAATTTAAAATTTTTGAATTTTATTTCACACAAAAAACAACATCGATATCTTCATCTTTTTCATGTAAAAATCTTTGATCTATTGAAATTGAGTCAATATCTGTTCCGCTTTTAATAAAAAAAGTGGATCGAAACCAATTTCTGTATGCTAGTTCCTATCAATGGCTATTTCAATTTTTTTATTTTGAATGAAAATGGGTCAAAATTATTCAATCCTTGAGGCTTTAATCAAAAGTTAATAATGAATAGTTAATTCCTTAAAACTTCATTGTGCTCGTTCTTGCTGTAGCTGATGAGGTGCAGCACTGTTAAGTTGATACTCCACTTTCAGTCCTGTACCCCCATCTGCTTTTTGGTTCCCCTTTTTTGGACACATAGATTCATAACATTCATTTAGCAAAATGTTGCCCATAAAAAAAGCTTTAATGACCCTATTGGTATAAATATACCTATCCACCGCGGTTATTTTAATAATCCTTCATGTAAAGGGCTCTAGTGCCAAGGAAATTATTTGCAGAGAACTCCATTTGAAGGAAATAGCAGTAATTTAAGGCCAACAGAACTGCTTGAAAAGCTTGTCTTCTAATTTATGAAATATTTTATCATACTTCAATAAAAGTTTATTTACAATTCTTTCAAGTAGGCGGTATACAAGTTAGGCCAATTTTTGTCGGGCTTAAAAAAAATTTCAAAAAATTTAGGAAAAAATTAAGTGTTTATTAGCAGTTTACCTAATTTTAGGCTATCATTGGTTCCAATTTATTATTTATGTTAAAATTTAAATGGTTTGTGAACAGGAGGTTACAAACTCTTACTTTTTGAAAACAAGATAAATAATTGCATATCAATTTTGAATCACGACTTTTCCAACAATTGTTCCTGCTTTTTTAAAAGGGTCGCGTGAAATCACTAAGATAATAATAATTAATTAATAATTTTATTCAAAATAGGCAGTTTTTAAAAATATGATTTGAGTGTAAAGTAGCTCTGTATTAACGAGCATATGGATGAATTGTGGCTTGTTGATTTTTCCAATGTATTCATTTTGAAGGACTCAAAAAATTTTCCCTGAGAAATCAGCAACAACAAGCATATTTCCAACTTTCAACCTGTCTTTGGAAGATTGAATAAACTTCGATTGCTGTTGTTCTAAGACATGTCGAAAAGTTAAATTAAGAGTATCTAATAAACTATCCAGAATACTATTTGGAAGTTTAACAATTGTTTCTAGCAAGCATCGTCTTACCTGTTTCTACCGATAGCATACAATCTTATTAATAAAATGTCATATAAGGTCAGTATCAATCTGGTCAATGATTTTTTTCAGTTTTGTCGATACGGGATATTTATCACAGGTGCCAAATAATCAATCAATTGATGGCAATTTACTAATAAAATTATTTAAACAATCTCAATATCATATCATAGGTCCCTATATAAAATATCCAAGCTTCTTCAACCAAAATTTTTAAATTTTCAAGAGCACTTAATGTACCTTCAAGAGCACATTAGGATGGCCTTAAACTAGGAAACTTGAAAAACTCACTTTTTCTAGATATTTTTCTTTGAATAAACATTTTGTTAATATTTTTATGCCGTTTACATTTCCTTTTTGCCTACTAATAAAAAAATACATAATCAATTCTAAATAAAACATAAAATTTACTTTAAAACACAAAACACCTTCTTAAAAATTGCTACGTAGTTTTGCATTGATAGAATGTAAATGATGTAAAAAATTTAGCGAAAAATATTTACCGAGACAGTATTTTTTTAAAGTTTTTACTGTTTTTTAATACAGCATATTCGCGAATTTATGAATGCCTTCTGTATATTATTTAGAAGAATTCCAGACTAGAATTTTTGTCTGTAACCGTTTTGAGAATGGTTAAAAAATCAACTTAGAAAACATAACAAACCCTTAAATCTCCATATTTCTATTAATTTTGAATCTACCTGAAAATTGAAAACATTTTCATTCGAACTAAAAAATGTCGAGTCCAATAGTTTATCGATTGAATGTGGAACGACCCATAATAAATTTACATTCAAGAAACTCTATAATGTTGCTCACCCAGAAAAATTAAATAATGATGTAGGCTTACTTATTTAATATTGTTGCATGAACTCAAACAATTTCTACCCCCGATCTTATTTATTTCAATTCACAATATTTGATTCAAATACATCTTCCAGTTTTTTTCAAAAGAAGTATAAATTACTTCATGATATTTAATAAAGTTGAACATTTAAAAGAAGAGTTGACTTTATTCTTCTTTCCATACATCTTTTATTGATGAGTTTTCCTCATTTCAATTATACCTTGAACTTTAAAGGTCAACTACTTGACCATTTTTTATTAAATATTATTGCTGATGGTGGTCCTTCCGATCCTCGTAATCCAAATCTGTTAATTGATATTTCTTTATGGTAGCCTAAAACATAAAATGCGCAAAAGCAACTTAAATTAATGATGTTAAATATTATTTTTGAAACAAGAAAAAGCTATTTATTATTGTACATAATCGTTCCGACTATCCTCATGATAGACTTATCAATATCATCCAAAACAAAGGCTATGAATATTTTAAGGACAGTTCCTACAATCTGGAAAAAATCAGTAAATATTTGAATAAAACGAAAAACTAACCTTTTGAAATGCTTGGCAAATTTTGCCTTTAACTCTTCCAAGCCTGCCACCTCTTGATGTTAATCCTGAAAGATGTTCAACACGACATAAGAAGACTACAATTGTTTTTTTATGACTTTTTCAATTGGTGGCATGAAATACATATTAGCATTGCACTCCCTCAGAAAGTATTGCTCACGATGCTTAAACCTTACCATCAAGACTTCACCCGCACATATCTTGTGTACTTTTTTCTCTATAGTTTCATATAGAATTTGAGTTTTTTCCAATTTTAGATATTATTTTACATGAGGTTTGTCTTTTTTACTAATCGTTTGTGTCCCACTACAACTATCTTTTTTTACAGCAGCTGAAAGTATCTTGCTGAAGACCATTGCTACCAAAATACTCTGCAGCTCATATTTTTAGACATATTTCCCAGAATCAACCCCAGTTATTATTTTCATAAAATATTGATTTACCAAGATACTCATTTTTATTCAGTTTACTGTTGCCCTAAACGAAATGCATAAATTTGAAAACCAATAAGAAAAAAATGTGTATGTCAAATCTAGGTAGAAAGACTAAACAATAGCGCCAGATAAATGCATAAATACTCATACCACATATTTAATCTAGGTTCTTTTTTTCATTACTCTGTATCAAGAAGATCACGAGTATTATATTATATCCAACATCTTTTCAACAGAAATTATTTCATCATCATTGGAAACATTGAAAAGTGTTGGCACCAAAATCTTTCCTTTATTCTATTTCCATAAAATTATTTATTCAGTGTTTGTTTATTTTTTCTTTAAAGTATTTCATTCATATTTTGGCACAGTTTTGATTGCTTTTTGCATTATTGATTTCAAATTATGATAATCAATTTTTTCAAATGCAAAATTGAATAACTTGGATATGTACATAATTTACCATTTAGTTATTACAACAAAACAAGACGACATGAAAGTGAAATTTCGATTTTCCGTCCACAGCCAAATAACCTTCCACAAGAAATCCAAATAGGAAGCTGATAAAATCTCCAAATCGGACGTTACGAAACACTTTTCTGAACTGTTAAGAGTATCTACAATAATTTAGAAACCTTACATGCATCCAAAATAAACTTATTACACCAAATCTATTACCGAATAGTCTATGAAAATATAGCTGTTAGCACAGCTCATCTTCTTTTGACTAAACATTTCCTAATCATTCTTCGTGCATAAATACCAGACAAGCTTTAAGGCCACATGCCAAATAACACTCGAAAAATTAACAACACACAACAATGTTTGTAGCCAGCAGCGCAAACATTTTACTATGCCACATCCATTAAATCGACATTTTCTAAAAATGTTAACACCACCCGAACATCTTCCACGATTCCTTGCCTGACTGGCTTTTCTGTACAAATTCACAACACGTTATTCCAAAGCGAAATATCAAAAAAATAATTTAGCAAATTTCCAGCATTTTTACTTTAGCCAATACACCTTCCGATCTTGTGGTGAAGCCTCCAAAACGATAGTTGCATCAACAAAGCGCAATACAATAAACCATGAAAACATTCACTTCCTACAAGAATATTTTCCTACTGCAAATTTTTTTTTGTGTTTTTCGCGCATAAATTTACTATAATTAACCCTTTGTATTCGCTCTTTCGATCTTGGGCGCGAAGCAACTGAAAGACGATGCTATACGTTTGGCTTCGTCTGAAAATGCAACCTCTTGCAGATCCATAACACTTTGTAGGCCTTTTGCCCGAGGAGTTTGAATGTTATTGATGTAATTGTTGTTGGTTTAGTATGCTATGTTTCCCATAGTTTGAATGTCTAATAAAACTTAGCATCTAATCGCTAGGCAATAATAAAGTCGGCAAATCTTAGTTGAACGTCGTCGAAGAGTATCTTCGGAGGAGGTGGGTCTACAGTGGCTCCGAAAAGATTGATACCAAGCGAGATTTTGATTCTGGTAGACCAGGGTTTTATAAATGGCTTGAGCTTAAAAAATTTTGACCTTTTCAACATCAGTTTCCATAAAATTGAATTGAGAATAGACATATTGGGTTTGCAATTGCAGTAAGTTCCTCAAATTTTTGGCCAGCAGGCTCAAATTCTAAAAACAAAATTGAGCCAAAGATATCATTATCCACTTCATGAAAATCACATACATATCAACTGTTGTCTTACTTCTTGTGTAGATCCATTTCAAAATCAACAGGCCCAACAGTCATAATTTACACGAGTATCTAATTTGATACGACCTCGACTCTTGCTCAGATAGTTACCGCGAAAATCGTTCATAATTTGCACAGACTCCTTTCACGGCATCTCGAAGAGAAAGAAAAAGCTCAGCTCGGCTTGACTTGCCTCAGCTCAAATGAACTGAACTCCAGCTCCAAGCCAAAGGTAGACCTGCACTATTTAGCATACAATTGGAATATTATCTTGCAGATCGACAAAACCCCATCGAAGATATCCAAAACATCGTTTGCGTTTTAAGACCCTGCCAATATCAACGGACGCATACAAATTGTGCACAGGGTGTGTAATTACACTAAAAAAATACGACAAGCAATAGTCTAATGCAAAAACTGAACGTTTTGTATGATTTAATGTTGGTTTATGTACACTATCTTACTAAATGGGCGCAGTCGATGATAACAGATGTATGTGCACAATTTGCATCTATTTGGCTATCTATTTTGCTAAGGATCGTATGTTACATAGCCGAGGATATCGCCGACATTTCTAAAATACAATACAATTTGCTGGAGGGTGGTCGCTGAGTCCAAGTTTCAACATTTGTACATATCAATAGGTGAAATATCAGACGGGTTCATTGGCTACATTATATCTACATAACTGCTCATTGCAAGAGGTTGAAATGTTAAACATGGGAAGAGCACATTTTATGGAGTCAACGAGAATTTAATACGACATTATGCAGGCTGCAAAACTTCACTGTCCGTTTTGATAATCATGATAGGAATACTGAATTATGAATATTTAATGAAAGGTCCTGCAGTGCATTTTGAATTCGAAATAAATTACCTTAGGCTACCTTCTAAATTATTTAATTTTTGCAATTTTTCGCAATGTGAATTTATCCACATTTGTCTTGAAAAAAGCAAAACGATTGGAAATTCAGCACCAAAATTTCATTTATAGATTAATCTATTACATTTAAAATTACAAATTTTTGAAAAACTTGACATAATAAAGTCGCATGAGTTGGGTATAATTTTAAGGAGCCTTCATATTTTGAAATGAAAAGAAAAATCTCCACAAATAAGTTATTTATCATTTTTGTTTCATTTTTAAAAACAAAAACTACAGCCTGCAAACAGGCTTTGGCTGAAAGGGTTGCTTTACATTTTGAACCCTACTCGAAGCACAAGTTTCTTTGGAAAACATCTTAAGGATAAAGATCTGCTACTGAATATGCAGTGAAGACATATGCAACAGCAATGTATGAAATTAGAAACGTAGATTAGGCTTTTGGCACTCCACGTGCTCTTAATGTAGGATCCTAATTTGGAGAATTAGAAATACAAAGAAAATCTTCTTTTGATTTATTTATTTCGCCAAAGCAAGACAAGCATATGTTAAAATATAAACTACAACAAAATCCTAAAATACATGCTACCCTCAATATTAATTCACACTGTTGTAAGCACGTCATAATTTAGGGATGGATAATGAAGGGCTGTATAAATACAGGATTTAAAATTGAACTTGAAGATGGTAGGAGAGTAGTGTTTGCTCAAAGTGTTAAAGATCTTACAGGACCTATTAACAGGTTTATTATCTGCATACTTAGTAAGATGCTGCTATGTAGTCTGTAAATAAACGTGTGTTACTTGTACTTCTTGCAGGCACTTTAAGCTGTATTTTATTCGTCAAATACTCCATATTAATGTGACCCCTAATCACGTCAAAGGCTTAACAAGAGGACAATACTGTTCTTCTGGCTTTAAGAGTCGATAAATTCAGAATTCAATCTAACTACATAACGAGGCAAGATTTGATAGTCACCAGGGCTATAGAGATCTCTCAAAGCAAACAGCAAAAATTATTTTTGGACTGACTCTATTCTAATATGTATCAAAATTGGGTTCCATACACTACTAGCATATTCTAGTAATGGGCGAACCATTGAGGTAAATAATGTTTAGTAACTCTTTGGCTCGTCTTTGCAAATATGAGGTCAGTCCATAAGTCCCCGCGTATTTTAAGGTAATTTTAAGTTCATGACAGCTAATTTTATTATCAATCGATTATATATTTTCCTTCATTATCTACATTGTCTTCCTATCTTTGTAGTACTTGTTGAATTCCATCAGAATAAAAAAAATTAGTTAAGCTAATTTGGACATCATCTTTGTTTTAAAATACTTTTCCACCTAAAAACGACTGCAGGCTTCCAAACAATGAGGCATTATTTTCCAGTGAAATTCCAAATTTTTCCAGGGTGAATTTTGTAGTATTCGGCCGGGCGTTGCGGTGATGAATAAGAACCTTCCGCCTATTCACTAAAGGAGAGCGTTTTTAATCAATTCTGCATTCAAAGTACTGAGTTGACGACAATACACATCCGTTGTAATAGTTTCCTTAGGAGCTAACAATTAAAAATAGACAACTCCTGACATATCTTACCGAACAGAAAATTTTTGTGGATGCAATTCTGGTTTGTCAGTTAGTTCTGGTGTCTGATTTGCATCCACCCATTGTATTTTCTGCACGAGGTTGTTATAGACAATCCACTTTTCGTCCCCTGTTACAAAACGATCGAGAAAAGGGTTGGTTTCATTGGAACATAACAGATGGGAAGAAAATTTCACTCTTTGCTGGAAATTTGATGTTGCTAACTGATGCGAGACCGATTATTCCAGCTTGAATACTTTTTGTATCCGTACCAAATATCGACGAATGGCTCCATGCGAAGATTTTAACCTCTCTGCAATGATATCCACGGTTAATTTGGTTCTGCTTCCACCAGGTTTTCTAACGTCGTGTCGTCAAATCCAGTGGGACGTCCTGAGCAAGGTAAGGTGCATCTTCTGCTGTTGTGAATGGATTCCGGAATTTTTTAAACAATTTCTGTGCATTTCTTACATTAACAGTGTTTACACCATGAACCGTATTTATCTCTGCTGCAGCTCCTGTAGCAATTTTACCACTTCGAAAAAAGGATAAAATGTGCTTTTTATACTCGTTAGTATTTTCTATTTTTTCAATATACCTTTACATCCGATCTTCTCAAAATTGATTATCAAATGAAAAACTGTATATAGTTTCAGGAGAGAAAATAATAAGGAAGCTTTTCTAGCTTTTTTGAACAAATATGAACCATATCCAAATAAATAAGGGGAAATAAGCGGGAATTTCTGGACTAATCTCACATTTTTGACAAATCGTGTAGAAGGTAACGTTTTTTTAAAATTAGGAATCAGTAATTAAAAGACTCCCTCTAACATTTTAACTTCTTATCAGAAATAAGAAAAAATCAGCATATAAATTATCCGCTTGAACATTTTTCGAGTGTCAAATTTTGGTCGAATCATTCCAAAAATCGAACAAAAGAGAATAAACCAGGTCAGAAAAATCATATTAACTCTGAAAACACACTGTATTCAATTTTGTCTGATGGAACCTTTTTAGAGGAGACCCTTCAATTCAAGGAATAGTAAAAAAAAAAGTTGCGATTCTGGAATTGAAAGCAAGGTTAAAATTACTTGGTAACCCGAAAAGATCATGAAGCAGAGATGTTGTGAGAAGAATGAATACATTCTTTTTAAACAAACGATCGGCAGTTTTTTAGAACAAATCGCTACCTTAGTTCAAAACTGTCTACCTTATGTACACATTGAAAATTTTACAGCACAGCTAATTTGCACTTATTTTCAACTGATTGTAATATGTTGATATAAGAATGTAGT
The DNA here is from genome assembly GCA_963942545.1 of Oxycera nigricornis. Taxonomy (NCBI): domain Eukaryota; kingdom Metazoa; phylum Arthropoda; class Insecta; order Diptera; family Stratiomyidae; genus Oxycera; species Oxycera nigricornis. Next base: position 103,635,292 of record OZ012659.1, read on the forward strand.
TTACTTTTTGAAAATATCAATCATACCTTTAAAAAGGCTAATCAATCTCCTTTACAATTATTGGGCAGTTAACAATGGTAATAATCAAGTTTAAATTTACAGTCTTGTCAAATGTTCGAAGAGCTTATAAGTTAATCTTAAACAAATGTTTTGTCTGCGTTTATACCCAAAACAATCCTTATTTCAACGCATAGTGTGGACGTCAAATATATTGAAAGACCTTTTTGCATAAAATCTTTGAGCTGTATCCACGAATTACAATTCTTATCCTAAAAAAATCACTTCTTCTGTAATACAGCAAAAGCGAAGGAGGAAAAAGAAAAAAATGAAGAATTTGTTATCTACTCTCCGCAAGCCTGCTCTAACCCACAGACCACCAGCGAAAGGCCTCAAAAATTTGAGCGCCTCCGACGCAAAGTGGTACTATTAAAATAGCAAAAACATTTTGCTTAAACCTATAATAAAAAATGTGGTCTAAGTGCGACCCTTGAGGCCCACACGACTAACTTCCCAGTGGAGTGAATAAAAAGCTATAATTTGCTTTTATTATTAATTACTATTATTAATAATTATTATTATTAAACATTATTATTCTAAATTAATATAATTACTTTTATTATTTTTATCAATTTTTTATCTAACCATAAAAGCTTTGGTAAAGGAAGACGTCTCCACCACCTGGTCATCCTCTACCAAAGCATCGGCAACCTTGTCCTCTTCGTCCTCATCATCCTTTTTGTCCTCCATCTCGGCCTCGGAATCCACAACTATTATTGAGGGTATTTATTTATTATTTACAATAATCATTCGTTATTAAGAATGTTTGACCGTTACTGAATAATTATAATTGACTTTATATATACAATATCAAATTATAACTAATATTATTTGATTGTTATTAACAATATTAAATTATTTATAACAATATCCAAATACCACCCAAACCTGATAATATAAGTTTGGAATTTTATAAATTAATCTTTTTTTTTAAATAACATTTTTTACAAATTTGATCACAATTTTGCTAAAACGCACAATAACAACAACATTACTATGAAGGTATTTGGTATCTGCACGAATTAATAGTGCGTATCAACAGTTTAAAACTAAGCAATTTTTAGTCGTTTTTTCAGTTTTTTTCATTTAGGATGAAAAAACGGCCCAACTGATTTTGCTGAAAAGTCATTCAGTTTTAAGTTACGTGATTACGCGTCAAATGAAACCGGTCCCACGTAAATCCGATCTTTGGTTCTTGAGATAATCGAGACGAAAAATTATTCCGAACGCACATACGTACATACGCACATCCGCACATACGTACATACACACTCACAGACATCTCTCTAAAAACAATGGATTTGGATTCTAGAGACCTTAGAACGTGGAGATATGTCAAAATTTGGGATTCGCAAAATCGACCTCATTACAATAACTTCCCCTATGGGACTGGGAAGTTAAAAATGTGAAGTACGTTTCTAACATTAAATATTTTTGGCGTCCAAAGAACCGTTGTCGTCTAATATAATACAATAAAAAATGTTGAGAGGCATGTTTTTAATTTCAACCGCTAATTTTAAAGATATTGCTTCTAAAGATCACGAAAAAACTTCACGTTTTGGCTAATTGTTGAATCTTCAGAGATGCCTTATTCGCGATGATCTATGCTTAAGAAAAAAGTATTTGCTTCGCACTTCTTTCGGTGGAGTTTTGAATTTTCGTGTTTTCTTTAACTTAACGTTTTTGTCTTCGACTTTTGAATTGAATTATTTTCAATTTGTTTATTTTTTGTGGCGATAAACAGATTTTCTAAGATAAAATCTAACGGCAACAAAAAAGACAGAGAAGCAAAACTAGGCTTATCCAATTGAAAATGTGAAAATAGAAACAGAACTGGGTCATCATAAATTAAAAGTCCGATGTCAAGTGATTTACACATAATATACCCTGAAAATCGCAGTCCTATCAATTGCTAGTCATATTTTATTTGTGCGCTTATAAGAACATATTATATATAAAGAAATGTACTCATAGGGAGCAAATCGTTAAAATAAAAATAAACTATTCGAAGCTGGATTTATCTGTGGAGCTCTGACAAGAGTTTATGACGTGATAAAATCCGCATCGAATCTTGTATCCTCGCCTACAAAACAAATTTGTTCTTCTATGCGTTTTCTCTACATTTTCCAAAAAGTAGACAACGTAATGCATTTGCTATTTCGTTCAAATCATTTTCGAATCCTAACGATCGAAAATGAGTCAATACTTCAGTATACCATCAGTAGTTAAAGCAAAAGAGTTCGCCATCCGCCAAACTCACTAAAAACCATCGTCGTACGCTAATTGAACTTTGTTTATTGACCATGTTCAGAAGATTACCATGGAAATCGGTCGTTTTTTAGCAGTCTCCCTTGGTATCTCCAAGTACTGAAGGATAATGTTAGGTATCCCCATTTACCACGCGTTTTATTTTCAAAGTGGATTTCACTTCCTTGCTCACCGCCCATTTTCTGGCTCCATGTTTCATCTCCCGGATCAGCGTAAATATTCAATGCATAACGCATCGAATTGCACTTTTCGAAAAATATGCAGTACATATTATGCTAGTAGCCAACATATGCTTGGGCTGAACTTGCCGCCATCCACATTCCCCATTCGACGCCAAATGGACGCAGCGCACATCGAGTATCTAAGATCTTGGTCACACATTAATGGATTATAAAAAGATCGTTAGGAAGACGGCGTCAGATGCGAGTTGCGCGCGGCCTTTTGTCTTTGTTCGCCAGCAAACTCCACTCGATAACCATGGCAAATTTTATGGAAGAGTATTGAATTGTAAATATAGTTTGCCGATGGAGGTTGATTCTTGCTCGAGGTCCTGCCACCCTGGGCGCATTGCGACGAAGCTTGTCTTCTCGGCGTCAATCTTCCATTATTGGCAGTCGCGCTAAAATCCCCACGAGCACTCTAAATGGCCAGGATGCCTTCTTCTAGATCGCGCTCGGCTCCAATTTTATGGGCTCTAATTGCTCTAAATTTCGCGGCCTAGTTGCATGGCTGTCGGCTAAATGGCTGTGGATACACTTAACATATGTTTGATGTCGTGCATTTGAATATTGGTTCTAAATAACACTTTCAAATGACATCATTTGTTACGGTTTTATGGCGGAACTTTTCAGATGCAGTCGATATAGCCGATATTTGAGATTGAAAGCATAAAAATTTGATTATTCACAATTTATTTTATTCATTCAGTTTTGAATTTGTATTCGAGGCAAACTTTGGCTTATCATTTTTTTGATTTTAATCTTATTGAATACAGAATCGTTATACTATTAAATGAATAATGAAATAACGCTTCTAATGATAATCAATTAAATAGTATAATTTCAAATAAATTGAAATTGATCCTCGTTGATGAATGATTGAATGAAGGCTTACTTTCATTTAGTTCAAAAAATTTCTTAAAAAGTGAAACAAATCATCTTGTTTAATTAATTTGATCAAATAAAATTGGCCGACAAATTAGAAACTTTTGACCTTTGTTTTTATTTGATTGTTATTTACCGCTAATTTTGAGTGTTTTAAACACAGAGGTATCTAATATTCTCTATATCTCTATATTTCTAATACATTTGGTTTTTCTACAAAAGGAAAAATAACGTTTATTTTGAAATTTTAAGAAAAAATCAATTGTTAAGTTATAAATACATACACTGACGTACAACTGGTTAGGTACGCCCAAATATTTTCAATTTCCTAGAAGTCCGGGAGATATAGCAAAACAAATCGATAATGGCATTATTGCCTATGGAAATCCCCATCATAAAATGCAAATTTAAGAATAATATCACACACCAGCATTTATCTAAAATTGTGAATATAAAAGCGGAGCAACTGATTAGGTACATTGCTGAAAACCGTAAAATTTCCTGGAATTTCGCACAGTAAACTAAGTAAATTAAATACATGTGTATTGCGACAACTTACTTTATTAATCAATAATGGGTAGCTGCACCATTACTCCTAATGACTTCAAATAATCTATTTTTTATATTTTATTTATTTTTATTATTTATTTTATTATATTAGCCCAAACTTCTTTTATTGCTTCTTCTAGCACTGCAACATTCTCATATTGCTTGCTATTATCGTAGACTTTTACTGGACAACAATCCCCAGAGATTTTCTATGATGTTGAGGTCGGGCGAAAGTGATAGCCAATCCAAAACTGTGATGTCGTCTGCCTCGAACCAGCCTTCAGCACAACGAGCAGTATAAATGGGTCAGATCTTGTTGAAAAATCCAATCCATGCTTCGGAAGATTTCATCAAAATCGACTGCTGCCGTACGTACGTTTGTGCAGTCTGTCTTTCTCTTAAAATTTTGATCACAATGGGCCCCATATAGGATATGGCTCCCCATATCATAATTAAACCTGTTCTGCTGTGGTGGCGGGATAAATATTACCTCTCCTTCCGAATATCATGGAAATAATATGAGAAGCCATCACGACCATTCAAACAGAATCTTTTTTCATCGGAAAAGATTACTTTCTTGCACTCTTTATCCCAGCTGACATGGTTTCGAGCAACCTGCAATCGTGCTTGCTGATGTCATTGCGTTAATGCTGGTTTTTTCTTCAAACGGAGCCGTTTTATTGTTGGGCTTTCTTTTATTACCCTTTGTACTGTCCAGACACTTGCAGAAGTTCCTGCTTGTTCACCGATTCTCTGTGGACTAGGCGTAGAGTTTGACGCTACCCTCCAAATTTGGCGCCGTTCTCTCTCAGTGGTCGCAGTTTTGACCCCTCCTTGGTAATTTTTGCCGTAGTTTACCGGATCCCGGAGAAAACGGAATACTACCTTGACACTACGACCGATTTTTTCTGCTATTTCCCTTCCGGAATATCCTTCTTCCTTGAAGGCCTTTATTTTTCCCATTTCTACCAGGTTCAACTGATTTCTTTATCCCATGTTTTTAGATGTTATATCAACTTTATCAAAACAAATTCTCACAGGAAAATAATAGCATACTCACTGTAGGCAGTCCAAAATAGAATAACGTACCTAATCAGTTGCTCCATTTTTATATTCACAATCTTAGAAAAATGCATCCAGGTAAACGCTCGTCTGTGCGATTATTTTAAAAAATGCATTTTATGATTGGGATTTCTATAGGCAATAAAACCATTATCGATTTGTTTTGATATACCTCCCCGACTTCTAGGAAACTCAAAATATTTGGATGTACCTAACCAGTTGCTCGTCATTTATAAAAAAAATATTAAGCACCATCATTACTATGGAACTATTTTGAGTGACATCATTTGCATTTCGCTATAAAGTTATGTCTAGGTGTGACTTTTTTGTTAATATTATCAGGAACTCGCGTTTCAATGAGCAGCAGTAATCAGCCATTGGATTTACATTCCATCGACTTTGGTATTCAGTAGTATTGTTTTATAATTCAATACGAAACTTTTACAAATTCAAGTTGGCATCCTTGTTATTACTTCTGATCAGCTGTTTGGTAAGATTTTGTAAACATAACGTATAATTCAGTGAGTTCAAGATGTCAAGTCCGATTAAGAATTGCACCGCGGAAGAGCAACGTGCTGTGATTAGATTTTTAGTAGCAGAAGGTGTTAAAAGTAGTGAGATCCATGCAAGGATGATAAATATGTATGGGAACAATTATTTAAACCGTTCGAACATTTACAAGTCAATGGAACAGTTTTAAAGTGGCCGCGAAAGTTTTGGAGATAGACAGCGGTAGAAGTTGCAACTTCTTCCGTTGAATCTCGCATTGACGGTATAATCCAAGGTAACAGATGTATCACTACTGAACTGATAGCAGAAAAAGTGAATGCAAGTGCTGGAACTGTTCATAACATCATTCACAATAAGCTACTATACAAGAAAACTTGCGCGAGATGGGTGCCAAAGCAACTTACGGACGTCCACAAAGAATGCATTCAAAAACTCTGCTGGAAGATTCTTCCACACCCTCTTTATAGCCCAGATCATGCTCCATCAGGTTTCCATATGTTTGGTCCTCTTAAGAAGGCGCTACGTGGCCACAAATTTGGCTCTAGCAAAGAAGTCAATATTCACGTGCAAACTTGGCTCCAACAGCTACCAAAAGAATTTTATACTAGCGACATAAGAAAGTTAGAGGAACGATGGGACAACTGTATAAGTGTTGGAAGGGATTATGTAGAAAAGCAGCCAAAATTGTGTGCTGATTGAATATAAGGGGTTTTCAACTACAACAATTTGTCTGACCCTCGTAGGTATAATTTTAAGATTTTCACTAAGCTGCCAATCTTGATTTTCATATGTAATTTTATTAGCGTATTGATTAGAACAGGAATATTATTACAATAGACTGATGACTTTTCTTGAAAGAAATAAGTTACAAACTATGCTCACGTTTTCTATACCGAGCAAATTGTGTCCCAGGAGCTAATAGGAAGTCAAGAAGTCTAGATCCAAGAAGTTAAGCAGATTCTTTAGAAAGACCTAAGTCTCTTATCAAATCGTTGAACACATATTTTGTGAATAAATGTGGCTGTTTCGAATTTGGTTCAAAAGTTTCCATTGACTTTTGTCGTTGTATACTTGGTTCTGACGATGTTGAACGAAGATCAGAAAATTAATTTGGAAGTGCTACTGGAATTTATGGACCATGTGGAATCGGACGTGTAGCTGTGGTTTCAGCGATCTTTTCCTCGGAAATATCATATTCTCACTATTTTTAATTTGGTGTGTACCCAACAGTCAACTGGCATACACCCAATACGTATTTCAAGACCTGTTTATCAACAATCCAAACATCTATTCCATCTGAAAATGAATCGGAAGAGAAAACAACTATCCAACCACCTTTTACCGCATTCAACCCACAATCACCAGAAGCTCCTTTCAACTATCGCCAAAATAAAAAAAAATTCCTCCAGATTGAGTCATCAAACCATCAGATCATCTTAAAGTGAGGGCCGCCCCGTTATGAATGGACAGAAGAACAAGTTTTTCATCTGCATTGAAAGATTCAGGCTTGACGAGATCAAGGTGGATCATCAATTCTTCGACGAGTGACAGTGAAAGAGCGATTTCCTTTCGGGCCGTACCATTTCAAATGTTCAATTATGATTAGTGTAATGTGGACAATCTTCAAGCAATTATAGATAAGCATGAATGTTGATGGAAACGAGCCAGTTTAAGTGCGAAATACAATTGGGAAAAAGTTTTGTTGATTGGATGTTTTCAACGGAGGTATGAAGCCTGTCTCTGTGTTTCAAAGCTCGTGTTAAGGGGCCATGGCACCTTCAAATTTTCAAAAATTGAACTTTTTGTGAAAGCTTTTGTTAGAATAAACCTCTTAAAACACGATTTTAATGATATGAATTTAAAATTCATTAAAAAAAATTGTGAGCGTATTATTAGCAAGGCGCGTCAAGATATTTTTTTCAACTAATTTCGTTCACTACGCTACATAGACTTTTTTACCAAAAATTTACTTTATGTATATGTTCGTAGACTTAGTGCCAAGTTCTTCAAAAACAAGCTACAGATGACCTTATCTTGCCTTTTAGAGGTCACTCTCTTAGGATCTTTACTTGGCTCATCGTCCACATTACCAGACTCTTTAAAATTCTTAACCAACTTCTTAACGAACGAAGCAGAAGTTCTGGTATATCTTGCAGCCTGTTCGAAACTCATTCTTTGCCCTTTTGCATGGCTTAAAGACAACACTGCCTCAAATCGCCTGGCGCTTCAGCAGTTAAGTCTCAAAAAAGGGATGAACTCAATGTTTCAGTTGATTCGACTTTTCAATATTGTATAATTCAATTGAATGTAATTCCTTTTTTACAGACTATTTTAAAATGCAAAAACTGTAGTACGAATATCAAATGAAAATGGATGAAAGAGATCTGGGTTCCAAGCTCTGCGTTATTTGTAAATGCAATGATTAATTTGTTGATTCGTGTTTGAAAATTGGCAGCGCGTACGAAACAAATCGACGATTTGTATTTCTTATGAGAATTCTTCGTGTTGGTTTCGGAGGGGTTGGTAATTTTTGTGACACGAAAACATTCAAAACTCTGTAAAAATGCAGCCTTGCGGTTCTGATTTCGAAATCGAAAAAAGTGCCATTTGCACGTGAATAATGTATGTTTAGTAGATCCTAAGAGAAAAAAAACAGATGATCATATCAAAAATACGCTGATAAAAAAGTGCATCACTTCCAAAAAAAGATCCGAAAATTTCAGGCCACTATTAAAATAATAAAATTTTTGTGAGCATGCATTACGGCGAAATTCTAACTCGCAAGGAAAAACGCAGCATGGAAGCGTTTAAAGAGGCCAGAACTGCTCGTAGAGAGCAGAAGTCCCAAGCAGAGGAGGAATTTGAGCGAGAGAAAGGGATTATGTACCGCGCGAGCATTGCAGATTGAATTTTAGTAAAGATTTTTTAAAAAAAAAATGCTGTATATTATGACTTTAAACGCGATTTTTTCCAAAACTATGTTTTGCAAGTTGGTTGAATCAAAATAAAAAATTTTATCCGATCATTTTTAAATTTTAGGACATTAATCGGCACATGTTGGTGCTCAGAATGAAAAAAATCACACAATTTGTAAAGTTACAACAGGTTTTTCGTTTTGCAATTTTTTATCCAATCCAAATCCAAGTAAAGAAAATTGGGGTCAGTGCAACCCTTGAGGCCCACACTACTAACTTCCCAGTGGGGTGAATAAAAAAGCTATAATTTGTTTTTATTAGTAATTACTATTATTAATAATTTCTTTTATTAAACATTATTATTCTAAATTATTATAATTACTTTTATTATTTATATCAATTTTTTTATCTAACCATAAAAGCTTTGGAGGAGGAGGAGAGGAGAGGAAGACGTCTCCACCACCTGGTCATCCTCTACCAAAGCCTAGGCAACCTCGTCCTCGTCTTCCTTCTTGTCTTCCTTTTCGCCCTCAACCTCGTTCTCCATCTCGGCCTCAAAATCCACAACTATTATTGAGGGTATTTAATAATTATTTACAATAATCATTCGTTATTAAGAATGTTTGACCGTTACTGAATAATCATAATTGACTGTATATATCATATATCAAATTATAACTAATATTATTTGATTGTTATAACAATATTAAATTATTTATAATAATGTCCAATTATTATCTGCATTAGCGTCACACATATCAAACCTCATAATATAAGTTTGCATTAGCGTCTCTACTCCCATTCACCCAAACCTGATAATATAATTAATTTTATAAATTAATCTTTATTTTTTTTAAATAATTTTTTTTACAAATTTGATCACAAAACGCACAATAATAACAACATTACTATGAAGGTATTTGGGATCTGCACGAATTAATATTGCGTATCAACAGTTTAAAAATAAGCAATTTTTAATCGTTTTTTTCAGTTTTTTCATCCTAAATAAAAAACGGCTCAACCGATTTTGCTGTTTTAAGTTACGTAATTACGTGTCGAATGAAACCGGTTTCACGTCAATGCGATCTTTGGTTCTCGAGATAATCGAGACGAAAAATAATTCCGAACGCACATACGTACATACGTACATACGCAAATCCGCACATACGTACATACACACTCACAGACATCTCTCTAAAAACGATGGATTTGGATTCTAGGGACCTTAAAACGTGGAGATATGTCAAAATTTGGAATTCGCAAAATCGACCCCATTACAATAACTTCCCATAGGGAACTGGGAAGTTAAAAAAATTGTAGTTCAATCTATAGCATCTTAAATGTTGGTGTTTTTTAGGAGATTTTTTTTGGCATAGCTACACCTGTGTGCAAAATAATAGCAGTGCCGGTAAATTTAATTAAATTTTCAAAAACAACCAGTTTCGTTGTAAGGGACAATATAAAATGTATTCATAAATGTAGCAATACAAATATAGCAAAGACAACAAAATGTTTTAAGGTGCTCTTGGCCTCAAATTTCATAATTTTGATAAACATGTGACAAATGAGCTGTACAAAAAATAGCAGTTTTTCGACTTATACCTAATAATGATGCAAAAACATATATTTCAATGAGGGAAATAGCAATATTAAATTTTCGAAATAATAGTTTATTGTATAGCTTTTGTTGGCTATTACTTTAACTGGTGTGTTTAGGATCGTTATCTTGCATAAGGACCCATTTCAGTGGCATGTCTTCTTCCGCATGACGTTTTCCGATATTTCATGACGTTTCCAATATTTCTACGTAAATTTTGGCGTCCGTCGTGGGTTTGACCCAAACTATGGGGCCAGGGCCGTAAAATGAAAACGAGCCCCAAACATTAATTTCTGCCCCTCCACGCTTAACTGTCTTCGTGGTATACCGTGGATCATGAGAAGCATTTGGCGGTCTTCTTATGTATTGTCTTCTTCGCGGACAGCCAAATAATACAATTTTTGATTCATTTGTCCAAATGATATTCCTCCATTTGGAAGCAGGCCAGTCCTTATGGTCTCGTGCAAAATTTAACCTGTCTCGAACGTGTCTTTCTTTTAGTAATGGTGTTTTTCTCGGACATCTACCATTTAATTTGGCGTTGATAAGGATTCTTCTGATTGTACAAGTGTTGACATCCAACTTGAGTTCCTGTTTTATACTCGTTGATGTCAAAAAATGGTCTTTTCGTACAAGCCGAACAACATTTTTGGCATCTCTCGGGCTGAGTTTTTTTCTTCCACGAGTTACAGACTTTTCCATTCGCTTTTTTGCATTCGAGACCATTTTACTAGAGCAGCCAAGTCAAAGTCAATAAATTTTTAGGTTTTAGCTTCCAAAAGCATTTTTTGATTAAGTCTCTTTTTTCGCCACTGCAATGTTTGGAGCGGCCCATTATTTCTAAATGGTCTATTTTATACTAAAAATAACAAAACTTTTGAAAGCTGTCAACCTTCTTCGCCTTTATCGTATCCTACCTGCATAATGGAAAAAAAAATTCCCCGAAAATAAGGTGATTCCCCCGATCTTTGCTGACGTTTCAACAAAAAGGTTGTGTAAAACATCTGGCAAATTATTTTCATCGATGATAAATAGATGGCTCTGGTATGCGATCTAAATTCATGTTGAAATTTCAAAAATATAACGCTTCGAGTCTGCACTGTTATTATTTTACACACAGGTGTATAGACTAATAAAACATATTTGCAAAGTTACATTGGGATATGTTTTTATTTTCATTTAACAATTTCTATTATTCAAAAACACAAAACTTCGAAAATTGAAGGTGCCATGTCCCCTTAATTTATTTGTGGAAAGTTTCAATTATTTTTAATACATAAATTTATAGATTGTTTCTTTCGATAAAACTATTGAGGTTTGAACGTCGTAGTCCGTCACCTTCCTTATCTTCTTCGAAATGATCCACATTATTTGAATATTCAGATTAGAGTTGGTATGCACAACTTTCTCTGTTCTGCGCCACAAAAGGGCAACGATTATATCAATCGAATGTTTGCCGGGAAAATTTGATTTGGTAGAGTATCCTTTTTGTTTCAATAGAGCGTTCTTAATTTCTGAATTATTACAGAATAGTTTTACAAAGAAACACTTACTATCTTGGTTGATTTGGAAACTTTTCCTTAACGCGTAAGTCAACACTATGTCGTAACAATCATCAGCATAAGCGTTAATTGACCACTCATGCAACATCGGAAAAACACAATGGAGATATGCTGACATTCATAAATCTTCGATATGAACGTGCGTGACAAAGTGAAATTATGACTTGATGAAAGCAACATAATATCAACACTAAAAAAAGAACGCTAAGAAAGCTAATGAAACAACTCGCTGAAAGTACCCGCGAAAAAGAAAAAAGAAATTGCTACGAGAATGTATCTACGTATCATCTAATCAGGCAACATCATCACAAAGAGTACGTTGTTTCTATAGATATTAATCAACAATTATCTTTTTTTCACGCCTTGTTTTGTTTTTGGCAATCCAACATTGTAGCCGCGGAAGCGCAGATATACACGCGGGCAGCGAACGTGTTAAATGACACAGTAATAAGCAGATGTGCTGATGATTTGCGGTTTTAGATACGCTACCCGTTCATCTATCTGTCCATCGAACTGTCTTCGATGTGACGTGCTGGAAAACTAAATCTAATTACACTTTCACTAAGGAAATTCAATAGTATTTTTTCTTACTTCTCCCGATCGTAGTTACACGTATTTTTAATCTGCCAACTCGGAACATCGTTATCCACTCCGGCGGCAAATCAATATTTACCAAGATATTATGAAGATGGTGTGATAACATTGTGTTAGGCAAGAAACCGAAAAGAAACAATGACTGGCCACAAAAAAACAACCTTTTATTAACACGTTGGAAACGAACTTATGGATTGCGTCAAGTATCTAATTACAAAATGAAAAGTAAAGGTTCGAAACGAGTGCTTTGCGGTGGTTCTAACGAAGATTTGCACCATCACTCTGACCCAATATTGCTATAATTGTAGCCTGGTGCTTAGTTACTAATTTTTTTGTGGTTTTATGAATTGTCTACGGACCTTTTTGGATTTCGATAGTTAATAAATACATGGTTGTAGACAACTTGTTGAGCCCATCACAACCCATACTTAATATTTTATCGAAACTGTTACTTTCAAACTATATGAGTTTATTTATTGCAATATCCGCTAAATATGAGGAATATTAAGCAATTCATGGTTGCATCTAGTTGCGGAAATGTAATCGAGTTTTCTACAGTTGAAACATCTTAAAGAAGTAGTAGTTTCATATTGAACAGTGTTTTCAAAAATCTCTGAAATGTGTGGAGGGCCTGTTTTCATTTAGTTCCTGTTCCGTGTCTATTGTTGATCACCTCAGCGATTCTTTGGATAACCACCCTTTTTCACTGAAACAACCTTTACTTTTTATTTACTAGTAAAAACGTATAATAATAAAAGTAAAGTTTTTTTCCGGAAGTGAATTTTTCATTGAAAAACATTAAAAATGGGCGAAAGCGATTAGAGAATTTTATTTAGATACAATGTTTATTTCATTGATTTTTTTAAAAATGAAATCGAACCCCGTAGCTGCTCGTAACTCAAAGATCAACTTTTACTTGACATCCAACTCTAATTTCAAAACCAATGTCCTTGAATATTGCTGAAAAAAATTTCATGATTGTTAAAGTGTAACAATTTCGGTTAATTTAAAAAACACTCTTAGTAATTACCATGTGTATCGAAGAACCCAAACCTGTTTTGACTTGGAAAAAAGTTAGAACTGATATTCATTAGAAAATCTAGTATGTTGAGGATTAAGTCATTTTGATAGTAATATTGTATTATTTGTTAATACCACATCAATTACCGTTCAAAGGTATATATAGAATTAAAATAAAATCAGTTGCTTTCTGTGAAATAGGAGCTCGGAATTTAAGAACTATTTACGTTTTCGAATCTCGCGAAAAAAATGATCATTTCTACTAAAATTTACAGTAAATTGCACTTTGACTAGGATAGGATGTTCTTTAGAGGCATAAAACAACAATAATAGCAAACAAATAAAACACATTTAAATCATCGAAATGCAAAAATTTTCTTGGTTATATTAGCTTGCAAATTTCGTGGCATTTATTCTTTAAAAATAATATCTTGCATGTTGCGCCATCCTGTTAGAATCATTTGTCCCTCGGACGATTGGTATTGATGATGGGAATAAAAGCAATTCAAATCATTTGTCGGTAACGGTCGTCATTAACAATAACGTTGATTGCGTCTTCAGTTTTGAAAAATAATGGACCAATTATGCCACCGGCATGCAAACCTCACGACACAGTAACTTTTTTAGGATGTAATGAGGCTTCAAAAGTCTCTTGAGAATTATTCACACACCAAAAACGGCAATTTGGCTTATTTACGAACCCATTGACCCAAAAAACTGAGCCTTAACGCTGAAAATAAAACAATAAAAATGCAGTTCAACTTCCAACTCATTCTCAGCTCTTTCACCGAAAGAAGGATGCAAACGATGATCCAATGGCTTTAGCACTAGCACTAGTCGGAGCTTATAAGGCTTTAATCCAAAGTCTTTCTTCAAAATTTTCCGTGTAGCGGCCGGGCAGAATCCTAGTTGCTGAGAACGGCAACAAATCGATAAATTCGGATCATCAGTCATATAACTCTCTACAGCAGTAATACCTACCTCGGTACACCATGTGCGAGCTCGTGTTGGATGAATATTGTTCATCAGAGTATACGTGGACATAAATCTTTCTATCGTATTGCGAATGAGCTGCTCAGATGAACAATTATGGGCGCCATAAGTTGCAGGAAGTGCTCTATAAGTTTGCCGCACAGAACACATATTTCGGGAATATATTTTAATTATTATTTTAATTATTTCGAATTGTACAGCTACAATGACATATATCTCTATTGGAAGTTGTATCCCTTAAAAACACCCTATACTTACCACCATATTAGCGAAAATTGTTATTACGCGTTTCCTAGGCTCCTCGCTATTCTTCATGAATTCATGAAGATTGTTGTATGTGGGAAACGTGTAAAAGTAACAAATAAATGTAAATAATAATATATATAACCACCTTTAGAATTAATTGAAGTGCGTTTAGCACGTTTTAATAGGCAAACAGTAATATGCTTTAACTGAACTCTCATGCATTTATTAGATTTCTTAATTTTTTTAAAAACATTTTAAAAATAAATCAGACATCTGATAATGTTTTTTTTGCATGAAGCCCTTAATTGATCGTTTCTATCAATAGATAAAACGAATTTAAGGCTTTCAGTTTTGTCAAAAAATTACAAGCTTCATTTCCGGTGCTACATCCTTGACTATAGATCGAACAAGAAATATTTCCAGTAAACACACGCCTACTAAAAATAATATTCGGTAGTAACTAGAAAAAATTTGATTAATTAAGCGTGTCTATGGTAAAACGTGAAATTCTGGAAGCCGAACATCAAGGGTGTATTTTGATTGAAAAAATTACCGTGCTTCCTAGACAGCAGAAGCGATTACACTAGGCTCAATAACGCAAAGTGGGCAATGGATGGATGGGGTGTTTGAAAGTTAATGGATTTCGATCCGAGATGAAGATATCCATAATCATAATCATCATAATCAATTTTTTTGGTCTAGTCTGTAAATTTTTAGACGTGAATCTCATTTTCAACTAAAACCAAACAATATACTTTCACAATCGGTTAAGGGATTACATCACAGTAGAGAACGAAAATTTAACGTTTTTTGCGATTTTTTTAAGTGAAAGGAAAAGTAAAAGGGTGATTCTTTTGAAGGGTGTTATAAAGTATGCTTTGAAGGTTTAAAAAAAATTTGTTTATTAAAAAATATTACAAATTGGCTGCCCAAAACCGTTTTTTTGGACGAGCTCTGCGGCACGCAGTAGAAGTGCACCAAAAATTAATCTGGAACAAATTTTAAAAAAACATCTTAGACTCCATTAGTATAACTACAGAAATACGTGGAAGATTTTGAAAATATTCACTTTTGTTAAATTGGCGAGCATTTGAAAAAGTGTTCATTTTACTACCAGAAAACGGTCACTTATTTGTACCTAAAAAATCGAAATAATAATTTATCGAAAATCGGCTACGTTTTTCTATGCGGAATGTTGTTTTAAAGATTTGATATTAATTTGGAGTGAAAAAATAGAAAATTATTTGTGTTATGCTGCGTGCCGATTTGAAAAATTGTGTTTTGAGAAAAACGCGTTTAAAATTTTTACTTTACTTTACGTCTTCTCTCAACATCAAAGGACGCTGTACTAAAGTATTTCGTGTTCAACATGCTTGAAAATATTTCAAACAACATCTATTAGTGTATTAGAGTAATTAGAAATCAAATGGTAAGACAAAACTTTGTACGCTGTGTTGTAAGTTAGTTGTAAGGTACTAAAAGGTTTTGAATTTATATTTTTCCCTTAGCAAGATTGATACGAATCAATGCATATATATTAGCCATGTCTAGTTTTATTTACTAATATAGCTGTAAAGGCATCAAGCCTGTTCTCTAAACTTATTTAATGGATTGTACAGTACTAAATTGTCGAACTTGATGAATAAATATATTAATAAAATAAAAAACGCTGCACCCGACGAGCAGGTGTCGTATTTACCGCAGGTAGTCGTTTCAGAGTAGTCGAGAGGTCGAGAAATAGCTCGAAATTTCAATGATAACGATTTCTGCCAGATATAAAACCGTTTCTCTCTTATTCTAGAAGGTTCAAAGGATTTTTGAAACCAATAAAAATAAAATCGATTTTTTGAAATTTCTACTATGGTGTAGCAGTATTTTAAAAATTTCAAGCAATTTAAAAATTCTTTTTCTCTAAATTTGGAATATGTATTGACTTTGAAGCATAGTTAGCAAAATTTGTTTGCCTTTTGTCATATTTACAGGCTCCCAATTGCTCTAGTTCTTTTTTAAACAAAAATACACTTATAGTGATTATTATTGTATCCAAAGAGATATGCACACAAAGTGATCAGATCTTGCTTTGTGATAAAAAAAATGACTGAGAATATTCAACAGATATTCAGTAAAGGTGTTTTAATCGCTTAAATTCCGGTCTGAAGAAAAAAAATGGAAACCTATCGATATCTTTCGAAAATTTCCATCTTCAAACATGAAAAAATGGCTAGTTGTTTTACTAGCCACTTTTTTAATGGTAGAAGCACTTCCGAACGTGTAAAATCAATAAATCAAAAGTGTCAATAAATGTTACACCTGTAGTATCTGAACGCAACATTTACTTTCTATTTACAGTAGCGAAAATGATGTAATGTGTCCGTAAGCTATTTAAATTAAAACTAATTCGCCCGGAGAGACATCGCAGCATGTCGCTACTGTATCGTAAATAAACAAATAAACAATTCGAGAAAAACCAAAGCTCTTCAGGCACTTGGTCACCCATCCATCTTCAACCAACAGCATGACAATGAGTGCAATCAATTTGCAACAAATTTTTTTTATAAGCCTGTCTCATTGTCAATATCGATACGATCTATTCAGTGACACGTTGCTGGTTCGACCATTTAATCGATATTGTTAACTTACACACAACTCCGTTCACGACATCTCAATTTAAGTTTCAATTAAAGTCAATTTAGCAATCGCTTTCGAAGAAAAGCAACAAAAACACAACTAATTTCGAGAAAGCAGCGAAAAGATTGATACGAACCGTTCAATTAAATCTTAAAGTGCAAGTTATTGTGCACAATTGATTCCAAGTTGAAGATCAGTTCAGTTAACGAGGCATAACTATAAAAAGCGACCACTTTTAAATTTAGGTGCGCGCCACTGCTTGTTCGTTTAATTCGTAGCGAATGGGTTTAACTCTGCGTTATGATTCGGTCAAGTAGCAAAAGTGAATTAGATTCCAATTAGAGGTAAAATGACCAAATTATATGTTGTTTGTGTCTGCAAATTGAATGGCTTGAGGCGAATTTCGATTAGATCGTGAGTTTTTTCGATTAATTTACGGGTGTACATTAAAATCACGGGAATCAAATGAAGCTGAAAATAATTGGTTTAGCATATAATTTGCTACTGATCATTGAATTGTTTGTAATTTGATTTACTGGGAACTTATTATACTGTGAAAACCTGAAGTCTTCTGTCGATACTCGTAGATTAGTTAAATTGAGTTTCTGGACTATAGATTATTGCCAAACTTTAAAAAAGTCAATAAATGCTGAAAAACTGTTCAATATTTAAATCTGCTAAAACAGTATATATTTCTTATAACGACGTTAAAGGGACCGGTGAAATTCCGTCGTTATAACCGTAGGTCGCTATATCTCAAATATACTTTTTATTTATGATAGAAAAGGAAAATTTTTCATTTCCTCTTCGTCGTTATTTATACCCGACTCCAAATCTGGATTTGAGATACCAAAAATTCCCTCTACCGTCATGTCCTCCGCTGTTTCAAGCTCTTTATCAATGTTAGGAAAATATTTCCAACATTCTTGTGATGTCAAGTCATCTACAGCCAAAGTGCAGACCCATTGAACCAAAGGTAGATTATCCTGAACCTCATTTTGATCATTTTGTAGTCGTCGCCATTCCGCTAGGGGTAGTGAATCATCTTGATCAAAAGAGTTTTCTGTTGCGTTTTAATAAAATCCTGCATGTGAAAAACAATTAGTTATTGTGTGTTAAAAAACACGATCCCAAGCTTATGAAATCAGAAAAATGGCTTCAAGGATATGCATTTTTTTTAGGCACACCATTTTCGTCGATGTCTTTTGTTTCATAATTTGAAGTTTTCTAAAATGTGTTTTCAGTGACTTGGTTACGCCCTGATCCAATGATTTTAAGAATTACCCGTAGTATATTTGGAGGAAGAAAGACTAATTTTATTGCATTTAAGTTTTGAATATTCTGGTGAGCGGGACAGTTGTCTCAGAGTAATAAAATTGTCTTTTTTTAAATGGGAAGTGTGGTTTCGGGGGGACGGACGGCATCCTCTTCAGGTGCTGTCATTTACCATCCGCCACCAGACAGCACGACCACGGTTAGGCTTATTGATGGATTAGGCTCATTATACTTCAACTACATTTATTATTTGTATCCGCGAAGTATAACGACTGTCAAGTTTCGTATATTATGCACACGTAGCAAATTCAAAAAGCACACTAGTGGGCAGGAGTTTGTCGACTAGAAACGGAGGTTCGAAAATCCAAACATGTATGTCTTTTTTTGTTGAATCAGCTTATTGTCCCATCGCAAAATAATTTTTTCAAATAAGACTGATGTCATCCAGGCTCTTGGGTTATTTTCATATTCGACTGGTAGTGATTTAACATTTTTAAAACATCGAGGCCGTTTAGCTTTGCCAATAACAACTATGTAGTTTAATTTTTTCCGAGCCAGTCATATTTGGTGCTACAAGAACAGTCACTCTTTCTTTACAAAGTTTACCTCCAACACACTTTTCTCCTTTAATATTCATTGTTTTATCAGGCATCATTCTAAAAAATACGTGTTTCATCGTCGTTTAATCCTTTTCTTAAATTTGGCCAAACTGTTGTTATCAAATCGTTACACATCCCTTCCTTATTTTGCCAAAAATAATGTTGTGTCATTTTTTAAACCTTTGGATCCATCCCACTGTGTGTTTAAAATCTTTTAATCCAAGTTGTCTTGTCAAATCGTTCGCTTTTGCTTGTAAAATAGGACCGCTGATGGGAATATTGCAACTTCTTTGAGTTTTGCACCATTCAAATAAAGCGTCGTCTACTCTAGATTTTTTACAAGACCTAACCTTTTTTAATTTTAATGATTTATAGCTATTTTCATATACACTCTGTAGTTTATCGCGATTTTTCCACATCGTTGAAATTGTTGAATGTGCCCTTTGAGATGAAATAACATGCATATACAGCATTTTTACTAACTGCATATTTATTTAGAACTTAACGCCAAATAATTGCTGCTTTTTCAGCGATTGTGGACGCTTTTCTTTTCGCCATGTCGACCTTCGTTAAGCTGTTTAAATATTGAACCTTTTATATGAAACTAAGAAATCAACTTCCACTAAACATAACACTGAACTGATTGTATATATATGTTCTGTCGCGTTTGTTTTCATAACCCGGTGATTCCCCTAATTCGATGATTCCTTGGAGTAATCTTACTGTATTCTCGAGGCCGTCGTTCTAGGGCTCAAATTCTACCAGTTCATCTTTCAATTTTCCGTCGTATTAACAACAGTTCTTACATACAAAAGTGCTTTTGCCGGCCAGGACATTTGGAATTCATCGTAAAAGCCGATATGTCGTTATATCCGATGTCGTTATAAACGATATATGTATACTGTAGATGTTACACATTAATTTCCTGAACAAAAAAAAATAGTCAAATTGGTGCAAACATCTTTTAAGAGTATGCTAAGTTTGAACAAAGTTCAAATACAACCCACTTAGAATAAAAAAAGGGAACCATGCTACCTAATATCTTCAAAAATAGGATAAGTAAATAATTTATAATATCAAACAATTAATTTATTTCTTTGAAAACAACCAAAAACGACAAAAATATCCTCAATCCAACAAACCCGGAATGTCCGCGTTTAAACATCCAAATTGACAAATGTATCTTTCTATCTTGGACGATATTTCCTGATGCCAACCAAATTCCAAGACTCCGTTCTACATACATTCAGTCATATTTATTCAGTTGTTGCAAACATCAGTGTCGTCATTCGTAGTGCAAACTACGCAAACATATCTGACTTTGTTATTATTAATTTACTATTCTATTCTGGACGTTCTCTCGATTCAGCTTTCAATGTGGATTCTTTCTCATGTTTGTGAATGCATTGTTTTGTTTGTTTGTTTGTTTGTTTGTTCTCATTGTTGCTTGGCCAGTTTGCAGTTCGGTGAATAGTTTTTACCAGAAGAACTTCTTGGAATTTCACTTTGAAATTAAATAGCGTGCATGCTACAATTTTTTAGTTGTTTATTTTTATTGTTTCGTTTGATCACGCTACGATGGTACTAATTGTAAAATTTTCTTTCTTTTCTTTCAGGTGAGTCGTGTATTTATTCAAATGGTTTGAATGCTATGGCATTCCTTATGTAAATAGGTACGTACAATATGATAATGGGGTTAATCCCGAATTGCCAGCTTTGTTGAACGGGACATGCTGTGACCTTAAATTTTAATATAAAGGGTTGAATATGTATTGCTTTGTTATTCGATTTTAATGACATGGTTTTTTTGTTGTGAACGAATTCCATATAAATGATTCAGTTTACAAAAATGAAATTGGGTGAATCGTTGGATTATTGAACTTGGGAAAAACCTACCTTTTTACTAAAATTATAAACATACTAGCCACTTTTGTCAAAAAAATAAATGAACCAATTTCGAAATAAAATGGGAACGATTCTCGAGAAATAGCTAGACATTCTGAAAGTCATGTATCTTTGATGTTATTTTCAACAATTCAAATTAATTTGAATGCGTAATATAACCCAAGACTTGGTTCCTATTTTCTGTTGATTTGGTTGAATTAATTAGGGTAGGTTTTCTTTGTTTTTGAATATTAATATTTTTTACTAAACCATCAGTTTTTACATTCACAAATCGTCACACAAAGTGCAAAAGGTTGCATGTTTTAAGGAAAAAATCAGTTTTTTTTACTTTCCTGGTAAATGCAGTTCTTAGACATACGACCTTTTGCATTTTGAATGACGATGTGAGAGTTTAATGTGATTCGATATTAATTTTTAAATAAAAGTTTTGCAATGAAACCAAAATCATTCTTCTTCAAAAAAAACTGAATCCTTCTTTTTTTTATCTCGACGGTTTCATAAAATCTCAGGAAACTGGACTATAATTCAAATAAAATTTAGTGAATATTTTTTTCTTCATTTGACCAAATATGAGCGCATTTCAAGATGTGTAATTTTTTCATCTGTTTTTTAGTCTGTCGCTGTCCATTATCGGGACTTTAAAAAAATTGAGTCATTAAACTTTTAAAGAAATTGAGTGATTAAATTATGTAATATAAAAATTACGTGAAAAATGTGCATCTCTTTTATTTTCTGAAAGGAAGGTTGTGTTTATTAGATCAATCATTAATTCTATACAACTAACTTTAGCCCTAGACTGCCTATAATTCTTCTCGCTATGAAAAATTATTATATTTTAAATAAAGAATTTTGAGAATCACATCACATTCTGAAAATTAGAAATTCTCATAATAAAATAAAATTTAACTGATCTTGATATGTTCTAATATACTTAGTAAGTGTCGCTGAAAAATTAATAATATAGTTGAAATGTTTATTTTCCAAAAATTTACCCCAAAAGGTTTGAACAGCTTTTATGGAAAATCAAAACATTTTTCAACTGTCGAAATCGAGTGACTGATCCCTTCTTATTTAATGCTCATATATCAATCAAGAGTTACGAAGTGTACTCTCTCATTTTCAAAAACTGGCTGGACCCGAAAAAGTGTTCGCTTATGAAAGGTGTCCGTTTACAGAGATTCCCCCGGTTTTTTTAAACTTATTGTAGTCGAATTTAGCAAATGATACTATGTTTCGAAAAAAAATATTAACAGTTTCCATTGTTGATCGAAAAATATTGTTCCATTGGGCCCTTTCAAATTTTCATCATTTGTAAGTTAAAACTTTTTGTGAAAATTATGTTAAAAGTCTAACTGTACTTTTTCTCTTTCTTTCTTTCTGTACACTACGCCAGAAACTGGCGGGACCCGAAAAAATGGCCGCTGATGAGACGTGTTCGTTTACAAATAGTTTTTTTATACTTATTCGAATCGAATTAAGGTACTAGTCCACTTTATAAATTCAAAAAAATGAAAATTTTGTTATTGCATTTTTCGTCTCCTTAGAACTTCAAAAATGACCTCCAGAAAAATCTTAAGTTTAATATAAATGGCGACTTTGAGTGTGCGCCTTTTCGGCTCTTTTTAGGTGTTCTCTAAAATAATGATTTCTCCTTTATACGTTATATTTACGGCTTCATTGCCTGTGCTCAGTGCTTATTTAGACTTCTACATATCAATTGCGTGTTTTTGAATAATGTCTAATTTTTCATTTTTCACAAAATGTTTATCAGCGAAATGAAACTAAAACTTTCAACACGTTTCCGCAAAACAACGTTTTTAAAATGACAGAGAAATAATCTCCGATAATCTCTCTAGCGACCCGATTTTCAAAAACTTTGATGTGTTTTATTTGCTAAAGTATATTACACCGTAATCCACCAGAATATGAGGAAAAAATTGAAAAAAAAATTTGGCGTTAAAAAAAACTACGAAAAACGGATCGATCTTTGACATTTTTTTCAATCATACTATAAAAAAGATTCATGCCAATATATAACAAAGTTTCTGAGAAACAAATGCTTGAAAAATAGTCTTTTTTCGCCTTCTAAAGTGGACTGGTATCTTAAGCAAATTTCGATTGATATTTGTAAATAAGAATTGGTTGACTTTGGGAAAGATTGTTTGAAAATAACCAGTCAAGACATCAGCATTTCTGCTGATGCCTATCACTTTAAATGCTTCAACGTTTTGTTAAAAATATTTGCAGCGTCCTGTTGAAGGAAACAATATTTGGATATCATACATTGTTTCAATGTTGAAATGTTCAAAATTTCTTCATTTATTGTAACTCAAAAGATTTGTGAAGATTATCTAGATTATCCTAGTAAAAAATCGCATTTAATCTCATGTAAGATCAAAATTGATTTTCTTTGAAATTTACATTACCTTTTAAATATTGACACCAAAATCAGTACGTTCGGGGCCATCCATATATATTACGTAAAGCAATTTGTAGAAACGTTTAACTCCCCTTCCCTCATGTAACACTTGGTAACATTTTCAAATACCATTAAATTTTGCTTCGCAAAACATTTCTTTCCCATCCTATTTCTTTGTTAATAATAATATTAAAAAAATTAATATTAAAAAAAATTGACGTCAATGATCAAAGCAATTTGTATGCACCGAAACTATGATAAGAAGCTATTTCTCATCATAAATTAAGAAACGTAATTTAGCGGAAAATGTGATATTCTAAAAATTAGAGCATACAATTTCATAAATTCATGATATACTGATTTCTATGCACAAACAAAACTAGAAGTGTACTTAAGGATGCAATTATTTTTTAGTCAAGTAATTTTCATGCTTTTGAAATTCCCGAATTTTTTAAAGTGTATGCCTTGTTACAATGCATCAAATATAATTTTTGACCCAATTTCAATTCTACAATATCCGCATTGCTTGCAAATACCATTCAATTTTTGATTAAACCGTTGCAGGTAGAAACGAACCTGAAACGTAGCTAGAAGCTGTCTTCGCCTACATTTTCAAGGCATAAACCAACGTAAGGAAAAAAACTTCTTTGCAATGAATTACCGAATTACATCGTTCCAATCAATAATTTCCCACGTCCATTTCCAGTTGAACAAAATCAGTTTCACTTCCATCGACCTTTGATGTATTTTGTATGTATTTGACAATCGACTCAGCATGAATCTTTCAAGATACATATTAGATAAGCTTTGCTGTTGTTATATCTGTATTTAATTTCCGCGTTGCTCTCAGCGCAATGGTTGCAATACATCCAAATCATAGTGCTTGTTAAATTGTATCTCAAATAATGGCTTATCCATGGATTCAATCTAAACGAAAATATGTTTTTTCTTCTTCTAATTTTGGATGAAGTGGTGATCCAAGTGCGTACCTTTTTCATCATTCAGATATAAATTATGTGGTTTGATTTTCGTGTAGAATAATAGATAGTTATTATACTATGATTTAGATATCTTGCACGCAAGTAATTGTCTGTTTGACCTTAGAAAAACTTTGCGCAATGCGTGTTCTACAGTTATTTTATTTCCTAATTAAAAAAGAGGTGTGTTTTTTCACAGTTTCACGGTTTCCGTGTTGACCGCACGTTTATGAGTGAAATTAGATTGTTTCGCTTGTATTTAATTGATTAATTAAATCCTAGTTACTGACTCAAAAAAATGTACAATATGTGTTCACCAACATAAACTTGTTAAGATATATTCGCCCGGATTAAATGGTGGATATCTACCACAGTCCTGGCTCATTCTAAACGTTCTGAAATCATGCAAAACTTTAATGATTGAAATAATGTATAATTAATTACTTTTCCGCTAACGCTTGTCACGCCAGTATTGTACACAATTTGTATTTGAATGACAAGTTATTTTCAACGGATTGATCATTGGCAATGTTCAACTAATGTTGTTTTTCTAATTAATTTTTCATATGGTATCTGTTGGCTGGAAATAGAAAGGCATTTGAGCAAAAGAACATAGACTTGGATTTGTTTTTTTTTGTTGAATCTTAAGCTGTTTGTGCTGATCGATTATATAACAGAACGTGGCACAAAGTAAGTCATGAAAACATAAACATTTTAGTATCCATTATAAGCTAGTCTATAAAAATAAACCAAGCAACTTTGTTTGGAAAAATCTGGTTTCGATGTAGATAAAATGAAAATTATGAATTATAATAAAATTTGTATATTTTTCAAGCTGTAAAAGTGTTTACAACCGATTGCTATTATTGTAACAGAGAAAATCTATCTCGAATAAAAGCGCATGTGAAAAATAGTTTGACATACAAAACCGCATAACTAAACAAAATGTATTGTCTTGCTTTGAAAACGAAGACAAAACAAAATATTTTAAACAGACAAGAAAATTAGCTTCTAGTAAAAATAAATAAATGTAATGAAAGTGAATGTTTCAACGTAAAAATTTCATGGATTTTTGTTGACTTATAAGGAAATACAGTGACTTTTCAAATTACCGTCAAAATATGTCTGAAAAGTGCGTAAATTGAAAACTCATCACTTCAATTTTCCTTTCATTCTAAGAAATAATATGTGAGGGTGAAAATTATAGTTTGCGACTTGATTCAAGATGATGTGTAGGCGAATAAACAAACCATTTTTGAAAGAAAGCTTTTCAGGTCAATTGTTTTGCAATATAGCGTCATAAGTGAATTTCATCACAAAATCAGAAACTCTGTAAGGAAATTGTATTTCAAAATGCATCAAAGATTGTGTTGTTCACCCAAGTTATCTTTTGAGGAACTTTTAATTATTTTGCAACATCAGGCAATTCATCAGATCACTTTACTTTGTTATTTTTGCTTCAACAACAAAATCTTCATCCGAAAACTTCACTTTATGCACTTTTTTGTAAATTTTTACAAAAAGGTCAACGATTTTAATGTAGGTTTGCTGTTGAACCTTCTAGAGAATACCTTGTCTTAGAAATTTAAGTAATAAGTGACCAGCAATATTTTTCGTTCTGTGGATTTTTTTTTAATTTCACTTGATTAAATTAAAAGTTTAATTTTTTTTCCAGGATACATGGTGTGTTGCAAAAAACATTAGGAGGTAGAAATCGTAAATTATTTAAAATATAGTATATGCTTTGACTTATTAAACTAATATATACGTTGGAGACTGAAATGAACTTCTCTGAATATTTATAATAGATTCAGTTAGCCACCAACATCAGCATTATTCATCTTAGTTACGATGTACATGGCCTCCGTTAAGATTACATACGTAATTGTTTTTGGCTTTCGAGCTAATGACGTACATTCTGTCAAAAGGGAACAAAAATGAAACGACACTAATGTGTTGATCAAAAAGAAAATTAGCAAGACCACAGTGTCGTGACGTTATCTGCATTGAGCCGTTTTGTGGTTCGTTTGCGATATATGAATTTCAAAATTTATCCTAAATTGCATCAAGGAAATAGGGTCAAAAGGATGCAGTATACAGGAGCAATAATGTTACTGACATGATCACTTCAAATTAGTTTTCCTAGACACAACACTGATCTAATTTATCTGCAAATGATTATTAAGCCAAAAAATAACAATTATATTCGATAGTTTTGGACACGAGAATGCCTGTTGCGTTATTTGAGTTTAGTATTTTTATACTAATTTTCTGTGTAGAATATTTAACATTATTTTTTTCAATAAACATATTCATGGTATGAAGCTGTACAGTTCACACAAGTCATCAATCGATTCCTGTTAACCTTTTCGCACTATTGAACCCAAACATTAATTTATTTTGTCAAGAAATAATCTAACGAAGTGTTGAAAACAATAGCTATCACATCGTTGCATCCTGCACTAGTTATCCTTTTCGTGCCCATTTGTATCTTAGTTTGCACAGAAATGCGACACCTTTTGGCTTGTTATCAAAATGGAGAGTCAGTCGGAAGTTTTCTTTATGCAATGCTCATATAGTTCATACAGAAGTATGACAAGATACCAATGATTTTTAGGGAGAAAAAATACCTCCGGAACAAGCAAATATATCCGTTTCACTTGCAACAAACAATCAAACTCAATGCTGGAAAAGTAAAAAAAAGTAATAGTAAATTTTTAAGGAAATAATGTATTGGGTTTGTTCAATAACGCTTTGCTCGCTATGGGAACAGAGCGGCACATGAAGTACTACACGGCTGCATGGAATAGGGAGATCGTGACCGCATTGGCGATCACGGAGGTATCGCATGGCAGCAATACGAAATGTATAAGGACGACAGCAACCTATGACCCAAAGACGCAGGAATTTATCGTGAACACGCCTGATTTTGAGGCGGCGAAATGTTGGGTCGGAAACCTGGGCAAAACGGCGACAATTGCACTAACATTTGCCATCCTGTACACTGCCGAAAAAAAGACGTGATGGTATTTTACTCAGGAAATAGTATCCTAAAAAACCATTAAAACCGAATGAAGCAGGAACATATTATGTACACATGTCACCCGAAATGCATCTTCATGCATATTTACACAATGATTGAAGAGAAGGGTGAATTGAGGAAGGAAGAAAAGGGGAAAGGAGGAAAGAAGAAGGCAACAGTGAATTCTTATAATTACTTCACATTTTTTTTGGGTTGCACTAATATGTAAACTTAAAATACTCAAATCCTTGTTAGAGTTCTCAGCATCAAATGTAAATTCGATTAAATTAAATTTGCTTCTTTAACTCTAAAATTAGTTTTCAAAGAAAATAAATGATGAGACACAATACGCATCAGCAGTTCAATAAACAATTTTCGAAAGTATATACTTGCAATCTACAAATTTCGGTAATATAAAAGTGAGATGGTGCTGTTCTTTTATTTATGATATAAAATCAAAGAATGAATTTCAAAATTCCTAAAATAGTGTTTAGGAGATTAGGAGATTTTTTGCAAAAAAGGACCGACTATTCAAAGATAACTTTCATCAATATTCCACAGAAAAATAATGAAATTGAATTGTGTGTATTTAAAAAACTTAAAACAGCACTTTTTTGTTTCATGAATGCGAAAAATCAGTTTCGTCACGAGTTTCTCTGACTACAAAATTTATTTTCAGAAAGAAAACTTAAAAGTAAAAGTGTTCTACAATAGAAAAGTTGAAGCTACGTGATGGTACTATGAGTCTAAAGAAGTGGCTTAATCATAAGACGATGATTCAAAATGTGAAGGTCTTTGAAACACAAACATTTTTATGAGCACTATCGACACTTGATTATAATTGGTTTTGGATCATCGCTCGCATAAACACTTTTATAAGAAGCAGATATTGTTTCTGAATGAAAAGTCACTACAACTTTTCTCTGTTATATGAATTAAAGCCAATCTGAAACTCTGTTAAAGATCTTTGGGTCATCTGTATTTACTATAAAGATGACTACATTTTGATCATAGTTGATTTATCGCGATAGTGATGTGAAGCGAAAGATTTGTGGCAAGCATTAGAAATAAGCGACAAAACAGTCGACCAAAGAATGAGTCTGAATATTTTAAAATCTGAGAGCAAAATGAAGCAGAGCAGAAATCATATTTTTCTTCAGGATATCAAAATTTATGGTATACCGTTTGAAAAGCTAGCTTACATGTGTTTATAATTGGTGAAATATAGTTTCAATCATCTTAATTGAATATTTATGTACGAAATGCAGCTTTTATATAAACGCTACATAAATTGAATGCGGTGCTGATTGAAGGATAAAAGGAAGTAAAATTAAAGTTTTAATATGTGGAACACATATTCGAATCCACATTTACCCGAATAAATATAATATAAATAATAAATAATAAAATAATAATAAAGAAAACATAAATACATTCGTTCGATTATATCTTCATGTTAAATAAAGATATAATCGAACGAAATCATCAATTCAGAAATTTTACGCTCAGATCTTTCAGAGCAATTATTTGAGTTTTCCATAAAAAGTTTGTTCTACTGAAAATTATGTAAGTTTTCACTGAAAACTAAAATACTGTGAAGTTTTATGGATTTTTTTTTCAGTTGTTTGTGTCTAAAACTTGACTTTTCTTCTGAAAAACAAATACTTTGAATTTCTTCAAGTTTTTGAATTTGTTGGTAAAATATATCGTCGAAATGAACCCTTCACGAAAATCAGACAAGAATGTAATCAGATTTTAATGAAAATATTTAAAAAGCAAGCAAGGAGTCTGTTGTTTTTGAACAGTTTAGTAGTTCAAAGTGAATTAAAAATTAGTTTGCGCCAATATCAAACACAGAAATACATAGGCAGAATAGTTCTATTCGGATTATATTGGTTCATTACTCTAGTGGTGAACGACCCCAAGTATAATCCGAACGAAATTTTTTCCAGTATATTATAATCGAGATACAGATTGGACTTTAACTAAAAAAAGATAGAAACTCTTAGTTGTAGGTAAGACACCCACTTTTAAGGAGGTTATTTAAAAGTGACTCAGATAGCCTTTGTAAATTTTTACAATATTTTGAAGCCGTAGTCAACTGATAATCCGGGAAAGTAATAATCATTGATTGTGTTCTATAAACGACGACTCAATCTGTCATTCATCGTTATCCATTTAAGTCATCAATGTACAAACAAAACTGCATTAATATTCATCACCAAAATCTAAATTATCTCAATCCATATTTTCGTATTTCACACAAATATTTCTACGTTTTATAAACTTTTTTCTACTTCAACAAGTTTGGCAACTGATAACGTAATAAATTCTAAGCTTTTGCCTCCAAACTTATGTTATATGAACATTTTTAAAAATGTAATAAAAGATACAACTTTTATTTGTATTGGTTTCTCGGATCTCAAATGAAAATATGATAAATATTCATTTCAATTGCAACAGTTTTATGGATTAAATCTTTTGTTTTTATCTAAATCATATTGAAAATTCTTTTTCCCAATATTTTAATAGTGAATATTTAAAATCGAGTTAGAAATATTATTAAGAACAATCAATTAAAAAACATTATTAAGTCATCTAAGTCCAATTTTGCAAAAACTGTTACAAAGTTCGCAGCCGACTTTTTTAGTTAGGCGTTGAATTTTCATAGCAGTTAATGTAAACGCTTTTGGTATATGTAATATTAGGAAAGTCCTTGGCTTTGGTATATTTTATATTTTTCATACGAAAACATCATTGAAAATCATTTGACACTTAAATTCTTTTCTATTTCAAACCTCAATTTTGATATTATGAAATCCATACGCATCCGTTTTCCGAGTCATCATTCAATGTCCGTTGTAAAAAAATACATTTTTGTTAACGAGTGCTGCTTACATATAATGTTGAAAGATATAGTTTTCATTTGTTTATTTATTTTTTGGCTGTCTAAAAGCATGAAATAAAAGCAACTGCAATCATGTAAGTCATTTGCAACAATACACGACCAAGAGACATTTTACATAGAGTTCTTTCCATAAATATCATACAGCACTTATTTTACCCTAATTATTTGCCACCAATAATTTCGACATGTCTTTTAATAGTTTCTTTCAATTAATAAAATTCAATCTCACGTCACCCTCGACACACACGGATTAGTCTAGCAAACACTCACCTAGATTTGCATATTTTCAATACGAAAATTAATCAGTTCAAAGCAAACAATTTATCCATTTGTATCTCAGTGTATTAAAATCATATAATGATTATCTAAAGCGCAAACAATTTTGTTAACCTTCACATGAAAATGAGATTGACTTTTAGTTACTTTCGATTTTCAGCTAAGATAGTTAGACTCTCAAGACATATGTGTATGTTTGTGCTGTTAAAGTGAAGGTGTCACAACACGATCGTTTCAATCAACAACAACACTTGAAATAATTCAAACGATTAGTGATCTTTAATGATTTTAATTGTACATGTATTTTTAGAGTTTATGTAATGTATATATTTGCCAGTCCGTATACGGAAATATGGATTAAGGCAATCTAGATTTAGGCGATGAATATTAATGCCGTTTTGTAGGTAAACCCACGTTTCTTATGACATCGATGGCCTACATTTGATGAAATCTTTTTATGGGACTCGTAGTGAAGCTGAAAATGGCTATGGTTGCATTAGCTGTAAGGGATTGTGAGATTATCATCTTGGTTTGGACTAATTGCCTTCTAAGGCTAGCTAATGATCTTAAAAGCGAAAAAATATTAATCAATACAATTCCTTATTAATAGTCAATATATATTGCTTTATGAAATTTATTCTGTAGTGATCCACTTCTTGAAAATGTTATTCTGAAAATTATGAAAAAAACAATCAAATTTCCTTGCATTAAAAAAAAGCTAAGTTTCAATGAAAACCTGTAAGAATATAGGTCAAATAAAAAAACCGGCAGGTGAATCTTTTCACCTATTTTTAACCGAATCAGTACAAGAGTGCATAACAGTTATCTGGCTTAACTTCTTCAATAAAAAATAAATTAATTAACATCAGCATTTTTTAGCAACATATACGTAATAAATTTTCTAGAAATATGTCAAAAGTTCCAAGCAATCCAAAATACCAATAGCCGATGGTGTTGTTACGAACAATAACTGAGTAATAATTCACATAACCGCCAAACAAGTGTAATACGAACCATAAGAGTTCAGAATTTTGTCTCGGCGCTCATTAATCATGTTTCGTGTTGCTTTCATTCGTGCTGTAAACAACCATTACGCGTAACACTAATAAAACGTATGTTCCCATATCAAATTTTAACGTAATAAATAGATACTCTCCGGATAAATTGCATTGTAAATTGAATTTTTGGACTGCAATCGGGTCAGATTCTCCTATCTATTTTGTTGTGCACAATCTTACTTGTTGGTAAAATATATCTTTTTTTGGATGAGAATTCGATACATGCTTTTGACTGTTACCACACAAACCAAGATTGTGTGGTTTTCTAGACATTTTTAGAAAACCTAAAATAATCAATGAATAAGAGACCCACTTAAGATAGTGGAAAGAACTTAAAATACTTCACCAAGTGTTTGATCATTATAGAATGACATACTTTTACTTTAATTTACTTTTGATGAGCTTCAAAACATCAAGAGCAATGTTTGAAATACAATATTTATTATAACAACTGTGTTAACAGTAAAATATTTAAGTTAAAAATATTTATCATGGTAAAGAATCCATCTAATAAAAATTTGACTGATTTCTTTTTGTCTTTTTGAAAAAATATTGTTGAATTGGTGGTTTATCCATTGACTTATTGGTAGTCTAGACACTGTCAAAAAAGGATTAAAATTATCTTTCCAAGCAAATTGCATCTAATGCGATTAAGAATCTTTGTGTCTTCGATAAAACTAGGTATTTGCAGACAAATTGTAGTTTTTCGAGGAGGTTTGCAACAAAATTATTCATTTTTAGAATACAACTGATTGGTGTTTTATGTCTTTTATTTAATTTTTTATTAGTGTGTCTTATGAAAGTTCGCTATGCCCTCATTATTTGTACTTTTCATTCGAATCATCTGGAAATAAAGTGTGGTTTCAGTGCACTAGCGTTTAGATGCAAGAAGATACGATTTCAAGCTGCCATGCCCTTAGCTTTATACCGAAAATTAAACATTAAAGAAGCATTTCCAAAACGGTATTTTAATTAAACTTAATTTTAAATCAGGAACAATTGTCTACCAATTGTATGAGTGCATCAAAATTATTGCTTAAAAATCATAAAAACATTTATTATTGTAAGCTGTGAATTGAAATATTAAATCATCCACTCTAAATTCATTTCAAAATTGTTATAAATAAGTAAATTAAATGTATTTCAGTCAAAAGAAAGTTTGGGAGCTTGAAGAAAAGAATTTATCAGAGAAAATAAAATCATTCCTTTATACGATTTTAAAGCAAAGAAGGCGTAGCTTTATTTTAATTTCAAAGTATATTTTGCAAGTTTGGCAAAACTAGTTTCGATTTCTGTTCTTCCCACCACAAACAAAAAATTGATTTTTTTTGCCATATTTCAGAGGCACACCATATTCACCTCCATTTTGATTTTGAATTTGTCGCATTTATTTCTCGAACGTTTTAAATAGAATATCAAAGCAAAAAATTCATGTTTGTAATATAATAATAGCACTTCTTGATCATATTAAATATACAAGATACTATACTATGTATTTACTGCAACCATGTCCAGTATACATATATTCCGAACAAGTATCTCTTGAGGTGCAGCATATTTTTTTCCATTATGCATCATTCGTCATTTTAAAATTTATCTAAAACGTCTACTCCTTTGTTTGGTAATGTTGTAATCTTCTGGAGCTTATCATACACTCGATTAATTTCGACACATGGAAGAAATAAGGGACATGCTTCTCTTTTTGGACGAATGAGCAAGTATTGTTTTATCATATTCAAATAAAAAATGCGAAGAACTTTTTGCAGAACTACATAAAATTAGGGCAGGGATTTCTTTCATGATTTTTTCGTGAGTACAGAAAAGTCAGTCCTTTGTTCGTACCGCTTAAACTAGTTCACACAATCAACACTGATTGTTAGTCATTATATTTCGTTTACTTCCTTTGTATGATGCTATCTATGGTTGGGCGCTACGCAATCTAAAGTTAATACGCACCTAAAATAAAGACGCTCTCGGAAGATAGATATAGATAGATAGATAGATAGAAAAGATATTTTCCGCCATTAATTCAGAATTTTTAAAGAGCCTATTAATGGTTAGCGATCCGATTAACCCTTTTATATCGTTATCATTTGTAGGTTTTTGATAATTCTATTATTGGGTTGGTGTAGCTTTGCCTCACTCTTTACAGCTTTTGCTTAATTTTTGATATTTTAGCTGATATTTCGAACGACTCGCAATCAGAAATTGATTCGTCTTCATCTTTCCTATGTTAACATTTCTATTTTTTTGACATACAATTTCATTATTTAATGTAGCCCCCTAAATTTGGATACTTTTAGATTCTTTTAAGTGCATCCAAAAATTTTAGTCGTTAGCATTTGGTAGTGCCTCATCTTCTCCTTCTGAATCAGACTAGCAAACAGAGTTATCATCATCGTCTGGCTTCTGACATTTTCCTAACACTTCTTCTAAAACTTATACTGTCGCCAGAAGTCATTCCATATTTGAGTCACTAATGACAAACAAATTAAATCAATCAATCTAAATTTAAAAGCATTTTGCAGCCCACGTAAACGTGTTTCCAAGTAACCTCCTTAATCATTAAAACAACTTTATATAAAAACATAATATTCAAAATGGATTTAATGACACGACGAAACTTTTAAGGGTCTTGTAGACTGTTTAAGAGGAAACGGTGAAGTGATTTGAAAATTTTTTAAATTGGTTTGAAAATCGTTGTAAAAATTTGAAAGAATTAAATCGAGTTAAGTCAATTCTGGAACCACATCAAGCCAATTAACACAAACCGAGTGTTATGAACAGTTCATGCTCATTTAAAGACATGTTCTGCATGAAACCAAGAAAAATTGAGTGAAAAGACTCCTAGAAGTTCGTGTTGAGGGAAAGTATATTATCTGAGTGAGCACTAAACACTAAGTTCCAGGTTCGGGAGGTCCAAGATTACTTTTTCAACAGCTTTTGAAAACTAATGTTTCTTGGGGAATAATTTTCCAACAAAATTTAACATAATTTTTAAAAAAATTGATTTTTAAATAAATTTAAGAATTTGATGAATCTTTCAGGAACAAATTTTCTGCACTTTTATTGCCACTTTCCGTCAGCACTATTAATTTTCTGGTAAAGAATGATATTCGTATCACAAAAAAAAATTCTGAATAAACATTCTGGTTCTTTTCAGAACATTTTCCTTAATGTGTATTTATTATCAGTGTACTGTGTATAGTTTGGTAAAAATTATCATGTTAAATCATAGAATGAAAAGCTACTGACTATTGAGCTGTAATTCAGGGATTCCCACCTGTGTTCGGGCAGCCAAACTATAATTTCCGCGTTTCACACTCCGCAGGATTTTCTCTTAGCCACGGCACCCGTAATACCACATTGATCCTTCGTTAGGTTTCTTAAGTGAGTCTGAAAAGAATTTCTCCAATCTAGTTGAAGTTGTACTAAAGTAACACCAACAATGGATCGATGGTCAATTTCAGGAAAGCCTGTGTGCGTGATCCTCAATAAATATCAAACGCAAACGAATTTAATCTCCATTACAACGAATTTTCTCGCACTTTTGATGGGGTTTTCTAAGACGCCGCTGCATATAATACTGGTAATATATCTTCTTCTCTGTAGACTTGCACAATCTTCGCTTCACATATAGACAAATCCCAACGGTATAAAAAAGATATATTTACCCAAGTGCTATCGAAATTCTAGATCATCATCTATCTTAGTTTGAAATACGCTAAGTTTTGAGCAGCAAAATAAATATCGCTTCTAAAAGATTTCAATAATTACGGAGGGGGTAAGGTTAATTCGTACGAAAAAAGACATGTTTTTAAGATTTTTTTGTGGTGACACCGTTAAAATTTCTGTATTAAAACCAATGGCACATTGAAGTTTGACATTCGAAGAATATTGAATAAAATTTTCACGAAGAAATATTAAAACATACGGCAATGGCAGCAATTATTCGGACAAGTCTCGGAAAAAAGTACAATTGCAGTGCCCCTCATAACTTGGTGCTGGATTATTTGACATTAAAAAATCAAAGTTCATTCGTTAGATAATAGTTTTCCCCAGGTAACGCTGGGAGTGTTTTCTGGGATTTCTATTTTTAATTTTTTTGGAACACTTTGAAGGGGAAAACGCGATTTTTTGCGGAAAAATTCACTAATTTGCTATTGTAAAATAAAAATTACTAACGAATTTGAAAAAATGTCTCCAACGTTACCTCGTAAATTATGCACAGAGATAATGTCCAAAATTTCAAAAAGGATCGGTGCAGTATTTTCGAAGTTATGAGGGGCACCGACTTTGAAAACGTGAGTTGTGGGGAAAACCAAGCAAAAATCTGGTATAAAACGTTCATAAGCGAAGTTTATCATAACTCATAACTTCGTCAATTTTGCCCCAATCGACTTGAAACTTTGACACAATATTCTTGAGATATTATACATTCAGTTAATTCAGTGCCTTTTAATACCTTACTCCTCTTAAGGCGTCTTTCTACCTAGAAATTTTGAAATTTTCAAAATTTGTTTTTAGACTTATTTCGTTATTAAATGTCATCAAAAACATGTTTTAAATGTTTTCAAAGCAAAATGATAGTTTTAACGTTCGCTATGCAGCTACATAGAGAGTTACCGTAAGGCAGCACTTTTAGAGTTTTACGATCTGTAGACTGTGTCCAGCGCCCCATTTTTTTGATCAGCTGCTTGAATATAATCTTTTGTATATCGTTAAAACCAACAGGACATATTCGAACAGGAGGGACTTTTGTATGCTTCAGGCATTGCTACTTAATTTCAAGTGTAATTGTAACAAAAAACTGTTTGAAAACTTTAAGCGCGTTTTTCTCGAAACCATGTTTTCATAACTGGTTGACACGATTTAAAAAAACTACTCAACCGATTGTTCTGGTTTTTCAATATGTTGCTGTATACCTGTCTGGCTATAGCATGAACTAGGATCTTTCAGATTGGCTGTAAATTTTCCGATTTTCACTCAATTATCTAACCTCCGAAATTGAATTTTTCGTAAAACGTCCGCCATTTTGTTATTTTTCGGCCAAAATGTTTTATTCTAGTTCATGCGATGAAGGATTTACTACAAAATAAAACCACCTTTTTATTTATTTTTTCAGATCAACCAAAAAGGCAAAATCATGTCAACCACCGTTTTTTGACAATTTTTTTTAAAAAAAATTTATACCTGTAAATGGGACTCAATAATTCTGAAATTTTTTTTTGTATTCTTAAAACGATAATAAATTAACACACAAAATTTCATAATGATATCTTTTTTCCTTCTATATGAAAAAAATGAAAAAAAAAACGATTTGAAAATTTTTTAGGTAGAAAGACCCCTTAAATGCGATGATTCATTGAAGCTAACTCGCAGCAAATAAAGAACAATACTAGTTTAAGTTGATTTTCTTACGTTCTACTTAAAAGTTTGTTCGAAAAATGTTCATTTTCATTACCACAACAAGCATAGGGTTGTATAATTTTTTTCCAATACGCAATGGAAAAAGCAAACTGGTTGACTAAAATGCATGCTTATATTTTTAGGTACTTAAATAATTCTTAAGCCTTTGAAGACAAAGTATATTTGGATG
Organism: Oxycera nigricornis; assembly: GCA_963942545.1. Taxonomy (NCBI): domain Eukaryota; kingdom Metazoa; phylum Arthropoda; class Insecta; order Diptera; family Stratiomyidae; genus Oxycera; species Oxycera nigricornis. The sequence continues at coordinate 103,672,434 of OZ012659.1, forward strand.
CATGTTTCTTCGAAAATGTTTTTTGACTAAAAGTATTCTGCGATTGCGAAACAATGAAAGGACAAGTGAACTTTATAAGTTTGGGTTCAAATTTGATGAAAAACCGTGTTTCTAAAGTTACAGAAATTCGTCAATGTATTTTCACTTACTACTTCAAATTTTGGCTATAATGGTGATGTTTTTCAGAATTATACATTGGAATAACTCAAAATTAGAAAATGGAATTAAAACCCTCGAAATTTGCAAGATTTTTCATTAAAAATGTATATAACATATAATTTTAGAAGACGCCATTTCGTCAAGAACCCATCAATTTTCTGTGTGATTCCATTCGCACAGAATTTTATCATGTTCATTCCTTGTGAACTGAACTTGTAGTAATTACTTGCCGCGTCGAGAAGCATCATGTTTCGATACAATGTAACAACCTCTTCTACTCATTCCAAGTAGAAACAGTATTTTACCAGGCCAAGGTATCCAAAAACAGCACGCCAACTATTATTTCAACCGTTTTTTTGTAGTTCAAATACATTTTTTTACAAGAAGCCTCCAATTACACACCTAATTGAAAAGAACCAACTTAAAACCGTATCGCACTATATCCATGTCATCTTTCAAACTAGCAGAACAACTAAAGCACGAATCTTTGTTCCTGCGTAACATCATTCCTGGAAACCATCTAACTACGCTTACAGTTATGGCGTTCAGCTACATGGCATCCAAAACTGAAGATCAAAACAGTGTCAAACATATCAAAGAGCCATCAAAATGCAACATCATAATCGCAGCAATTTCGATAGTGGCCACAATATCGTTACAAGCCTCCGCAACAATCCATCTTTGAGAAATCCACCGAGCAATATTTCATTTTTGTGCTTGACTTCGTGCGGCTTTTCATTTGACCCATTTGCAAGATAAGACAGATAGCGTGTCTAAGTGCCACACAGTCAGTCGCTAAGTATGTAATTTTACATACATGTAAAGCCGCGCAGATCCCGTTAGATTTTCAAATTAATAACTATCTCCTGACATTGGAGGGCATTAGATAGATTCGTACGGCTGGGCCATTGATGTGCCTTGAATATGGACTTGCGTGTATCTAAAATTTGGAGACCCCATTGTTATCTGTCTAGCGTGTGTGAACCATAAAATTGTTTCATGCTTGTCGTGAGCAATAATCGCTGTTTTACTATTTTCGTGCATTTAAATATAGGTCGAAGCTGTACATAATATGCTTATAAGAGGAACACCTTACATCGTAATGAGAATCGTTATAAATTGTTCGTAATGGAAAATGCAGGACAAATAAGTCATGACATTCTAATCAGATAAGAATCTCATGATATTGTGTCCTCCGTAAAATTCTTGAATATTTTTGAAAGTCTGTAACTTTGTCTGGTCTCATTTTTCTCAATAGCGGCCCATTATGTTATTAGTGTAACATCATCATAATTTATTGCACCGAACGAAGAACGACCATGTCACGCCTCGTAACTAATTACGACGAAAAATTCAACGCAAAAAGACCTCCTGAAATGAGTGTGGTTTTTAGAACAGAACAAGATCAATCACGAAGTCAGCAATCGTGCTCAGACAATTTGGCCACGGTTCGTTAAACCACCACATTTGGTAATATTCTTGCAAAAAAAAACAGTGTGAGATAGACCTTAGATAATCTATATTGTTTAATAATAATAATACTTAATGTTTTTTTTTGAATATTTCAAAAAATCAGCTGGTGGCTCATACCAAGCTAGCGCTACAATTTCTTTGAAGTTCTTTGACTTCTTTGCTATTGTGCGCCAGACCGAACCAATCCGGAGGATGATCATACACTTTTAGTAAGCTTGATGATTTTAGGAAACGATTATCATGCTCCGTTTGAAGGCTGAATTTGGTTAGAGCTTCCTGTGCCACTTTGACGCTCTAAGAATGCACTATTAACAAAATACTTGATTATCTTGAGTTGATGGAGATGAAACAGACATGACTGTGCATTTCTAGGACGCATAGTAAATAGGCGTAACACGCCAACTCTATTGACGACCTTAAAAAGCATATATTGGTATTATTAACATGTCACGCTTAACAATAGCTATTTTGAGGGAAAACTTTGTTGGGAAAAAGTAGGGCAGAGACTTTATAGTATAGTTCAGTGTGTATGTAGACAAAATGGGTCATTTTTTGGATCACTTCACATCAGATGCATATCTGGTGCTTTTTGTTTGATATTTGGTTTTATCAGATAAAACTGTATTTTTATCTTTTTGCTATGCTACAAATATTTGCTGAGCGGACTCAATGGGATATATTCACCAACCAACTCTTTTTTCTGTAACAAAAATAGTATCTTCGCAGCAAAAATACTTATATAAAATTGACCGATTAAAACCAGCTACAATCTACAGGGTTTTATTTGCTCTTCTTTCAAATGACTATCTTGCATCACCTGACAATCTCTTCAAAGAATATCGCAAACTAGGCATATATCATTCGAAAAACGAGTTCATCCTTTCAGTGAATTCGATACGTTCCCAACTATTCGACTTTCATAGTGTTAGCTTATAACATCCACGGAAGATATTTCTTCTTCATTACGTTCGCCACCGAATCAAATGGGTTATTAACATAACTACTAACGTATCTATTGCACTTCTGTTTTCTGCGGCAATAAATGACTTTCATCTCGTATATAATATGAATCTCAAGCCTATAATCGTTTCAATTTATGCGAATAGTTTCTGATAAATCGATAAGATAAAACGAACCATTGCGGGAGTACCTGAGGACGGTGTGAATCCACAAATCGACAAATACTCAGATCTTTTGCGGCAGCAAAGACGACAACGACGTATAACGGTCGAATGGAAACTTGGGGAAACCACCAAAGATACGATTTTCTCGAAATGAAACTCATAGTGCACGGAACGTTGGCGGGATATTGGTCCCGATGGAATTGAATGCTTGCAACCTGCAACCTGTAAAAGGTGCACTTGTGCGGTAACGACAATGCCCGCTTTAGTACCACAAAACGTTGCGGATGAATGTATACATCCTAGTGAGGCAGATCGTCTACCAAAGTTGGACGAACTTGTTTGACTGCATGCTTTTGCTACTGCTTTCAAGATATGCAATTCACCTTCCTGGTGTAAAACTGATATGATGACGAACACTTTTTGATATTACATTGCATTATAGTTTTGGTGGTAGTGTTATGAAAGCTTGGTGTTAAAAATGTTTGGCAATCAATGTGAGTACTGCACCCTTCATGAAAGATAAAATTTAAAGGGTACAATTTTTATATCAGTTAATCATTTTTGACGAACAGCTTGAGAAGTACAAAAGAAGTTTAAATCTTCCCGACCAAAAAAAGAATTATTTTCATGGACAAAATTGATATTGACTTTATTATTAAATATATTCAGACTTACGGCTATTGCTCCAAAAAAAGAATTTGAATAAAGCTTGCAGCAAGGATTCAAAAATCTTTTTATACTTAATTTGTTATCCAAGACAATTTTGCGGCAAAATTTTCCAAATCGCAGGTTAACCTAAATATATAGTTTAAAAACAACTTTTCCAAGACTTTATGTAAAGTTAAATGTACAGTTATATTGAAAAACTCACCATGTAGGGTGTATTTTCTTGTTCTATCGCTTGGTTTTCATAATTATGTTTCTTATTAGCTGTCGTCTTTTGACCACCTTAAGGTGGTTTTTAATCAAAGAAAACAGGTTTTCTTTAATGATTGTATCTGTATGCTTTTCGTTTTCATTTTAAAATTAAACAGTGGTCTATCCTGGACTTGATTTTTTAATTTTTATATTGTAACTCTTTTCTCTCTTATGCTCCTTAAATATTTATCTAAAACCATCTCTTCATTTTATTTGAAGTTTCAAGCTTATCTTAATTTGCGAAGAAGAGCAAAAAAAAATTTCATATTTTTCTTATGTTGCAATTTATCGTCGTCGTCGTAAGAATTTTCGAGAGGATGGCATCCAAAAAAAATTCTAACTTGGGGCAAATAAGAAAATTAAGCCGATCCAACGCTTTATTTTGCGCAAGTTTCCTTTTTTTCTTTGCTCAAGTTTCCTTATTCTTACGTTAAAAAAATTGACTTTGACAATTGAAATTTAATGTTCCTTGCTAACACATCAATCCAAAGTCAATTTTAAAAGAATACAAAAATAATTGACTCCATTTTCATTTTCTCATCATTTACACTTCTGTCGTTGATCTTAAAATAGTGTTTAATATAAAGAACAAATAATCGATATCTTTTTACATGTAAAAAATACAACATCTTCCGTAACAATTATAAACGAAACTCGCCAAAGTCTAGCGAATCCTTTTAAGTGAGAAAGGATTGACTTAAAAATTTCGAAAATAATCCTTATGTGTTTATGGTCGCTCCTTAATGCACTTTGAATATTTGTATCCTTTAAACGGCCCTATCATTAGAAAAATTTAATTCGTATATAAACTTATCTTTGATATGATGTAGATTCTTTTTCTCCAGATACACTTTTCTAAATACTCCCGGATGCGAAAGTGTATGGTGTATGTTTCCGTTTGCAAGATTGTTGCAAACTTGTCCATTGATTTGGATTTCTACGTCGTTTTTTGCAAACATTCGTAAAACAAACTAGTAATCCTTCTTCCAGCTCAGGATGTAGTGTTTGTTATTCATTTTGATTCTTGGTTTCATTGAATGACATCATAAAGTCAAAGCTCTTCGGCATTTCGCCGAATGTTTATTTGAAGTCTCTTCTCTTTGAGCATCACATAAACTTTCCAGGTGCCCATTGAAAATTCCAAATTTGCGTAATATGTACTGCCTTTTCAAATTTAATTTTACTTCTGGATTATACTCTGGTCCCATATAGCTGAAGATTGGCAGATTGACAACCACCTTGATCAATCTTTGTACAAGGGCTTAATGGATGGTTATTTTTCAAATGACAGCCATCTAAGACCTGTATGTTGTTTTGGGATATAATTACCAATTTTAGCCAAAAACATTCTATACACACTAACAAAACAAGGCATTTTAGTTTTCTGGTAGCCAAAGGCTACCTGCTACTTTCCAACCCCGGGTAGAATTTGAGCAGCTGTTTCGAAAAGGGCACAAGTACCTTAAATATTATTTTAAACTATCAAGAAAAACTGTGTAAATCGTTATCATAAAGAATAACATTCATGAAGATTTTTCGTTTGATTTTTTTTTAAATATAGGTTGATTCTCATTTCGGGTGAAAATAAAATTTATCCTTGAAAAATAATATAAAATTTATTGCGTAGTTTGTCCCCTGATTGAAATTTGTGTTCAAAATGGTACTTCAAACATTTGTGACCGAGTATTGTTGTTTCTTGTGCACCGAATACTAAGTTCGAAGCTGCTTAATGGCAAGTAATTTTCGGAAATGAAATTTGGTGTATGCTAGTAGTTAGTGCAACTGTAAAAGAGTACTTTAAGTTCAACCAGGGTAGTAATAACAGACTATTTCATCTCCTTGTTTTCTGTTAGTAATAGTAGTATAGTAGTAGTAGTAATAGTCACTAGAGTATAAAATAGTGAGGAACGTAAGATGTTATACTTCATTTTCATCTAAATTCGTTGTCCTGTGAAACCTGATGTGAATTTTTATCGTCCTCAGAAACTTTTTTGACTGTCTACAGATACAATTTTTTAACTCCTCAGTATATGGGAAATTGTTGTTTTATAATGAAGTCACCGTTTTTTGTAATCACGCGTAAATGTTTTAACCACAGATGTCGCGCTTTTGGAGAAGCTTTTAATGTCTAATAATCTGCATAATCTAGATAAGTATAAATCTGTTCCCCATCCTAACTTTTTCTTAACTATTCCGAAGTTTTCATCGCATTGTTGAATGCATGTTATCCTTGATTATGTCGTTTAAACCTGAATTTCCTTCAGCAAACATTGAATACATGATTTTACATTCAACGAAGCAATCAAAAACTCTTCCGTAATAGAGTTTGCATAGTAGACTTCATTAACATCGAAACATTTAATAAATTCCTATATTTTCATACAAGATGATCCAAAAATTACATTATGTTTAAACCCAAGTTCTTTTCCTCGCCTAAGTCTTCAAATAAATGAATTTTGTGAATTTTCTTCGTCAAAACAATTGACTTAAGCTAGATGGTCACGCTTTCCTTTCTCCGGGAAAATACCAAAGCACTTACATCTACATCTAAAGCAACAAAAAGTGTTTATTTTAGATTCGTTTCTACTATGGCAATCGGAATCTGTGGCTCTGAGTTTAACGGGCCTACCAACGTACGTGGCACAGTCCTTCAACTGTATTTTCATTTATTAGACACTGTTGATTTATGTTCATCACATTTCGAAGAACCCTTCTTTTGCTTTTTTGGCATCGAACTTAAAATAGATATTACTATTGAAACCATTCTCAATTTGAGCGATAGTATTTAAACATCACTGAATGCATTGAACAGTATGCCAGTGCCTTACTTTAGAGATTTGGAAAAGAATAATATGCCTGAAAATCAAATCCGCCCAGAATGTCTCTGCTTTTGTCCAAATAACCCTTTTTTAAATAACCGATTGAATTAAAATTGTCCTTTGTAAAAATTTAATGCCGGTAAAACAAAGATGTTTTCTCCAAATAATACACATGCGTAAAAATGTTTTAAGAAATTTTAACTTTAAAGAGATGATAAGGACACGACACCAATTTTTTCAATAATACTTTTTATGTGTTTTTCTTTGTCCCTACAAAATCCCTGAAATGCAGTCAGTCATCTTATTTATTTATTTCATTTCTTTCAAGAAAATATCGTTTGATGAAATTGTTTTAACATTGTTTGATTTTGAACCGATCTTTGAATTATACTAGACAACTTATATTATGAAAAATTGAAGACAGGCAAACATAATCAGTTTTCCCAATATTACGTAAAATATTCAAAAACAATGTCGAATAAAGAACTAACTCTAACCACTCCTGACAATTTTTTTGAATACGTGTGAATCAGTAAATCTATTGAATGATTTCAAAACTTATAGTAACCAACCAAAACCAAACCAAAAATGCATTGCTTTCCTTTAAAAAATATTTTGAACAATAGTTTCTAGCGTATTCCTTTCCTAACTTAAGATGAGTTTAAGAAAGATAGGTACATTCAAAAATTACTACTTCCAGTAAGAATGCACTTCGGAATCCAAAATATTTTGTCTCTTAATTTATTGCTAATTTTTAACGAATTCAAAATGTTGCTTGATTTTATTGGACCAGCATTGGAGCCATTTACGTTAGCCAGCTTTATAAGGATAGCCGGTTTTTTAATTTTTCAAACATGCTTTACCGTAATAAAATCCAATCTAATTGACAACAAATCCATAAAATTTTAATTGCTATTGTTCATCCCAAAACAGCTTACAACCTTTTCTTTTAGATTAATCGCTAAAAGTGGAATGAAATCATCAAAACATACCTAAATTGTTTAAATAACTTAACTGTAAGTTTCCGCAAAGTCATTGATCCTTTAAACAATTAACATTCAATACCCAATTTGGTTCTGATTTGAAGAAATGTTAACTCCTGAAATCTTCAACGTTGCTGTTATTTCCAAGAATCAATGAAATTGAGAAAGTCAATAAAATCTTTTACCATTTCTTGAAGAGTTTATCACAGGTATTTTACTTGTTTGGTGTTTTATGTACTATTATGTAGTATGTTACCTTTTAGGTGGATTTAATGAGCTTCTAATACTTCTTGAACCTGTGTTTTCAAAAATTTCCTTCTGCATTTATTTTATTTGATTGTAATGACCCTTCAGCTAACTGCTTGTCTGTTCAAAAGAAAAAAAATTATAATAGGATTAGATAAATCTGCCACAAATTAAAATTGTCTCAGTTCATTGAAATGTCGTAACGCAAATGTTCCATCGTTAGTATCTAATCAGCATCTATCATCCAGTCGAACATGCAAAACGTCAAGGTCATATAAAAGGATAATAAATGGACTGCAGCTTTTTTCGCTTGTTTTCGTGGCACCGTGAACTTGATTCATGCCCTCTGTACTCTTGTTTTTGTAAATTAAATATGTCACCGCCACATTACATGTTCAAGCTCGCGACAAGGCCACCCAAATCTTTATCGCGGCAATCTAACAATGAATCCATGGATTGTGCAATTTTCACCTGACCTTGCAGCACATGCCCAATATCTCATATTTCTCTCCGTCTGACCTTAGGGTGTATCTGTGTACGAGCTTAATCTGCGCCGACCGATAGATACGTGAAAAATGTATCTATTTTTGGGGTGAGGGCTAGCACAGCTCAATGTCTTCGGACCAATATTACCACTAATAATATATGTAATAAGTTCGATTAATGTGATTCGAAAATTATCACCGCCCGTGTCGTTGCGGTCAAACGTTCGATTTTCATTTGAAGTTCGACCGCACCGGATGGATAGTATGCAATATCTATTTTGTCTAGTGTTTTTTTTGGTTTGGATTGTACCGATGTCTTCGATCTCGCAGTGTTACTCAACAAACCACATTTATGACCCCAAAAATTTACATAACCATGTTTGGGTGGGTTGGATACCATGCGTGGTAGAAATGGGACAGCGTTACGTTGAATGAACTTGATGTGATGTCGATGGACTTGTCGATGATTTTAAATGGTAAATATTTTGTATTCGGTTACGGAAGTTTTAGTGCTTGTAAATTGAGTTTTTATGATTGTAAATAAGTTCAATTGGCTTGAAAATTTCGTTTGAATGTTTATATGGACGAAAGGATTCAAATGAACAATTAAATATTTATAAGTTGACTCTTTTGAATATAAATAATTTGAGTAGACATGTGTTTCACGATTAAAAAATCAAGAAATTTATACATTTGATTAAAATTAACGAAGCATAATAATAAATTTGCCTTTTCCGTATAGTTTGATTTTAATAATAGAGTATACCAGCACCTGCTTCTATAATTAGCTAGAATTTTTGATTAATGTTTTGAACATTTTTTAACACTTGCCAATTAATTACAAAAGTTTCATCGCATCACGACATTCAAAGATACATTTTATACATTTATATGCTACTCATTTATCACGTTTTTTGCTAACAGTAGATGAAATACAATTTCATATGAAAATGACGAATGGAAGGTAAAAATAAAAATGAGACAAAGTGCAAAAAAATTTCTACCGACAAAAAAAAATTATTTTCATTTCTGGCTATGCGAGATAAATTTCCTTGAATAGGTATTTTGAAGTGGAGAATTTATACCAAAGGATTGTTTCCCAATCCTATGTTTGCACAGTTCCATCTCAAAAATTACAGTAAAAGTTCAGTTGCTCTATATTTGTGCGTTATTTATTGGTGAAAATATAAGTTATAAAGCTTTTTAAACAGTATCCAATCTTGGATACTTACCAAGGCATGTAATAAATTTGTGTTAAAAGTTTGAAGTCTCATAAATTTAGGTGTTGAAAACTTTCAGATATTTTTGTCTAGGGACGAAATAACGATCATTCAACGCTCAGGTGACCGTTCATTTAACCAGGACCCATGGCTTTCATTGAGCTTGTTAGGAGTAGATAGATCCACACTCATCCATCCATCACATACTGCGGCATCGCATGATTTGCAGGGTTAGGCCCTACATTTACTTACCTAAGCCAGTGCACTTTGCATGCTGCAAATAGGAAGGGTTCTAGAAGTGAGTTTGCAGAAAACTTTGATTCATTTAATTGTGAAACAAAATTAAGAAGCAAATCTCTCTTTTTTGTAGGTATATGGTAAACATAGTTAATAAATTTGTTTTTTATGTAACTTCTCTATTCGCCATTATTTTTGATGACCACTTTTTGTGTGCATATTTTTAAGCTTAACATTTCTTGAATAAGAGCCAAAGAGCAAATAAAAATAGACTGAACACTTTTTATGAAGTATGTAATGTTCCTATTAAGGTCATTTAATCTCAAAAAATATAATCTAACTTGTTTTTATTGCATTATCGTAAGCCACCAAAGATGTGAAAAATAAGCTCAAAAAAGGAACGTTTCAATGTTGGCTTTACCATGGAATTATTACTTCCCTTTCGTTTTTCGCGAAAAAATTATGAACAACTTTTTACTGAAATCTATCAAGGCTGCTCTGAAAAGCTTGTTCTTTTTCGTGCTGTCGTTTTTTTTGATCAGATAACCTGAAAGTAACGTAGGCGCTACTTCCAAGCTTTCCATTGTTAGCAAATTTCCGGTAACGCTTCGCTTTCCATACATGGCGTGCGTAATAGAAGAGCATATTCTTCTTCATTGAGTCTTCGTTGGTTGGAAAATTTGAAAGTAACGTAATCGCTGCTTTCAAATTCCTTCTATACTTTTTTTAGGGCTAGTCATATATGTGAGTTTAAAGATTTGTGTGGATCGTACGTAAAACCAAGGTAATAATCACCTCCTGGTGTTTCTTTGTCAAAAAGATGAGATAACTCTAACATTACCTGCATATGTCTGTCCAGTCCATTATATTCTTGATATTCTTTCAATGTTACTTTTGTTAGTCGTGATATGGAGTTGAACCGTCGATGCGAGGTTGAAAGCCTGTCACTTCACGCTTTTATCCCTAATAGCATGACGAATATAAAGCGAAAGTGGATCTTTTCGAATAATATAACGTATTTCTTTCTATAAGTAAATATGTAAGGGACCTGGTTTGTCAAAGTAAAAGGTAAATTCGTGGTTTTTAAAAACTTTCAATCTTTGTATAAGTAGTTCCATTTTGAAATTGATATGAAATATCTTGAGTATTTTAAAACGCTTATTTCAGAAATAATTATTTATTAAGTCGCAAAAAGAACTCTACATATGTTGCATCTATTTTAATTCCATAAATAGGAGATCATAGAATAATATGATTATTTACACAGCCATAGCAAACCCTTCAAATGAATGCAAATAAATTAAATTAGAATATAAAACCAGACCATTTAAATGTCTGCACGCACAGATCTTTTCTTTGGCACTGGATTTTTGTACTAGCCAACTCACCTGCTCACTGTTCCTTTCACGTTCTTTGGTCTCAAGATGTTATAGGCAACTTTATTGCTTGCAAATGGTATCATTCACTCTGCAGACTATCCACAACCAACCAGTTTCTCGATTTGCATGCTTCAAGAAATAAAGTGTGAATTTGTTCGCCTTTTAAGAAGCCGAAACGTGAGCCAATCGGATGGTTAAATTGAAATAAAATTTCTGCACACGCTTCCTTCTGTGGCGAAGAAGTGAATGTAAATAACAACTATTCGTGTAATTATTATCGACTAATTGGAAGTCGTGAAAAGAGTGGTAGCTGCAAGACAATGTTGCAATAGGAGGGCTGCACCATGTAATGTCGGGTTCCAAGAAACTTATTCGACATTGATTTGAATTTATCTTCGAACGAAAAGGCACCGATGTTACTGTGTCTGCAGACATACAACGAAATAGTTTGGTAGGAGGATATCTTGAGTGTATCAAATTGGATAGCCACTTTGATATAAAATGAGAGTTTACTGTATGGACGAGCTACCATGATAAGTCTAGAAAATTGGATGTATCGTCCTCTGAGTTTCATCTTGACTCCTTTTTTCAGATCTAATTTTTAAGCAAATTTTATTTTTGTAGTGAGAAGATACTGGTTTTATAAACACAAATGCAAATCTATTTTACTATCAGCAACGTCCTTCAATATTCCACTATACCAAAAGACTTCAAAATGCATTCACTATTGTACCTAACCAAGTCTCACTAAAGTCCAGCTCTGCCAACAGGTGGAAAAACGTTTTAAATTCACATTATGTTAATAAATTAGATGGTGTCTTTTCTTATCTACTATATTCTACATTGGAATCGTTTTTCGCAAACATGTTGCCATGCCAATATGCACATATGTACATGCATGTAGGATAATTTAATTGTTGCCTTTTGTGTGAAACACACAACTCCTTCCCCGGCGGACATAAGATCAAATTGATATCGATAATAGTAGGTTTTTTTGCGTATATTACCACGACAGAAGTTACAATTATGTTGCATAAGAATATGCAGGCATGACCAAAATGAGTTCACTTGGTAACGCTGAAGGCGTATTGCGAAAATTTCAGGCGAGAATCGAGTTCATGCTATTAATTAAACTCCAACTGCAACAACACTCAATCCAACTAGGTATACTTTTGTCAATCATTAATCAGTTGGTGAATGATACGCATTTAGTTTTCATTAGAGTTTCAATTCAGCTTTTAGTTTCATGCTTTATTTCAGTTTTATTGTTGTATGTTGTCATTTTGGCTATTCATGTAAGAAAAATCTCAATATCCATAAATGTTCACAAGGACATCCCACGGTATTGAATGCAAGGGTTTATTTACGATCAAAATCAAATACAGATTTGATGGTTCCAGGTTGTACTTTGGAATATATAACAACTATTGCATTTGTTGTTTAATAACCTAATCAAGATTTAATACTTTGGCAACCATATTATTTTTGAATGCTTTACACATTATCACACTTTTGTCTCAAATAAAATAAACATGTTATCTTGTACTAAAATTACTTAAGAAATACTTGAATTTATTTAGAATGAACGCCAAAATGAATTTAGAAGGTGATAGCCCAAATGGATCGCTTACTTCAGATACACTAATTTCAAAAGCCAATTAAAAGAACTCTCTGTTCTCTAAATGCATCAATTTTTGAAATGTTGTTAGGCTAACCATAAATCAAATTCATTTCAATCGACCTTGCTTCTCCCACTACCCACATCATGGAAAACGCATTCTAAACGTGCTTCCAACGCCAACCAGAGAAATGTGTACATATTTGTATCTTGACATGGCTTATCTAAATACCAACTCATAATGACCATATCTTTATTGAGTTCCGTTCATTTGACACTTGAAATTAGTATTTAGTTTGTAATTAGTAATCTAATTCCAATCGAACGGAACCGTTTAACGAACTAATCTCCGTGTATGTACTTATGTATCTCTATCTATTCATTAGAACTATAGATGCAGATAGTAGCCGAAAACAGTTGGAATGCGGTCAGTTGAATACATATATTGATTAGTCGTGCATATGAGAGAACTAACCGGTCGTTACTTGGTCATACTGGCTCGAAAAAAATCGTAGAAATCAATTAGATTGTCAATCATTCGTGTGCATAATTAAATCTGTATATTTCGAATCAAGAAAATATAGACACTTAGGTAGATACGAACGAATCTAGAGATGCAAATAGTGCATAGTCGATGATTTAGTTAAATTTTGCAACCAATCATCAGTTGTGATGGACAGAATTTAATTTTAGATGGTCTACTTTGATAATAATGTATGAGCATGTTGATGGATTATTGACTTGTAAATTTTACTATAATATGGCTCTCAGAGGTATACAGTGACCTGATTAACCAAAGCAAAAAATTAGTTAATCACACATGCAGGGGTCTTGGCGTAGCAAATTCACAATTGGCAATAGTTTGTTGGTAGTCGTGGTAAGGATGACTTAGTGGATTAGAGCGCTTGCTTTCTATACACGGTGTACCAGGTTCGAAACTGCTTAGAGGATAGTTTTTGAAAATAGGGTTTGGTGTCAGCTGTAAATGCATAATTAAATTAAATCAGGATAATAATCGCGCCGGAACGTATTCCAGACAACTTCACCTCCTTATGTTATTTTTGCTCGAACATTATTTTTAGGGATTTGCTTCAATTTGGCCTGTTGCGCCATCGATTTTTAATATTCACTAGCATATTTCAGAAATCGATCTTTTATTGCTGAAAGTTGACGTGTGAAAAATTTACAGAAGCCGTCGTAAATATTTAATTTGATCGGTAAACGATGATTTCAAATGCATCTAAATGCTAAAATATAAAGTCATATTAATTATTTTTTTTTGCAATTGATAAATATTCATAATTTTTGGGTTTGTAGAGAAACGAATTTTGCTTTCCACAATACTGTGTTGACTTAGATTTGCAAAAATAAAATTTACGACTGAAAACGAGAGAATCTGTAAGTTTTGCTGCCAAAATTGTTATCCAAAAATTATTAAACTGATTTTTTGATCAGTTTAGAATATTTGAATGAGCTTTCGGTTTCTAAAAAAGTATGACACAAACAATCGATTGCATCGTTTGTTCCAAGCTAAGCTGCAGTTACTGATAAGTTGGAAAGATATGGAAAAATGTAGTCATAACGATTTTTTTAAAAATTATATTCTTTAATGGTGACTCTCTTCACTCGAGTTCATCGGGAAAATACCTCTCATTTTTTTCAATATTTCTCGCAAACTACATAAGATATCAAGACAATTATTCATGGCCTTTTTCTGTTAATCCTTGTAAACATTTGATCTTGTTTCAGTGAAATATCATGCTTGGAAAATTTTATGTCAAGCTGACAAAATGTCATAATTTTTTTGGACTTTGAATTCATAATTCTATTGAGGTCCTATTCAGCCAAAAAAATGAAACAAAACTGGTCAATATATGGCACTATTCTTAAATATATAAAACTATTGTAAAATTTCGTTCCTTAGATTTTTCAAGGGCTGTGCCGAAAGACTAAAAACCTAAATTTTGGATACAAGCGTTTTTCTGAAAAGAATCGTGACTTATTTATTCGCACGAAATGTTTTTTTGGCGCTTTGAAAATAAGTTAACCTTACAATGTATATATGAAAATGGTAGCCTTGCATAATTTTTGTAGCAAATAAAAAAAAATTCAATTTTGATTTTGCGCTCTCCTTAAATTTTAGTGAAAACAGAAGTTGCATAAAAAGTTCAGAAAAAAATGTTAGTAATTGAAGGATCTCTACATAGGCGAGGTCATTTACATTCTGTTCGCTTTTTGATTCTTATCGGCGCGACTATGAAAATGAATCGTAAACGGCGTGCTTTCTCCTTTACTCTTGTGCGATTCACATAAAGGCAAGCACTCCATTTTGTTCAAAATATGTCATATAGTGTGGCAGCATTACTTACATTGCTTAACAATCCGAACCTTTATTCACAGAATTCACTTGTGTTACCTCACCGACTGCACTAGCAAATGACCCTTCCTTCTCGCTAGCTCTCACACGATCATTTTCTTTAAGAATGCGAATCGTTGCATGTGCGTGACTGTCATTCTTGCCGACCTAGTTTCCAGTAGTTTCGATAAAGAAAAAAAGGCCAAGTAGAATTTAAACGCCCGGTCTAAGAACACATTTGACAATTTCCTAGAAATGTACATTGAACATAAAAACAAAACTTTCAAGCAAAATTAAATAAGAAAACTTTGTCCGAAAATTGGCAACGAAAAATTCACAAAATATATTATATTATTCGCTATATCCAAGTGAACTGATATATGTCAGTTTAAATTGCATTTTAGACAGCGAAACAAATAAAAAATCATTAAAGTTATCATTCCAGATGTGGAAAACCGAAAACCGTTTGTGCTTATCAAAAAGATAAGCAATTATTGATAACTTTTAGGAGCGGTGCTGATTAAATTTTTTATCCGGATTTATTGCATTTAGGTTAAAAAAATTGTTGCTGAATTTAATAATTGTTTTTATAATAACCAGAAAATGCGTCCATTTGTTAAAATGAAAATATTTGCAAACGAAGAGACTGTACATATTTTAAAACTTTTTTCAAAAAATCGCAACTCGCGTTCGATGTCACATTAGGAACATCTTGTTTCGGCACTAAAAATGTAAGAAGTAGCAAACATCTTTTCTACCTTGTGGGTTGAAATGAATGCTGTTGTAGGGAGTAATAGTCTTTTTATTGAGACTCTATGTGCCAAATGGTCTTCTCGTCTTTGCAATTTGGCTCAATTTTGTTGAATCAAAGTATGTCAATTATCACTAGATAAGAGCCATTTCAAAATTATGGACTATTTTAAGCGCCAATTTTTTTGGCAGAAAACATGTCTGAATTTTCAATTTTTTTGTCTCTTAATTTATCTACTCTGGTATCATGAAGATCTCCCTAACTAGGCTTACAGTTCTATGTGTAGCTTGTGAAATACAGCATTTTAATGATATTACGATAAATTTCAGTTTCTAGAGAGAAGGAAATGTTCTAAGGAGAAAAAAAGTAAAAATGAACTAAATATCTTTAAACTATAATTATATATATTACGAAAATGTACTTTCCTTCAGCGTTTGTATTAACTTCATATTTATCATTTTGAAGCTGATACTACAAATTTCTTACCTTGTTGTTGCTTTATAATGGGAAATACTACAGTTTATAATCATAAAATGCAGTAAATGGCCAATTTTTCAACTTCCTTTGAATTGTCGAAAGAATTATTCACTTGGATACATTTTTGTATCTTCACTAGTATCAATTGATTAATGGTCACTGTGGTCAAATAACTTCTTTTTTTAAATAATAAGACCTTTGAACTCATTTTCTTGTCTCATCGATTCCCATACACTTTCTGATAAGCAATCCACTTTTGAAACCATTCCCAGCACCAATGCTTCAATATTTCATAGTGATAAATATGACCGTTGACTACTATGACTTCTGCAAATTTAACAGACTAACCATATTTCAAACTCCTATTAACAAACAATAAAACAAAATAAACTCAAATTTCATGAGTTCAAAGCCACCCTGTAAACAACTTACAAACACTCTTTAAAAAATGTGAAAATTAGATATTGCTAGACAGTGGTGCTGAGTCAATGCCCCTAGTAATTTTATTAGAAGTCCCGAAAGTTGCCTCAAATCGGTTAATTTTCCAATGAAATTTATCATTGCTGTTGCGAACATGTAAAGCCTACAACCAATTTATATTTTATAACCATCCGCAAAACTGCGAATTGTAGTAAATATTGTTCCATGCTTCTTCGTTCACAGAGTTAGGTTTATGGCCAAATTTACATATTTTTTATCTTATTTGTTGTTAACTTGGTGCTATTTAGCAATGAATATTATGATGGTCACGGTGTTCTAAACGCCAATAGAATTTCAATTATTTTTTATGCAGAATGGTTGGTAAACCAAAAAGATGAGTCTAATGAACTTTGAACTGATGCGATTGGAATTTTTCGAAGTGAAAAGTGAATGTTAATTTTGATGATGAAATGTATTTCGTAATAACTTTCTAGCTTTAGTAAAAAATTATTTTAGAATTTGAAAAAAATAAAGTTGTAAATATTGACGGATGAGCCAAGATTACCTTATATAAAATAATCAGTTTATTTCTGATTATTGTTCTCTAAATGTTTTGCTGTTTTCAAGGAAAATCATGAAGAATTTAGGATATTTAGTGTAGGTTTCATTATTTGATTGTGAACACGAGCCCCATTAAACGTTACTTTAAAATTTATTACTGAACATCAATTCCTATCAAAATGTTCATGATTAATTTTTTGATGTTAGTCCGACACCCACAAAAATGTCGATGTGTTCTTAATGTTTTTTTTAATAATCCCGAAAACAGAATGGGAGTTTTATGACTAAAAAAACTTGAGGAAAAGCTTGTTAAACTCACACATGATGTGATTCATTGCTGTGTTAAAATCAACTCATAAATTGTTTCGAAATAGGAATCAATTTTAAAATCTTGTCCAGATAAACGTAGTTTAAATGAAAAAATGAGAGTTCCAATTTCATTTTTTTATTAAAAATGCATAGTCAATATTCATTCGTATAAAAAGTTTAGATAGTGGATTGAGCAATAATTATGTGATTAAAATTATAGTAGCCTATTTACTGAAGAATTGTTGATGTTTAAAACTTGCTGCTAAATTATTGCATTACAAAATAAATTTTAAACGAAGATTCTCTTCTTAAGTTGTAAAAAATTTGTCTTATTTTAAAGGCCTATTTTTTGAAACAAATGATACACAGAAAAATTATTGAAATGGCCAATTTTTGGACCATCAGGGTTTTAAAACAAATTCTGACACATTCTTAGGAATACCATTCTGTCGATCCAATTTTGCATCACTTTTTCCAGCATAGCCGGCTTAATTTCGCCAATTAGTTGTTCAATGTTGTCTTCCAAGTCAGCAATAGTTGCTGATTTCTCAGCATGAACAAATGACTTGAAGTACCTCCACAAAGAGTAGTCCAAGGTTTCAAATCACATCATTTGGGCGGCCAGTTCACAAACCCTATTCTTGAGATGATTCGTTCACCAAAGGTTCGGTTTCACGCGAACCATTTGTCCCTCAGACGATTCGGATTGTTGTTGGGAATCAAAAAAATACGAATCATTTCTCGGTAGCGATCACCATTAACGGTAACGTTGGTTCCGTTTTGAGATTTTATAAAAGCAAGGACCAAATATGCCTCCATAGTCTCGTGCAAATTTTCTCCACTCGGAAAACGGCTGTTTTGCTTATTTACGAACACATTAAGCCAGAAGTGGGCCTCATCGTTGAAAATGATTTGACAGCAAAAATACGGTTCAACTTCCAACTCATTCTTAGCCCATTCACCGAACGTACGACCCATACGATAGTCCAATGGCTTCAATTACTGCACTAGTTGAATCTTATAGAACCTTGGACCAAGATCGTTTCTGAAATTTTCCAATGTAGTGGACGGACAGAGGCCAAGTTGTTGAGAACGGCGTATAATCGATAAATTTGAATCCTCGGTCACATTTCCCTCTACAGCAGCCATAGCTGCCTCGGTACGCCTGGTACGAGCTCCTGTTGGATGAACATTGTCCAGTAGAGTATACATGGACATATACCTTTCCATCGTCTTGCGTATGAGCTGCTCAGATGAACAATTATGAGCATCATAAATTGGACGAAGTGCTCTATAAATTTGGCACACATAACGAGAATTTCGGAAGTAAATTTCCACTATTTCGTGACGTTGTTCGGGTTGAAGTTTTTCATGAAAATTTACCAAAGTAAATGAAACATAATATCAAAATGACAGCAAAATTTGACAGCTGCAATTACACATATCCCTATGAAAGTTCTATACCTCAAAAAAACACTATACGAGTATTTCGATGATAAATGAAAATTGTCAATACACACAAAAGTAAATATTAAATGCCTCCTCGCAAATAACGCTTCGATCCGATGATATAACAAAAAAGTTAATTTCATTTTCTCTGAAAAATAATTGAGGAATTGATACAGTTCTAGTTAAATGATAAAATGATTAGTTATGAAATATATAAAAGTTCCACTTAGTTTTCGATATTTTACTCGGATCTTCATAATTGAATTCTGGTAGCCCAGACATTTTTAATAAATATAACTTCAAATTAATTGGAAATGAAATTCTTTTAAGCATATGCATCGTATAATGATCTATCAAAAATGTTTGTCTTATGCCCATTCAAACTTGACATACGAAATATACACAAAAAAATATGCCAAAAGTTTTTCTCGTGCGATTATCTAGTAAATATACAAACGAAATTAACTTACTCCTTAAGAAAACTGAGAACATGTAATTGTTATTATAATATATTTCTAATTAAATGGAAGCTATGAATATCTTCGAAAAAATATTTCGTATTATAAACGCTTGAAACGGTGAATAAAATAAACACCTCAGCATGGTAATTATAGAGGTTAATGATATTTTTATTTAAAGGAATAAAATTTGATAATGATAAGAAATAGTACCTGGCGTTGGACGTTCTCTAAATGAAACTCTGAAACAAAAAATCTAAAAAGGAGTTTATTTTTGTAAAAAGTTGCATATAGACATTTTCATTTTTCGATGAAAATTAACAAAGTGGCGTCCATTTTAGAATTAAATCTCAAATTAGGCAATTTTTTTCGATAGTTTTTCGTTAAAAAAATTCGAAATTTTCAAAGAATCAAAATATCTTTCATACGACATTATATCATGAACTTTTCATATTTTCTTCCAACTTGTCTATTAATATCCTTCATAATGCTGGGTGGACATTTTTTGGAATGATCGTATTTTTGTAACTCTCATTTGACTCTCCTGATGAAGTTGATCCAAACTAAACATTCCTGCAACATTTTTGGTGTGTAATTCGTATATACCCGCGTATCCAGCTTCTTTTTCATATTTGGTGGCATGACTGCAGCAAAAAATAGTCATGATTTTGCCGTAAAAGAAAACATTCAAATTAGGTAGATTGGCACTGCATATGAGATTCGTTATATTGAGTCATAATGACCCCATATTGTAGGCCAAAAATTCTCTATGGCATAAAACATTCATCAAGGTAGATAATTTCGACTAAATTTTACTTCAAACTCTATTGCGTCTTCTATGCGCAAAAATCTACTTACCGAGACTTCAAAATTTCCAAGTTCAGACACTCAGCTAATATTTTGAAGGTGACGTGTCTCCTCCAAAGCAGCATTACAGATGTTGTATATCGTGTTTAGGACGTGAATTGCAGATAATTAATTGGATCTCATAAATATATAAACCAAAAAATTCATATCACAGATAATTTAATCAAGCCATATGCTCAGCTCTAGATTAATGAAGAAACTTTTTTCGGGTTTGGGCGAAAGTTACCTCGACTGAAAAAAAGTTGCCCTATCTTAAGATATTTAAAATCTTTGCAGTGATATGAACAGCAAACCATAATTTTATCAATGTTTCATCTTTACTTCTTTATTTTTGGAAACATTTTTCCACATTTTTATGAAATTTTTTGAGCATGCACTAAAAATTCTATCAATAAACTTTTTCTCATTTTCTTTTCAGGTAAGACATCATTTCCAATCATGAATCTTAATATTTATACAAAGTAAGTGGAATTCACTTTCTATCAACACATAAAACCACTCTACATTTTAAATGTAACACGTAAATTGCATACCATCGGCAGCAGCCTTAACAAATACAGATTACCAAAAAGATTAGTCGTAGCCTACTTAAACGGCAACGGTCAAGGTGACCGTTTCGTTCGAACGCAAAAACGTCTTGGACATTCAAATGCGCCAAGAAACGCTAGTAAAAACCCAGGAAACAGCCAGGTTTCTCATGTCGATCGATCCATCAAATGGATTCATCCGTATTGTAGCCAACCAACTGAAAAGCCAACATTCAAATTTCCACGCAAAGACGAATGCGAGCCCAAGTGTTGCTTGGCATTCACCACGAGTACCGACCATTGCGGCTATATTAGAAAAGCGAGCTAAGTGCTAGACACTTGAATAAATTGCCAACAATCGAACTTGGAAATCCACTTTGCCGACCGGCCAACACACTTGGCAACATATCCATATGAATATGCATGTGTGTGACGCGAACCGCGGAGAGGAAGTGTTAATTAACGCAACAAGCCAATGCCTAATTGTTGTCATCGCGCTTAGGTCCGGATCAATTACCAAGGTGTTGTGTAGCTGAAAGATACATGTATCTTTCGCAAGCGGCTCGAATGCGACACATGCGTAGCACGGCATGAAAGCTCTCGAGTCCAAGCAGCTCTCACCGGCGTAAATCAATCTGAATCTTTAAAATGGTTTCATTTTCGAGGCCTATACGAGAGACTGGTCATGAACTTGACTCCGTTTCAGTGTCAGTTCTTTTAATTTTCTCTAATGTTCGTGGCAGCATCCAACCAAGTCCGAATTGATGGTGGACTTGTAGGTGATTTCAAGCCAGCACAGCACATTAAATGTTTAGGAGGCTGAAATACGAAAAAAGATACAAATGTGATTGCGGGTCAAGTCCAACAAATTGATTAAATAAATGTGGCTGCTGCTGTGAATCTGAGGTAAAGTTGATTAACTCGCCTACAATCTCTCTGGAACGCCAAAAAAAAACTTTTTCAGATACATATTTCAGTGAATTTCAACTTGCACGGTTTGAGAAAAAAGCATCTTTATTTGTTTGAAAATCGTGGAAACTTTCGGTTTCTATTGTTGGATTGCAACAAAGAAGTTGTTCACTATCGCTTTATCAATTATCTTTTAGACACTCGCACCGAAATAATGCTGGTATACATTAGACAAAAAATTTCGAAACTTTTATGCTGCAATGTATCTTTAAGATGCGAACTCAAACAATTAGGACCATCGTCATCTAAATAATTATCATTACAAATAAGTATTCTGTGCCACAGAAAATCACATCTTGGATGAATGCTTCAGCAGCGAAACTTTCACAAACATCACAATTTCAAGGTTCGTTGAAGTCGTGCCCGGAATTTGTCGCGCTTCAGCTGAAGTCTAACAATTTAACCCGTTTTGTTCATCTTCAAATATTTATAATGCGTACAACAATTAAGAATTAATCGAGATGCAACATATCCACGGGGGTAGAAACGAGACTCTTATAATTTTCCTGGCTAGTCAAATTAACTGTTCACACGAAGAAAGTTCGAAATGTGAATAATCCATTTGTTTTGGAACTTTTGATGAACGGTTATTTATGATCTATCTGTAGAAAGTGTTGAGACATAGATAAGATGCTTTCGTGAATTGATCTGTGGGATGCATGTAGGTACTATTTGTTACCCTACGGGGCGTTTATTAATGCTTCTTCTGAAGGTTCGATTCGTGTTTGACAAAATCTAGAAAATCCATGCATGGCTTATGGTTTTGTTGCATTTCGTACAAGAGCTCGAGTGGTATTTTCAATTAAAGAATTTCTAAATGAAACGAAAGTGAAATGTTCATGATATTATTTGTGCATGTTGTACAGTACATACTTTCGAACTTTTGAAATTCTACTGGTCGCACGATTTTGTGTTTGTGAGCTTAAACATTTTATGCCCAGCTTTAGATTCAGTTGCTCTAGAAGTCAACTGCATTCAAGGTGAGCTAGATTTCATGATTTGGCTGAATTTATTAGCTTATTGGGCAGACATTCAACTAGTAGGCAAACTCCCACATGTTTCTATAATAAATTCAAGGCGAGTTGAAGTTTTTAGAATTCTGTAGCTTTAGATTTTAGAAATATCAACTAGACATTCCAAAGTGGCTGCGGCAATAAAATTTTAACGCATGCAAACGTTACGTTGCGAAATATATTTCATATTCATATGTTTTCGTGTTCTTTTATTCAGTTAGTAAATAGGTTTATTCGAATTTTCTTGAAAATGTCAGCTCTTATAATGTCAGAGAATTTTATGTATTTTGGAAATTCATGGGAACTCAATATAAGTTTGTGTGACCAATTTAAGCTTCGGTTATTTGATTCACTGCTGACAAATCTTCATAGATTATCTTTCAGCAGCAATTAATTTTATAACAATAAACATATTAATTAAATTGTTTGCAAAGCAATGGAACTATCCTGTTTTGCATCCGTGGCTAGCTAGAGCTCCGGTGCTATCCTTTGTAATTTTCCATTAGCTTGTGTGGACGATTACAAGACAACTTCTTCCCATTCTATTGGAATTTTTGAATGGTGATGATGACTATTCAAGAAAAATTCGTTCTCTTATGTCAACATAAACATAAATCAAAACATGATTTAATTGATACGTTGAAAAAGTATCAACCGGCGAAAGCCCGCAATAATTAAGGGTAATCGCTCACATGAACTGAACTTTTATTTATTTAAAGAATCATGTTAAGTCGAAGAGTTTTTAGTCTAAAAAGAATATTGCGGTGTTTTACACAGTCAGTTTTCAGAGATCAAACAATTATCAATAAATTTCCGATCAGGAAAATAAAAGTATCAAATGTGTGAATGTTATGGACCTCCTATTTTTCGATAAAACACCTCTTACTTATATCTAAATATTTATTTTATACTTTCAATAGTACTCTTCAGTTTATTCTTATAAAACGCTAGTAACTACATTTGAATGCATTGGTTGAACCGATTTGTCTGAAGAAAATTTTGGTCATTTTATTCCAACCATGTTTGGTTCCATCTAGTTACCAGCAAATTTTTTGCTGTATTTAATTCCACCTGAAAGTAACGGTTTTAATCATTGTCTTAAAAATTTTAAATTGTGACATATTTATCCCCTTGTTTCAGCATGCTCTTCATAGTTTTCTTAAGCTTACCAAACTAAATAGTAGACCAGGGCGGATCTGTTTTCAGTTGGCCGTAGAGAGGGCACAGTGATTTTTGCAGGAAAAGTTGTGGAATAACTTGTATAACAATAATTTACTTATGCTCCTTCTTAAAAAAGTCGGAAACATTAAAAAAATTAAAATGACCAAATTTGAAAAAAAAAACGTTTCTTTCCTAATTTTCTCACTTCTAACTTTAAAACGGTTCATTTCAGAGCAAAGATATTTGGCAAAAAAATTTGCGTAGCAAAATTTTCTACAAGATACGATTAGTTAAATTTTTTAAAACGTTTAGCCCTTGCCGCAAAATAGCAATAAATATATAAGCAATGGGAATAAAGCCTTTTTTTACTCATTTTTTTCACCATTCAGGCTGCATTTAGGACCCTCATAGTTTGCCCAGAAAATCTTTAGAGTGTGATTAAGCAGCACACCAATTTTCATCAAAATTTATTCAGTGGATTACGCATATAAATTGTGCAATCTAAATTTATTTAAAAAAAATTCAAAATTTTTGAAAGCTTGCAAGTCGGAAACTTAAGCTTATAGAAGTCCTAAGTGAAACAAATTAAGTAAAAAAGGCTTTTTTACCTTAATTTTTCTATTTATTGCTTATTTGTGGCAATGGTTAAATGTTTTAAAAAATTTATCTAATCCTATCTTGTAGAAAATTTTACTACGCAACTTTTATTTCCACACAACTTTGCTCTAAAATGAACCGTTTTAAAGTATGGAGTGAGAAAAGTAGGAAGAACGAATTTTTATATTTTTTTTTAAAAAATTCAATTTTTTTAATGTTACCGACTTTTTTGAGAGGGAGTATAAGTCAATTATCGTTATACAAGTTATTCCACAACTTTTTCTGCAAAAATCAGTGTGCCTCCAGTGGCCCCCTCAGCGGCCAAATGTAGTCATTTTTTACAGATCCGCCCTGGTCTATAGAGTTAAGTTTAAATAGTGGAATAGTTCTCGAAATTAATTTGGGGGTTCATTGATCTGGTGAAAATTTTGTGGAGCATTCAACACTTTTTAATTTGATGAGCTTAATAATAATTTACGAAAATATCGCTTGATTATGTTCAAAGTTAACTGAGCATGGTATTTAAGTAGCCACCAAAATGCGCATATAATATGAACTTTCTTATGCATGCACATCGGTTATAAAGCCTTGCTGTATCCAAAACTTTACAAACTAGATAATTTATTGCTTTGGAATTTTTTATTTTTTTATTTGAGATAGAATGCCTCTATTTTGTGATCCAGAAAGCTTCTACTTTACAAAATCATTACATTTCTTATTCGAGATATTACTTTTACTATTTAATTCATATCTGAATTTAAAAAGGAATCCAAGAAAACAGTATGAAACTTCTTGGGAAGAATTAAATGGGTCCCGGAAAGTTTGTTGTTTACAATTTTTACAGTAATGGTGTAAAACGAGTGGAATGAGTTTATGTTTTATTTCTTACTATTCATAACATCCTTACTGGCCATACAAAACAATTTATTTTCATTATTTTCGCTGGATATTCTTTCGTTATTATATTTAATTCAATTTTAATTTATCTAAATAATATTCGGCAAATGAAACAATATTGGGAGCCTTCCCCTTTAAGATCACCAATAATTTTTTCAGCGTATTTTTCACTTTTTTAAGAGCCATAGTGCATTTGTTCTTAAAAAAATATTAGGAATACGCTAGAACAATTATAGCTGATAAAATAAATAATTTGAAAAAAATGCTCAAAAGCTTCTTAAAAGCGAATTCATCGCAATTTGTGTCAATATATGCAATTTTTTCCAAGGAATTTCCTAATGAGGTTTTACCAAAATGATTTTCTGTTCACATCGCTATTGGAACGAAAACTACAGCCTTGAAAATGTTGACTTTTTTCAAAAATAACTCGTAACCCACAATTTTGGAAACGATTTATCACAGTCTGGAGGTTTAAACTTCAAGAGCATATTTTGTTGTTACTTGCCTTCAAACCTTAGTAAATAACATCACAGAAAACCATTGATAAATTAAAAGCAGAAAAATTGAAGTGGTATTTTACCAGTTTAACATATCATCAATCAATCCTTTCAATGCTACGCATCTTTGTTATGTATTTAATTCTAAATAGTATACGATTTCGTGCGTCTCAATTTGCCTTTTTCGATATCATGAAACCATCACCAATTGAAGAATGCGCTCAAGATCAAGGTTGTATGATACGTTTTTATTTTGATCAGTTGCCAAAGAGCAAAACAACAATTAAATTCTGTAACAAAAGTCTGTAAAATTTCCATTTATTATGATTCAACTTTCAATGGTTGATGAGTGCAAAAAATTTGTTTTCGATGCATTGAGAAAATTTAAAGTACATAAAATGCAATTGGGCTTGAAATTTGAAGGTTGGTATTGATGAATTTTGTTTAATTTGCGTAAAGATCTTAGTGGGATAATTTGATTGATTTAAACTTTTTACAAAAATAAATATTTAGGCCTAGACAAAAATTTAAGTTTACAGTGAAAATTGCTTATAACAACATTGATTATAACGACGCATTGTTATAGTCGAGATTGGGTTCCATACAGTTTTTTCGAAGTACATTTCGGATATAACAATATCACTACTACCGACAAATCATCTATAGTGACCAGTTTTTTTAATTATCATTAAGAAATCCGATTGGATACAAAGAAATGACTCGAAATACTATATAGCTGATTTGAGGCTTGGCTTCAAAAGTCTATATCCACTTTTCATTTCAAAAACGCTCACATCAAGAGCTAGAAAGATTAATTTTTTCTGAATCTAGATGAAATCTATATCTGCATCTAGATTCCCGTTTACTTCCCTGAAGAACAAAGTTGCTCGGGTAAAAATGAATTATTTAATTTTTAATTAGTGGAAATTAAGTGTTTTCATTGACAAAAACATTTGAAAAGACTTTAGTATGTGAACATTATTTGACTGTCTTAAAATACCCAATCACCCTACTAAGGATGTAAAAATTCTAGTGAAGGGAACCTGCTGAAAACCAATAAGTGTGGATATGCGAAAAATGATATACAGGACATATTTACAGCAACAAAACGATTCAAATAGGACACAAGCACACAAGAGATTAGACGAGGAAAGGAAACCTATTTTTAAAGGATCATTCGAAATTGAGATTAGGGCTGATTTTATAAATTTGTAAAATTTAACTTCCAACTAAAGCACGTCACTCTCTATTTCTATTTTTTTTTTCAAATCAAGTTTATACTTTTCCAAACCAAATTGATATTTATTCAATATTTATTCAATATTTATTCAATATCAATTCAATTAGAAAAGCTCCTATTTGGTATGAAGCAGTTCAAATTTGGTTCAGAAAATAATCAATTTCGTTGAAAAATCGTCTAAATTGAAAAGGAAATGCTGTACATCATCCGCCGGACAGATGCACACAGCTCTACAGCGGCCAAGTAAGGATTCCAACTGAGTTGTTTTAAAAAATAGCTACATTACTGGCAAGCATTCCCTACCAAATAATTTCCGTGATATGTCCTGCAAAACAAAACTACCCAATGAGATTTGCGGTAGTCCTAAAGTTAGAACTTGGCACTCTGAGCCCTGTTTTGCAGTGAGCTTTGTGGAGCTCATTCTATTGTTCGGAACTTATATCGTAGGTAGTTTGCTAATCTGCTATTTATGTCCAGTCGTTTGGTCTTGAAGATGAAATAGAGAAAGGGGATGATATTCGTGGAAGCAGTCTTTTTTTGAGGATATGAAATTCTGTGGTCTAACGTTTATTCTTGGTATTTGGACGTCTGCACCGACGGTATCTTTCACTCGTCCACTAAAAAATTGTCGTGGTTTTGTTCTCATTTTCGTATTAAATAGATCGTCTTGTGTAATTGGGATTTATGCGTATCTTCAATTTCGGAAGTATCCTATGAGTTGGTAAATACTAACTTGCGTGGAAAATCGGCAATACAGACTGTGCAGCACTGGTGAAAGTAGTGACTTTTATGAGACTCTCGCTTCTATCAGTATCCGAAAGATGGTTGTCAATTCAGACACAAAAGATCATCCTCCTCAAAAAAGCAGCAACTTTTGGAATGAGTGGGTTCTCGAATGGATGCAGTTTAAAAATAACTTCATAAGACTTGATACTTGCCTCATATTCATGCTTTTTCTGATGTGCTGCATAACTCTTGCAAGCTAAAGTTCATAAAAATGATCAGGTTTGAAGCCAAACTGCTTCTTCGGAATAGGAGATCTGAACCAATTTTCATAGTTTAAGCGAAAGAGATCAGAATAAGATTTTGAAGATGATCGAGAGAAGACTGATAGATCTTCAGTTTTGAGGAAAATTATGTTTTTACCGGGTTTCGAGAGAACTTAAATTTTTGCTCCGTTTCAAGCCTTTTGGTATCATCGAAAATGGAAAATCACATTTAAAGTGTTCGTTGTAGATTGGTGTATTGTGCGTGTTAGTTATGCTCTCCCACCCAGGCGATTTCCATAATGTCAGTCTCATCATCAATCCCTTCTCTTTTGCGTGATCTGTCTTCAAAACGGGTTTTTTAAAAGGAATTTTGATGCTTCAGAAAACCTCTGTAGGTTTAATGAATCTATCCCTCATTTTCCTCATCCTCGTCGCATAGGTCTCTGAACTGTTATTCGAAAGTTTTTTCAAACGCTGCTCCCTCATCTTTACGATTGTAGATTTTTTGGACCATGGATCAGTGGAATAAGCTGTTTGGTTTTTTTTCTTAAGTATTTCAATACTCTCCAGAAGTTGTTGTCTTCGGAGTCAAGGCTTTCCAAGAAGCTTTCACGGTGTTTATTTCTAAATATAGATATTTTGCTATTGATCTGGTTTGTTAGTTCGTTAGCTTCAGGTCTAAGGCTGGGTCATTCGTGCCCTTATCTCCTTTGCGAATTCCCTTCCTTTTTCTTATCAAGATCTATGGTTCTGGAGAGTTATCAGGGACTCGAATCCTGATCTGCTATTATTCTTGGTTATGTTTTATATAGCCTTATTAGTTTTGAGTTATTTAGCAATAAGATTGGCGAAAAGTATAATATGCCCCACAAAATGAACTATGGCAAATACAGACTGATTTTTATGTTGTGTACATCCGGCAAATTCTGATGAAAATGATACAATAAATACCGTACACGGATAAAATATTTGACGAATATAAAGGTAGACTTAGACCTGACCAACAGACATCAGACGAAATATTCTCAGTAAAACACATGCTGTGATTACAATATTGACATGTATCAAGCTTCGAAAAAGGATACTATTGTATAGATGGGAAAATATGTACATATATACAGAATGATGCTTGATTTTGAAGTACCTGCCAATCTAGTCTAATAATGGTAACCGGCATAAAGCTCGATATTAGACTTCAGGGCAAGCTAACTTATAACCCCGATCGGGCAAAGGAATATCGAATAAATGACACACGGAAAAAACCGCCAATCAAACCGAATATGACGATTAAAAACTCTAACTTTGGAAATGTTGACTCATTCGGTTTCATGAAGATAGACAATAAGAGCCGAAAGAAGCTAGCAAAATTCCTAGATGCATTATTGAAGGCCGAGTTATTGGTAGGCACCCACCAAGTATATCACGGGAATGTTGAGAAGACTCGGAAACCAAAGACAGCGAATTTTTGTTAAAATTTATAAATTGGAGGACGCATTCATTAAGTCGAGACAAGTAGAGGGCACCTTCGAATAGCAACCAAGGCTTAATTTCGGCTGATGTATATATTGAGTTGCAGATGTTTCTCATGTTTGGAATTCAATGATTTCAAACTAAAATAATATTCGTTCAAAATCAAAGAATATTTTATAATTTTCGTTCTTTTCATATTTTATCCCTGACCTAAATCACTGAAAATCGGGACAAAACGCAACTCTTCAATAAAATGTCAGGAGTATACCGTAACGCATGAATATAATATTTTCCTATGTGCGGTTCCTGTTCCCACGCATTCTATACTGTCCAACTCGTTCATCGTCTACAAAATATTATAACGAGATATATCAACTAACCTATTTTTTCTATTCATTTCTTTTCACACATGAGTGAAATTTATCTACAATCAAATTCAATAAAATCTTCAAGCAAACATACAAAATAATAATCTTCATATTAGCATATTGTGTTCTTTGACCTAATTCTTATGTCAATAAAATATCTATAAGAATCTAAGCTTTTTCTTTGCATATGAAAGTGGATATGAATGAATGCCAACACATTTGTCGGCGAATGATTAGCATCATGCATGTAACTTGTTTTCTGGTGACATAGTTTTGAATACATTTTCACGCTAATGAAATTCTATGTTCTACACATGATGAAGCATCATCATCTAATTTTAAATTGATTTCATGTTATGATCGTCTTCTGACTTTCAATTTTCTGAACATGAAAACTCTACCACTTTCTATTTTTTCCCTTTTCTGTCTTTGAATATCTAATTTAGAAGTCAATTAATTTTGTTGTAAATAATAGCTATTGTGTGTGAGTGAAAGGCTTTCGTTTGGAACTTAATTAAGAATGCTATGATTTTTATTTTTTTCTTTATTCATATTTTTCAACTGTTTTTATTGTAACTAAGTAGGGAAGCATTTAATAACTACCCTCGTTCCTTTGATAATGGTTTATAATATTTGAACGCGACTCCCATTCTCTGTTTCTTTTTACATTGATTATAGTCATTGTAAACAGGATTCTGTTTGAAGACTACAACAGCAAACGTAAAAATGATTTTTAATTTGTTCTTTCTAAGGAAAAATGAGATCCAACACTTTCTGTTGTGAATGCCCAGCACTATCCAGAAAACGCATGCAAACCTTAGGCTCACCTTTCCTTTCACGGTAGTAGCTGGTTTAAATATTAGATGAATAGCCAACTTCATACTAGAATCTATATGGTTCTCGTCATCCTGTAGGTTCTAGTGCCGTCTCAATCTTTTGTGATATCACAATGGGCCTAGAGTGGCCTAAGTGAGCCATATTTGAATAAAAGAGGCTGCCACTACAACCAACCAACCAAGGAAAAATGAGATAGTAGTGACCTAGTGTTAACTATGAAAGTTGAATTCAATGGCCAAAAATAACTTTTTTTTAACTTATGTGAAAATATATTTGAGAAAATAGGCACTCAAGTAAGCAAAACTAAGCAAAACCAACTAATCGTTAAACATAGAGTAAAAAGTGGACTATCAATTCTCCCCGTAACCAGCATATACTCTGCTCAACGTGTATTCCCTATTGTTATTTCGCTGGAATCTCTCTTAAATTTCTCTTAATTCTCCATTAAATTTAATTCTAAAGTCTTATTTCCCTACCAAGAGTTTACCCACTGTCTATTGTACATATATGCTGTGCATGAAATTCTTAAGCAGCGCATGCATCAAATGACTCTACACAGCTAATCCTTGAACCTCTTCCAGTTTGCATGCCACTGCACTTTTGATGCTGTGATAAAAAATTGAATTCGTCTTTCGTGCGTTTCGCGCCGTTTGAACTTTTGTCGTTGCATACTCTTTAGAAACAGCGCTTCACGCACTCATATGGAAAATAGCTACTATGTACATATAATGACGAACTCAGGGCGTAGAAGGTCGTTGAAAGGTTCGTTATTGGTTCATGGCGTTTCTCTAAGATAAAAATACCACTTAGAATATCTTCGAAGCATCGCATAGCTACGTGAAGTTCGATTAAGATAAATAAATCAGCACAACGTCATTCAACGACAAAGCTTTTTCACAATTTGCTATTTTTGTTCTTCTGTAAGTATAATGAGTTAGCTTTACTGCTAGTATTATTCAAGAGGATGGATAGTATAGTATAGTTTTGTTTCATTTGCATTTAAAGGTATGCAAATCATTTTGCATCGTGTTTGATCGGTCAAATCTAACATGTTCTGTTCAAAAATGTCAGCCGGCATATCGAACAGTTCCATCCATTTTTCTTTATTCGAAAGTCTTACGATCATTAATTTTCGACCATAAAAATATTTAAAGCTTCTGTTCTCATCTTGACGAGGATGTCGAGGCATTAGTAGAAAACGATCAAATGGTGGAGGCGTCCTCCTCCACCAAAGTCTCTATGAAAGTGTTTGTAATAATTTAGAATAATAATTATTAAAAATAGTAATTATTACTAATAAACAATAATAATTAAAACAAATTATGGCCTTTTTATTCGCCCCACTGGGAAGTTAGTCGTGTGGGCCTCAAGGATCGCACTTAGACTACATTTTTATTATCTGTATTGCGAACGATGCAAAAATGACTCACAATATTTATATTCTTTAACCATTCGAGATAATTTTGTTGTCTCCATCCAATTATTTCTGTCTGCAGAAGTATATTCGCTTTTTACAACCACTAGTTGTTATATAACTTCCAGCAGCACTTCAGAAAAAATATGTTTTTGTTGAATTGCTCAATCGGTTTAAACCTTTTCCCAAAATAATTCGGTTTTTTCCCAATTGATTTAGACTTTCTCCAAATTCTGCAATTTAGTTGGGAATGTCAACTAAACTTCCGAAGATTTTATTCGCTTCT
This sequence comes from Oxycera nigricornis, assembly GCA_963942545.1. Classification (NCBI taxonomy): domain Eukaryota; kingdom Metazoa; phylum Arthropoda; class Insecta; order Diptera; family Stratiomyidae; genus Oxycera; species Oxycera nigricornis. Next base: position 103,705,008 of record OZ012659.1, read on the forward strand.
AGTTTTTTCACGTTGTCTACCCATGTTTGGTTCGCAAATCTTTTTGACCGCATTTCCTAATTAATTTAGATCTTTTCTGAAAGAATTTGGACTTAATCCTGATTGGATTAGACCTTTTACTCAAATATTTTGATTTTTTTCCTAATAATTTGTACATTTTTCAGAACTTATTAACAACGACAACATTCTATGGCTTACCTTGAACATATTGGTAAACCGTAAACATAACTATATTGGAGAAAAATTTATAAGTTTTGGGAAAAGGTCCAAAACGTTTCGCAAAATGCCCAAATATTTTGGAAAAAGTCCAAATCAGTTGGAAAAAAATTCAAACTATTTAGGAAAAAGTTTCAATCAATTGGGAAATGCTATATGGATAGAGTGGTGCTGTGAAAATTGCTTCAGGATATGTGAAATCCTTAAAAAAAATGCAGTTTCCAACATCCGAACTTTTTATATTCATTTGTTTTAGTGTCTTGACAAAAGCGCGACCATCATATGCTACATTTTTGTGGAATGTTGTCCAGGATACTGAAAAATACCACTTCAATTCCGACTTATTATTATCAGATTTATTAGCATTTTTTTCGAGATGGAAATTCTTAATTGTTCGAAAATCGAACTGGAAATTTTTGAATGGAGAAGTGGACATCGACTTTCTTATTCGTCTATTTCAACCGAGCTCGACAAGTGTTAATGTAGTTTCCGAAACGGTTCCAATTTCGCACATAATTATCATTTTTAAATGTGATTGTTAAAGTGAATTTGCAAATCTTAAAGGAAGGAACGATGGTTGAAGAAAATGAACAATTGTGAAAGAAACGTAACGATTCTAAAAGTAAGTTAACGATCTTTAAGGATAGTCAACGAAAAATACGTTTAAGAATGCTCTAAATTGTCGTCATGACTCAGTAGCATCCCTTCCGGTTCTCATTCCAGCGAACCATGGTTCAAATCTCTTAGAAATTAATGGAAGAAAAATTCAAATTTTGATGACAAAGTACCATTCTTGGAACATCTTTGCAACTTCGATGATAGAATGAATTGGCTCAATAGGAAAACATTTTTTTATTAATTTGACTTCAAGTTAGCCGTTCAGGATTGTTACTGATTTTTTCAATGATAGTTTTAAACAAAGTTTCAAAGAACCTTTACAGCCTGCGTTTAAGGTATCGTTAGATATGTCGTTATGAAATGATATCGATTTTTAACCTCAGATAAATTCTTTCGTTAACAAACTAAACGCTTATGTATGCTTGGCGAATACCAAGGCGGATTCAGATCCGGTATGTCGACGATAGATCAACTATTCTCAGTAAAACAGGTGCTGGAAAAGTGCTGGGAATACAATACGTGCACCAGGTCTTCGTAACTTCCAACAAGCATACGATAGTATAGATCGAAATATACTATATAAAATAATACTTGATTTTGTGATACCTATCAAACTAATACGAATGACCAGACTAACGATGACCGACACACGATCTAAAGTTAGATGTCAAGGCGATCTGACTCAAAGCTTCGACACCAGCTCAGGTCTTAAACAGGGTGATGGCCTCGCCCCCATACTCTTCAATTTGGCCCTAGAGTATGTCATCAGGAAGATTACAGTAGACAAGGCGGGAACGCTACTCTTTAAGTCTACTCAAATAGTAGCGTACGCCGATGACATCAACGTCATGGCCCGATCTCTATCTCGTGCCAAAGAAGCGTTTACTGAGCTGGAGTCAGCGGCTAGGCAAGTCGGCCTAAGGGTCAATGTGAACAAGACCAAATATATGACCCAGTCAAGGAAAAAGACGCCAAATAGACAAAACATGACGATAACTAACTACAGTGTGGAAAGCGTTAACTCTTTTATTTATCTTGGTGTCAACCTCGCCAAAGACGGGAATGAAAAGGACGAAATTGAACGACGAATTGGTCTAGCCAATAAAATATATTTTTCAGTCCTCTCGGTGATTAAAAGTAACAAAGTGCACCGAAAAAATAAGCTGCGCGTCTATAAAACGATCATCCGTCCTGTATTGATTTACGGATGTGAAACATGGACTTTGACTCAAGCCTCAGAAAAAAGGATTGACGTCTTCGAACGCCGCATTTTGAGACGTATTCTGGGGCCCATGAAGGACGGACCGGACTGGCGAATCCGGTACAACCATTAGTTGTACGCTCTTTATGACGAGCCACCGGTATTGATTCGGACGAAACTGCTACGACTTCAGTGGGCTGGCCATGATGAGCGTATGGATGACAGGCGAATTCCCAAGCGCTCCATGAAAGGCCGAGCAACAGGAAGCCGCCCACCAGGAAAACCACGCAAACGATGGGAGGATGCAGTTGACAACGACAGCGAATCCTTGCTGGAATTCGCTAATTGGAGGACGCGGTCGCTGGACCGAGACAGTTGGAGGCTGTGTCTTCGGGAGGCCAAGGCTCGATTTGGGCTGGTGCGCCATTGATGATGATGATGTGTAAAGATATTTTTAGTTGAGTTTATAGTTTGTTAAGCAAGACACTTTCTCCGCTTACTCTGCGTAAGGATTCGATCAGATATTGTTCTGCATCCCCCCAAAAAAAATTCTACAAAATGAATAGACGCACTTTCGAAAGTTTTTGTAGCTGCCGAATTTCATATTCAAAGACATGTACCAGAAATTGTATTTTTGTGCTTCTTTCTTACATAAACGAAAACATGAATAATGAATTTTGCCGTTCTTGTATTTAAGTCAAACATTAAGTTCCATTGCCTGACTTAGTTTTTAAAGCTTAGAAAAATCTCCTGATTATTTTTGACCTTAGAAATTAATTCCAGTAAATCATTGAATTTTCAAAAACCGTGTCGAGTTGCAGATGGATAAATTATCATTGCGAAGTATTCCACCAAATAAGTTTGACCTCGCATTGAATTAGTCTACTTGATTTTTGAATGGTAATAATTTCAACAACAAACCATTTTGGATGCGACCAACATCGAAAAGATTCAATCGTTTTAGATTAGAATGACAGCAAAAATTATAAATTTCAATCATAAAGTCAAAGAGTTCATGATTGACAACGAAAACAAAAGTAATATTTCCATGAGCGCCATGGTCACAATACTCAATTCAATCACGTGTCCGCCATATCCATATCGTATTCATTAAGCAAAAACAATAAATGTCTAAGCCTATATATTTCCATATTTTCGTTTTTTTTTAATCAATTTATATTCAAGTTCGCATCTTGTCTATCGTCGAGAGGGTGAAAGTGATTTGACTTTTTTCCGCTCGCTGTTGCTGACTTGGCTGATAAATGAAATTATCGAAGGAATGAAGTGAACACGTCTCACATGCACTTTGGGTAGAATATCAAGCATACATAAACATTATGTACATTAACAACACCAAAATGACCACAAAAGACAAAACAACACATTTCACTCATCTATGATAGTCCATTATTGCTATGATGACCATCATGGTCACCATGCCGAACGAAGGACATACATATGTGTTGAATCCGGTTTTATTTATGGGCGAGTTGTTCGGAAAAGTAGTTCATAATTAAGATGACAACGAAGCTACCAAACGTATGTAACGAAATGAAATTAAATCAAACGAAATGGAATGAAATGAAAGACCTCGAGTGGCTTGTGTTACAAATTGCAACAAGATATCGTTACAATTTTTTACAACCGCCAAGTGGCGAAGGCCGACAAACCATGTGGGTCTTCACATGCTTTTGATGATATGTTTTACTGGGCTGGGGTGTAATATAACATTAAGACATACTTTTCAAAGTTGTTGAATGAATTGGATGTGATAAAGTTGAAGGAGGAACGGCCTGGCGGCGGCAAGAATGCCGATTTGAAAGAAAATCGTTGATACTGTTCAGTGGCTTCAATTTTCACATTTTTGCGGATAAAAGTAAGATTAACTTTATTGGATTGTGCTAATTATGGAAAAATTGTCTATAGTTTTCAAGTCGACTTCGAGATAGTAAGGCTGTCGTTTCTAACAACTCTGAGCTATTTATGAGATATATTAACCACGGAACGAGTTTACTGTCTTAAAACTACTTGATTCAAAAAAAGAAAGCTTCGCGAAAATGTAAAATTAACAAGAATAAAATAATTCTGTCAAAATTTTGATATCAACAAACCTACGTTGAAAATTAAGGGAAACTGAAATACAATTTTTTATTAAACTTTTAAGTCCAAAAATTATGGACTTACATTTCATAACCGTTTCTGATGTAGATTTTCTCACTATCAGAATGTTAGACTTTATAAAAATTATTTTCTGGCGTTTCTTAAAAATTTATTTCTCACGCAGAAGAGTCTTATCTTCACGGCAACTCCATATGTTTGTCGAATTCACTTTATTCCTCACATTGCTAGGATGTCATTTTGTTTGCCATGATGGAGATTCGAACCACTGATTAAACGTTTTCCTCACAGATAGAAACTTGCCACTCTACGCTTTCATCCATGATAATACCATTAAAGAAAATTGGACTACATGAATGGAATTCGAGACAAAAATACTGTAAGATCATATAGAGTTGATAATTCGTTTGAAAGTTGTCTTTTGTTTCTATAAAATATATTTTTGTTGATTCTAAAGCCCATTCAAACTATTTGAGCATGAATTTCAGGCAGTTTGAATTCATATTTCGCTTTCAGGTTTATTCTTTTGCATGCTTTGTTTATACTTCATTCATCGAAAAAATATTATTTTTTGGTGATCCGGCAATATCTTGCCACCTTCCGTGAAAACTCATAGCTCGTGTCCCTGTCGCTTTCATTATATTTATAAGAAAATCGTGCGATATAAGTGTTAACGGATGAATTTAATAGTGTCGTGCACAGCTGGGGATAATTTGGCTGATATCATTGCGAATAAAGGATACTGAAAGATTATACACAACACGTAATTAAAATCGGAAGTAAAAAATTTACTGGCTTCAAAGTGGTGGCTACCTTTCTTGGACACACCGCCTCAAATTTCAAGCGGACAAATCAAGTAAGCGCTAACCAAGTACGCGCTCCAATCCATTTTCGATCGAAGAGTTGCATAGCGACCTCCTGTGTTCAATTCACACAAAGTTTGCAAGTGTCTTTAGTTGTGTAAATTGATAGGTTAGATTCACTTTCCACAGATCCACAGTGTTTCCTATGATGTTCTTTCGTCCAGCTAGTCCGTGTTTTCAAATTTTAACCAGGGCTGGCACTATGCGGTCTACTTATCAATTCTCGTTCCGCTCATGACCTCCCTTGAGTCATCCGCGCCGTGGCGCGCTCAAATTGGTGAGGCCTTAAAATTAGCATGATTGTAGGGTCGTTTCACGTGTGACTAGTTTAGTAGTTTTCAAATAGATGAAACCTGCGACTAGTTTTTCCTGAGAGCGAAAAGCGACGTATGTAACAATTGATATGGTATTAATAGAGATACTTTGACACCGCAGCAAAAAATTTCTAAATCTATTTCACCAAGTGGAAGAATTTCTCTTACTAATTTGAGGAAAGTTAAATTTAAATCACTATTGCGTTTAACAAGATGAGAAGGGAATCTAGTTAGTCTAAATATACAATGCAAATGCTGGACGTCTTCATTTTTGACAATTTTTTCCTTTCTATAAAACTTCGTAACGTATTCATAACTTCTGCTGACGATGCTGGATCCTTACTGTTCAGAGTTTTAGAGCAGTATTCCAACCTACCCAGACCATTCATTCTGTGAGAACCAAAAAATATAGTGAAGGATTCATCAAATAAAAGATTTTCAAAGCCCAGAATGTCAGCAAATCAATGTATTAATCTTTAAAAAATTTAAAGCTTGGCCGTTGGTCTCATTGCAAAATGAAAGATTGATTTGGTTTCTTGGAAACTTTTCTGTCTTTCTGGCTTGAAAAATCAGTCAGAAAAATATAAAAGAAGAACTGCTTTCTACGCGCCCAGAATGTGGTAGATACATGCAAACATTCTTTAACCATTTTGCTAGTATGTTATACTACGTAGCATACCTGTTCCACAAAAACTCTTTTATCTCTTTCCTCAACTTCAATTTTTTTATACAAAATAACATTAATGTTTTTGGGTCTATTTGATTTGATCACACAAAGTAAATTTGAGCGATCCGCGATCCCTATCACTTTTGCTTGCTGTAAAACAAACAAATTTGGTTGAATTGAATCATTTATTGTTTAAGAATTCAAAAATTGCATCATCATTTCGCTGCAAAAAATCCGGTCACGTATCTCTTTTTGCTGAAGTAATTCATACATTATTATTGACCCATAAATATGTCCAAAATTTGAGAATCCTTCGGAAAAATTGTTTGCCATCGAGACAATTTTTTAGGTTTATATTGTACATATCCTGAATTTGAATAAATTTTATCACTTTTCATTATAAAAAATACTCTTTCTACTCTGCTGTAGAACAGCTACCAATGATTTCAGATTTCATGATCCAAAAAAATATTCTATTATTACTTTTTATTTGTTCAGTGTTCGCTTCAATACTTACATCTTAAATGTACAATCCATGCTGTTTTGATGTATAAAATGTAAAATATTTTTCTCAAGATCATTTTATATGCATAAACCTTTAGAATGGTCATCTTTATTCGTAAGTTCGAAATGGTTAGCGCCATTAGGATAAGAAAAAATTCACATGCTGATATTTTCAAATTAAATTAAATTGTTGAAGTTAAACAGAATAGCACTGGTAAATTAAATAAAATCTAGTATAGGAACTAATTACTTCCGTCTAAAAAGATTAGTTTACTTTCGCTTTCTATCTTGAAGAATACCTAATCGGTATTAGGCGTAGTCACACTCCCAAAGAGGCAACATACTTTTTGTTAAAAACAAAATACTCAAAGTTCCAATTAAGCTGCTACAACCGCACGATCCTACCACCTTTCACTCTGCTACAAACTAATTACAACACTCTCCATCAGCAAAGACTAGACCAAGAACCTCTTGAAAGTGAATGCTCGCCAAAACTCAACGAAATTCAATACAAAATTGCGCGAAATCGTTAATGGGTGTAGGTATGCCCAACGAACAGCATTATGAACATGTAAATCTACAGTTGTTTTCAAGGAAAAGGCTCGGCATCACGTCTTCGCCAGCCACGTTTCCCGTAGTGGGAAGTGATCTTTGAATAGTGTAAGGTGATCTCTGGAAAGGTCACGTCGAGTAGACGATCGAATATGGCTGATCCTTTCCATTAGAGCCATAGTTGGCGCATATCGGACGATCTGTGCTCGATTAGACCCACATCTACTAGAACAAATCGTGAAGCGTGGCAGACTGGTTGCTCGCCAAACTCAGATGCCTGATCGCTCCTCGCGAAATCCACGCTATTCATGGAACCTCGCCCATGTTTCAGACCTTGCAGTGACCCACCCGACTGCAATGAGGACGATGTTCGAGCAAAATATGTTCAAACCAGGAAAAATCTTTCGGTTGGTGAAAAAACCAATTTAGGAAAAGTTTGAATATTCAACTACGTGGCTAAGATGAAGCCTGCATAGGGTTGTTTGAAAGTTACAACCATTTGATAAACTATTCTCAGCGAAACATTTCTTGTGGCAATTCTTAGAGTGAAGTAGCAAAGAAGACTTAGCAAGCATTTCTAAGAGAATCCTGAGTATCTCAACTAAGCCAACATTTTCAACCACCCTACTTTCCAACTCACGCTGATCGGGATCAATTGGATACCTTGACAAACTACAAGAACAATTTATAACCAAGGCAGTGGGCTATGGTATTGGCTGGCTTTGTGTAGCCATTCAAAGACCTCCGCGGTAACGACACTGCAGATCGATTACATAAGTTTGACTTTTAGCATAGATTTTCATTCGCTCTGCGAACGCACAGTACAGTACGAAATGTATCTGCATATTGACGCGACTATGGATACTAGCTATTGGACCTGGCACGAATAGTAATCAGTGGTAATTGAATCACTTTGTCCAAGATCGACGAGCATTGATTGTTATAGATGCATTGGTGCAGGATTGACGATGACGACGAGCCACGGCGAAGCAACCACTCTCAGTATGAGGTCAGAGGTTTCAAATTCACTGTGCAGCCTTTGATTATTCTTTCCCTCATTGATCTTTCATATTTGAAGGTGGGCGACTTTATTTTCCAGAGTATCTAATTAGCTATCGGTTGAAACAAAGATGGAATTAATGTTTGGTAACCTCGATGGTATGGGTTTATTTAATTAAAGCGAACGTAATGCGGTGTAAAATGGTTTTAATAGTTATTGGAATTGCATAACGGATTCGATTGTTAACTGAATGGTTGCTCTTTGCCTTAATGAAGATATTAAATTATTTGTATCAGAATAATTGTGGTGAAATTGAAAATTGCTTTCGATTTCCTGTACATTTAATCGAATTCATGTTTGAGGGCAATATTGAAATAAGTTGGAACTGATAATGAAGACTTTTCTGGAATCGAAGATCACCTTGCTTTATACCAAACATATATGGGATATTATTAATCAAATTGATTGGTGTTTAAATGTTTCTAATGGAAACGTTAAATCATATATGTCCATGATTTGAGCTTTAATTATCGTCCACGTTAATTTTACATATTTCAAAGTACTTTGACGATCACATGGTTAGAAAACGCATCACAGTTAAAACCCAAAACATTACTCCTCTTCTTTAAATTAAATGGTTATACACATTCGATTGTATTATCTTCATTTCATAGTTCAAATGCTTTTCGCAACGATAAACTAACGCTTAATTTAGTATTGTTTGATGTTCAAGCGCATTTACTTTTGAATTTTACTACGTCCACTACAAATATCAAAGTCAAAAATGAATTTTCAAAAAATGAAAACTTTTGATCTCGTAGAAGTTTGTCTCGCTTTATTTTTCACGCATATCTTGATAACTTTTAGGTAGCAATAATTTGGTAGGTATAATCAAGATTCATTTTCAGATTTGGGTCATTTTTTGCAAAAATAGTCGCGGTATTCTTTCAAACCATAAAATCTTCTTATATGTTTTCATGACAACCCTGTTCAATGCTAGCAAAAGGCAATGAATATTTCTGAAATTCTCTTGTAAATTCTTGTGCTTTCAGTTCAATAAGATCCTTGTATGTCAGGTTGTGTGTTTGTGTGTCCAATAAATTTTCAATGTCATCAGACGTGACATCGATTTTAGTCAGTTTGTTTCCTTTGTAATCTCATCCAAATTTAGCTGACGAAAAATTGAAGGAAATTGTGGTAACTCAAAAAAAATGCAGACCTAATTCTTTTCACATTGTTGGGTTTCACCAGTGTGATCCAATGCTGTTCACATCTTACGGGATGTTGTGGCTTTTCCAGAGTTCTCTTGGGAATGAGCCATTTCTCTATTAGTTTTCATTGCCTATGAAAAGATTTTCCTTATACATATAGAAAACCTGATCTGTTAGTTGATGCAACCAGGTATTATTTTGAGGCGAACTTTGATTTCGGGATCATTATCAACAATACGTTGAGGAAGATCGCAAGCAAATTTTCAAAACGGTTAGTACTAGAAGAATGTACTGTCGGCACCCATACTTTCAGATTGGCCTTTCAAATAGTTGGGAGAGTCTCTTCGGCATAGTTTTTAGGAGCTCGTGGATTTTTTGATCTAGAAATCAATTTTAAGTTAAATTTAAATTTTCTGAAACATTCGAATTAAGTCCAAATGGATTAACACAAGAATTGTCTGTGTTTTTTTTGGAATTCAAGTATATTTACAACAAAAATCTGCATACTACCTAACAAATTCAAAAAAAAAATGTTAATCTTGAATCTTTTAATAACATTTTTTTCTTTTATTCTTTCAGGTAATGCGCAAAATATTTTGGAAATGATAGATAACATGAAATAACAGTTGAAAGCGAGTTTAGAAGAAAAAACACGTAAACATTAATATAAACTTTCATTGTGAACTAGGAATATGACATACTCCAGCATATTTTACATATATTTGGAAAGCTTACAGTATAAATATCCTTTGAATAAAATAAATGAACCATCTTGTATGAGCGAGTATTTTCGCGGGCCTAAACTGCCGTGCTAAGCAAAACTGATGTATCTCCACTTTATGAGTTTTGAGGCATTTCAATTTTTCTGTACACACAAAGCATGTCTCAAAAGAAAGTTTACCGACATAGTCGACATCCGAATCGGCGTGACGGCACAAAAATGCACCGATTCGGATGTCGATAAAATAAAAAAATAAGATGTCTATAAAAAAATGTTTATTAATTATTAAAGTACAGTATTTGGGAATTTATTTCTTAAAAATAATATCCTCTAAATGTAAATCTTCGCGTTCACGGCATTCATTTAGTCGAACAGTAAAATTTCCAATGTTGGCGTAGCGAATATTTTCTTTCAAATGCGCCGCAAAAGTCAGTTTTTTTTTATAAACTTTTGATTCGAGATAGCCCCACAGGAAAAGTTACATAGGAGTTAAATCAGGACTGCGCGGAGGCCAGTTTATGTCACCTCTCCTGGAGATCAATTTGCCAGGGAAAATTCCACGTACTATAGGCAGAGACGTAATGGACGTGTGTGAGGTTGCCCCGTCCTGCTGGAACCATGTTTTTTGTTTATAGCCAGAACAGTTTTGCAATTCTGACACCAAGAAATTATCTAACATTTCCACATAACGTCAGCTAAAGAAATGTATACTTTGTTTTGAGACACCTTGTATATGAAATTTTAAAAAATATGGAAGAATGAAAGAGCTGTAGAAGGGATTTTAAATATTTCATATTTATTCGGTAACTTGAGGAATTTAAACAAATATCCCTAGGAAACGGATGAAGACAAATTTTTCCATGAAACAAAAATTACAATCAATGGACTCGACTTCAAGATTTTCTGGAAAAACATCTTTGCTACTTATTCTTCTAGATTTAAGATTACGTCGTGATTTGCCATACATTTCAAGTGTTTTCCGTAACATGTCGGTTATTTTTCGAATCAAATTGATGATTTTGCAAATCAAATTGTTGCTCTTCAAAATCGAAAAAATATCTTTTAAATATAATTAATTCAAAATAAGGGCAATTTGATTTGAAAAGTACCAATTTGAAAAGGAAAATCACTAATTTGGTTCGGAAAATAGCCATTTTGATTCGACAAATCTGTACTGTTTCTATCTGTCTTACTCTTGTTCAGATGACTTATATGTAAAAAAAATCTAAAAAATTAATTTCAAATATTATATATATAACATAAAACTCATATAAAAGGGAAATGATCTCTAATGTAAAATCTTACTAATTTTTACTTCAGCGCTGAAAAGGGATAATTTTCCATAATACATGTTTTTAAAATTCATTAATAGCCCTGATGATGTCAATTCGATAAAAGAAGATACGACTTCTTGTTACAGAAGCCTCCATTCAAAATCCAAACATCTCTTCAAATTTTCCGACATCTTTCCAATTTCACTTGCATCGTCTGAAAAAATATGACAAAAAAAATCAAACTTGATACTTCAAATCAGCGCCAGTCCCTACAAAAATGAAGAAATAAGCTGTTGAAAGACAGAATCCAAAACTTTGTTTTTATTATTTAACGGAAATCCATACGTAAATATAACAAAATCCATGACATTTCAACCAGAATAAATTCATTGTAATTGTAGCCTTACAATGGCTGTACAATATAGTATTTAAGAATCATTAAAAATGCATTCCTGCTCAAACAAATTTGCGATTTCTCTTAAAAAGATTACCTTGAATAAAATGTAAAATGCAAATCATTTTTCATGAATTTTTCCCCAGATAAAATAAATAAATAAAAATATTTAATTTAAATAAATAAAAATATTTAATTTGTGATATACCGAAATTTTTTTTCCCAAAAATTTTAAATGAGAAAGCTATGGCGGTGAATTCCGGAAACGACTCAATGCGAAACCAAAATGGCTTACATTCCAGGGTCCTTTATACTAATCTAAAAAGTTATCCTAATTCATGAGAAAACCATTGGAAAATAAATGCAGAAAACATTGTGCAGTTCGCAGTATTTCAAGAAGTTTGCCAAAAAAATTTAATTCTCGATCAGTAGCAAATGTTGCAATATTTTTAAATTATTCTGGTTCGCCTGAAATGTAATACTGTTTTGAATGTGTGATCAAAATTTCTGCGAAATCAATGAAATATTTGAATTATCCTATAGGTCCTTTTTTTAAAACGTTGTCTTGATAAAAACGAGTTCAAGCTTCGACAGAATTTTTTTTTTGTGATTTTAATAACTTACTGCCTAGTCTGCTATTCAAGCACTATACAGCAACTCTTCAATTCCATTATACTACTCCTAAGTCACTGCAAGTGTCACGCAAGGGTTTTTAAGTTTCTAGTGGATAATACAGTCTTTCGAGGGAATCACTAAATCCTAGGGTGAACTGCTGTTAACTAATATTTTGCATTGCTTTCCAATGATTCACTACCCGTGAATTCTATACTTTGCGGAATTTCAGGATATCGTTTGAATGGCAAAATTTTAGAAGATTGTACCAATACTTGATTGATTTTTGAAAATAATCTTAGGGTACCCTCATTTGTAGAGAAACTTTGTTTAAAGCCTCCTTAAAACAGGACTTTTGTACATAATTTATTATTAAAAGATGTCATTTCAAACGATTCGCGCTAGCATTTCCTAATCCAATGTAATTTTGTATACTTGAAGAACACAACAAATTGGTCTTCGAATTCATAAAAGCTATCCTTTAAGAAATAATGTAAGAAAATAATTCATTTGTCAATTACATGGAGAGCAATTCAGTTATGCAATTCCATTTTCGTCATTTTAATTAATATTCTAAATGTTTCATTCACTCTCATTTAGATGAGCGTATGCATTTATCTGTGGTTGAAATGTGTAATTTATTTTATTATTTCCTTAATATTTCGGAAAGAGCCTTTCATAACTGGCTGATCATTTCATTCAGAAAAATAAATTTACACATCTACAATTGCTTAAATTTTAGCTTTTGTATTTCATGCAGCTATGATATATCTTTTTGAATTAATCCCTGCATGTAGACATACTTATACCACCTCTAAGAGTCGTTTACACAAAAATTGATATCTCACCCAAAAAATCTTTCTTTCGAAACGAAAATCTTCGGTATCCACCTTTTCGTTTCAACACAATTGTATATTAAGATATCCAACTGTAGCACTCTCTTTTTACCATTGCGTGCACACTTAATCCATAATATTTCCAGTTACAATTTTGCAATTAATCGTGATATATGCCATGCCTTTCAATTATTTCAAGTCTTATTCATTTCGCATCTATCAGCAACAATATCGAAATTAAATCGTGCTGGCCTTGAATCTTTCACCACAATTTAATCCTCCATTATCCTTTCGGCAGGAATGTTGTGACTATTGGTTGTCGGCCGAACTGAATTCAACATACAATCGAAATTTTGGCTATACATAATGACGGCAGCCATAAAATCCAATTCACATGTTATTATAACAACACGTCTATGTTTTGGCGATCGAAGCGGATAAACTTCACCTTGAAAACGGAGTCACCTTACAACCATTCCACGCACATCTAGTATGTATCTAAATGGAAACGTACTCACTCGCAACGAGTGCGGGTAGAGATCGCTTTAATTGATTTTCACATACCAACGTTGGCTCCGATGGGATGTGATGTGATTTCTTTCTGATTGTCGTGCTCAGCGTGAAGCTTTCGGCAAATTCGCTTTTCTTCAATTTAATCTGTTGATTAATGATTCAATCCAGTTTTCTTATGACCGAGATTACGAGCGACGACAACGACACAACGTGTAAAAATGCTCGGACCAGAAGCATAATGCATAATAGTTCGCACGGTTTGGCATCTAGCGAAAGGTTATCTACATCTGTTGGCCCCGCTAGTCCACCCACCCACATGAATGTCGTGATTCAGTAAATCTAAGCTTTAATTGTTCTTGTTTCGTTCTTGCCAGTCAAAGAATTTATGTATGATGTACCAAGGTTAACCCTAAGCCTAGCTTAGAACAGTAAAAGATACAAGTATTGAACATAGAATCTACAAGTGTCTGGTCTTCTCGAAAAGTCTAAATAGATTTAGCAGCTAATGGTTGATACGTTGATAGAGTCTATGATTTCAAAGAGAAGAAAAAAAACCCATTTCTAAGAATCCATCAGATAATAACTTTGGAAAAGAACCGTTCACTGATTACCTTCTTTAATTTCAACTTCACTGAATTACTTTGAAGGAAATGATCATTTCAGATAATCGCGATCACTGAAAGGAAAAGTATCTTTCTTGAAATAACTATAAAAGAATAAACCTGCTGTCTTGCAAATCTAAATCGCTTGTGGGGTTAACAAAAACGAATTCTCTGCACAAAGCACTACAGACCTTACATATCTTTTTTCATGCAAAACCATTAATCCATCAGCAAACGCATTGCGCTCAAGTGACATGGCTTTGTATTTAGTATTCAGTTGATTGTGATTTATTAAGATTAATTGTAGTTACAAATGATTGTAAGAAGCATAGCAATTGTAACGATTATTCTTCCGTGTTGAAATCGTTGAGAGAATATGAATGTGTATATGAATGTATATATAATTGACGAAACGCTTACAGTCATTGCTCCTAAAGTCCTAAACTACATCTCACCACCAATGTCTTCATTACATCAACCCGAAAGCCAATCCGACTACCATCATAATGACTTTTCATTGAGCTAATCACTTAATCGCTAATAATTAGATTTCAATGGAAAGATTAACAGTTGGACATGAAAGAACCTCTGATGACTCGAACGAATGATGTCTTTCTTTTCACCTTTCTTTCGTTCTTTGACATTCAATCGTAGGGTGAAAATAAAGCCACCAAAATGCAAATTCACTTTTACTTTTCGTTTGATATTTGGCATTTACCATTCATACCACGCTAACGAAGCAACAATGCAAGAATGAAAGAAAGTACATTTTCGGTTGAAAGTAAAATCCAGAGACCACATCATTAAAGCAATTACATTTTGCGAAATAAACAACGATATAAACTTATTGTCGTTTTTCTTGGTGCGAATCATTTTCAAGAGATGGTAGTACGATTTTTTTGGAGACAATGTTGAAATTGTAGGCGGTCAGCTATTTTGGAATGAAATAATAGCCTCCAAACATTTATGATGAATGCAATGACAAATTGAATTTTGAAACTTTCATGATGGAATAGGTTTGAAATAGTTATTCTTAATTGGTTGAAATTTACTAGAAAAATACATTTGTATTTATTGATGGCAAGATCACTTTGAAAAATTCGTAAAACTACTTCAGTAAATAAACTTGTGAATAGCTTCAGGGCTATGAGTAAATTGTTTGTAAATTTTTCCTTAGAAACAAGTTAGGATGATTGTTTTTTAGAGTAATCTTAAAAAAAACCTCATGTACAATCCAAATTATTCGCAATTGCTATCATGAACACACTAGCGTTAAAAAAAATCGGCACCTACAATAAACAGCATTTTTCTAAGAAATTTTTTAGCTACTTGAAGGAAAATAGATACTTTGTAAAACATAAAAAACGGCGTTTTTGCAATGATTTGTCTTATCGTTAGTATTTCTTTTGAAACACCACCATTACAAATAGCGCCCAACGTGGGCTCATGGTAATGGTGTTTGACTATTTTTTCATATTGTATTTTAGAAGTGTTGGTCTTGGTTTAATAAATACTAAGCAAACCAACTTTATGTTCCACTATTACCAAAGTTAGTGCAATTTACCTTCATTTGAAACACACAATAACCGTTATAATTTCTTCCGAAGCTCGCATTAAAAGACAAATTTTTAAGACGATTCCCATAAGAAGATTTTCTTTGCGTCATATTATGAATGTTGTACCAAATCAACAAATTAAACACAGTTTATTTCACACATTGATTTCGGATTCGCGAAACGAGAGAAACCTTAACAGATTTAAATCTTTTATTGTATTTCGTTGATATGGTGTGAGATGTGTTGAACAAGGCGCCTACAAATCATTATATGATTTAATGATGTTCATGTCAAAAATGTCGACAGTGTCGGTCTTCTTGATTTTAAATAAGGATCAAGGTAAACTGCGTTTTAATCAGGTACAAATCATAAAGCTTCCAAAATAAATTATATGAATGAAATTTGCGAAAGTACCTTAATTGATTTAATGACTTGTTATTACGGAGTGTTTATTTCGTAATGATTTCGTTGGTTTTTTTCACATATATTGATTATAGTGATGATGCTGCAATGGTTATTTGGATCACGAAGTTTTGTCTTTTAGTGCATTCAATTTTTATAACACACACACACACACACTTTTCACAGTTGCTAAATAACGAAAACCAAAATTAAAATCTCATTGCATATTCCAATTCTTTTTTTTTTATGATGGTTTCCCTTATTTAACCTGAAAACTGTTTGGATCTTCTGTAGATTTTTTTGTAAGCAATATAACAAATTTAATTTAAAATAGAATAAGCCTAAGGATATTTTGGGGGCAAAACACCTGTCAGCTGTAAACTAACTTTGAAATGATTTTAGACGTTTTTTAAAATCATTTCAGAAATAAACATTTACAAATCAAATCATGCAAAAACTATGTACACATTATTTTTAAGTATTTGAATTAACCCTGGGAAAGGTCTGTCCATCAAATGTAACCAAAAAAATACATCAAGAGGTTTTTTTATAACCAGAAGAATTAATACAATACCATGTCTAGAATTTTAGCTTAGTTATCTGTTTTTTTTTTTGTGTACAAACTACACGAAGACAACTCTATCGATTTTGATGAAAAATATATCAAGTTGCCACTACAATTACTTAAAATCTACTGAATGGGTTCACTTAAAAAAAAATTGTGTTCATTTTCATATGATTATGAAGAGAATGAACAAATTAGCTTTGCTATTTATTTTTTATAATTTTTTTAATACTAAGGAACTACTGTTTTCTTTTCCAAGTAAAAATTGAACTTTACTTGAAACATCGTATAATTTCTTGGACCTCGCTGGATTGATAGCTATTAATTTTTTTTAATTCTTATTAGTCTAATTTTTCATACAGTGGTCACTGCAAAGTACCAAAAACACAAATTCTTTCGGAAGAGTGACTTCATACATTTTTAATATATTTGTTGAAAATAATGTCATAAAATGAATTTTATGTATTTTATTATTAAATTAAAATAAATCAAGAGAAAAACTCAATTTCTTAACGACCGAATTCCAAAACACACTGTTTACTGCATGACTAGCTGTAAATCCCCTTTTTTCTTATCTGTTAACCTTATAGAGTTTTAAGGACTAGCTGAACCCAAACCATAAACTGGGAGATTCAACATATTTTTTTAAGCTTAAGAAGCAAGAAGAGAACATTTTCGGGACAAACACACACACACACATACTAAACGTATTTTGGAGTTCACTTGAAGTCTTCTTAAGTGCAATTTTAAAAAATTGTCTATGAACTGCCGGTTTGTATCATGCAAACCGTAATCGAGGGTGAGTAGATATCCTTAAAAAGTATACTTTTACAATAACCTGCATTTTTTAATTAACCTAAGCCATAGCCAAAGGATTTTTTTTAATTTCTAGGCTCATTTATGTTCCCTTTTCGGACTTTTTCTTTGCACAGCCATTTTCTAAACATATTGTCTTCACATATGTACTTCCACCTCATTTTTTACCAGCTCTGTTTAGACCATTTAATGTTATGTCAAATTTTGGCATCCTCAACCTTTCGGATGACTGTAGAGTGGGTGGTACTTCTAATGTTTTTCGGTGATCATATTCCAAATTTTTTTCTCTCTTGTAACAAATTTTCCCTCTTCTGCATGGATTTTTTTCTTCCGTTTTCACTAAGTATGCTAGTTTTTTGTCAAAGTTTTCCTGTGACATTGGAATTCCAATCAGCCAAGGACCATATTGTGGTGTGCTGCTATTTTTTGGCGATACGTGCGGTTCGAGTCTAGAGCTCATACACTTTAGAAGGCTGTTGTATATCTTTAAATCGCAAAGGTTAAATACGATTACATGCTTACTCGATTAATCAAAATATCAAAGAAAAAATAAGATTTG
This sequence comes from Oxycera nigricornis, assembly GCA_963942545.1. NCBI lineage: Eukaryota > Metazoa > Arthropoda > Insecta > Diptera > Stratiomyidae > Oxycera > Oxycera nigricornis. Next base: position 103,723,122 of record OZ012659.1, read on the forward strand.
TTGTTTTTTTCTATGATAAAATTCATCAAGTTTGGTATATCAAACGAAGTTCACATTCAATTTATCTTTCTGGACTACATCAATTTGACGTCATTCGTTTTTTATTGAAATTATCCAAATAATTTCTTTAAGACTTCAATGAAATTCATAAACAAAGGGTAAAACCACAATCAGGATACGTCGAATTGTTTGCATTTCACTTGATTTCAATCAATCCTAACAACACCAACGTATAATTCTTATTCTTTAAATATTCAATTGCTTTATTTAATTATAAACGTGTCCTTTGACAATCATTTGCCACTTTCTAGTTCCCCGTGTGCTTTACTATAAACACGCGAATGTTATCATCACCTGGAATATATGTCCAAACAGCGCCCAACGTGGGCACTGCCTGCGTTGAATCTCATATTCCTCGCTTATTTTCATTTAGAAGATGAGCGAAAAGTAAAAGTCATTAAGCTTTTTGCTGAATCTATTTATCTATTCCTTCAAACCGCAACCATAGAATGAAATTGAGTTCATCACATTTGACGGAGTAGAATATAATGCCAAATATAGTTATCATTGCAAAATTTCCGTACTTGTGTGCCTGATATTTTAACTCATTTCAGTGTCTTTATGTTCATTAGAGTAGCAAATTCAATTCAAACCCTGCGCAGACATATCATTCTAAAATGATTGTCATATAGTTAACAACATATTTTAATCACTTCCAAGTTATTTGTTAACACATTTGTTGTGCTAAGGTTCGAAATAACGATTAAATATGCTGCGACATGACATATTAAGTAAGGAACTCTCGCAGACGGATTATCATTGCAGGGTTAATGATAATCGTAGTAGTAGCCAATTAACCCCTATTCATTTGGGTTTACTGAATCAAAGCCCAATTATTATCCTTCATAGTTTCCACAAGTTTTAGAAACGTTTTTTGAAAAAACTTCGGAATGTTCTGCTTGTATATTTAATGTCATTTTGTAAAGTGTAAGTACCAAACCAATTTGTTCTATCAAATGCAAAAAAACATAGAAAGATTGAATGAAATTCAAAAATAATCAGTGAAGTTATCTAGCTTCAACTAGATAATAAAACATATTGATTGAATAACTTTATTCCTTATCATAATTACAAAAATTGTGTTCATTCTCTGCATAAGACATATGTAACATTATATTTCATTCATTATTTACCTCATTCAGATTACTACAAACAATTTACGCCAATCGAATATTATTTTCCAATAGTGCCGTATAAATCAAATTTTTTGAAATTTTAAACAAAAATGTTTCCTAACATATCGCACGCAATTAACAAACAAATAAAAAGTTCATCAGTATTCCTATGAAAAGCCAAAAAAAAAATTTTTGGTAATCAATTACAAACAGTTAGAAATTTTCGGCAATCACTAAATCAACACATTATTATTCTCTACAGGAGAAGCAATCAATTTGCAAATTGGTTGAATATTAACAATAAAAAAATTGCAATAATCATTATCGTCATCATCATTGATAAGCAATCTGCAACAATCATCTTGAAATCCAATTAACACTCACACACACGCATACCGGAATGAAGTGAAACATATGTATGAATGTGTGTGCATGTGTGTGAATATGTGCAGATAACTTGAAGTACAAGGCCACGAAGCAGCAGCAGCAAATGAAGAGCTCTACGCCCTCCGGCAAAAATATCGTAGGATTGTTGGCGTCGCGTGGATCTCAGCGTCGTCATCGTTATCGTCGAAAGGGAAAACACTTTCGATTGTCCGTTATGCGATTAACTGAAAAGTTCGTTAGATCTTTTCAAATCGAACGTACGCAAGTACCATCAAGTCAAGATTGCAGGGAAACTAGTGTTACAGCTGTGATTTAGCGAAACTTGAACGTTAAAAATAGGTATTTCTTGATTTGCAGCCGGAGATGGATAGCTAAGGTCACTTCAATGTAAAAATTGAATTTTAGCAAGCAACCTACAAGAAAATCTGTCATTAAAGGATAAAGATTCGTGTTTTAAGGAGGATTTTTTTAATAATTAAGATGAATAAAAATGGACACCACACACACCGATTTTGTGAAATGAAATAGGGCGCAAAAATGAAATGGGTCACTTTCAACTGACTTATTCGAAATAAAGGTGTATTTTTTTCAATTTACTTAATTCCAAATCTTTAACGGTAAGATCTAATGAAATTCTCTTTTAAATAGGCTCAATCAATTGAAATTTTAGCGTAATCCAGCATGGATGCGCTAAGAAACTAAACTAACTAGTATCAATCTCTTTCATGAACGATATTTTCCTGCACAATCTGAATCGATAGCAATTCCGTTTCTTCGAGTGTACAACACCATGAAGCATACACCATCTTCTTTCAAAACCAGTTGAAAAATAATGATAGACCATTCAATGGAAACGGCAGAATCAGCTCTTCACCGTCACCAATCACGATGATCTCCTTGCAACGATTGCTGATTGCCAGCTGAAGATAGTAGGCAAAGCGCCAAAACATTCGCCTCTGCAGTCAAACTGAAGAGTCATCTTGTCTCGACGGCACAACGGGCAAAATCTCTTCAGCAGCATCCTAGAAATTGCTGGTAGTTAAAAGAAAGTGAAACCGTTCGCTACACAATTTGCACAGCCTCAAGGTAGTTTGCGTTTTTCACCGAAGTGCAAAGAGTTCAATGTGTTTACGTGTGTTTGGCACGAACTTTGCCAAGAAGTGAGATAATTGCCATTTTAGATGAGCCTGCAGTTATTTTCCCAAATCGCAGTGGTGCTATTTACTGGCTTATAGCCTCGCTAACTTGCTTCAGGCTACAACCTACGATAGCGGCTTGATGTTGACCCTTTTGAGACAAGGTTTCGCATATTCCCTATAGATTTGAAACCTGATCGAACCATGTCTCATATTTTGATTGATAAGTTCATTTGAGCGCTAAGAAATAAATTGATTTCAATTTCGTCCAAAATTCTGTTCTGCGTCTAAAACAATAAATACTTTTACTCGACCTCTGCAATTGCAGCAGCACATGCCAAACGAAACACGTCGAAAAATTTGGAGGTCTTTCGAAAATCCACTACAATTAATTGGAATACCCAACGCCATTCCTTGTACCACATGACGACAAAATTCATCATGCTCCAGATACTAAGATACAGGTTCAACAGATAGCTTGTTGAGGGCCTAAAATATCAAGGCTTGAATTGCGGCTGGCTGCGAAAAATTGAAACCATGATTGAATTAAGAGTCGTGGAACGCCACCTGCACGATGGACAATTCGATCCACTGTGTATCTGCGCGGTGCAATTCCAATGATGAGATTACTGAATCGATTTCGAAACTATTATCAATTTGTGGTTAAAATCGAATAAGTTTCAATTATGCCAGAGCAAATCGCTTGATAATTGAGCGAATTTTGAATATATCTGAAATCTTAGAGGAAAACTAATCGAAAATTAAATATTAAACCACTTGATTACGTGCTAAATAATTTCACAGATAGTATACAATTGATTTCGATGAAAATGTAGGATTTCGTGAGTTGGTAATTTGGTCTTTATCAAATATGTAGGCGATTTCAAAATTGAAGTGAATTGAATTAGGAAAAAATTTGCGCCACTGAGTATGTACGCTTTTACTTTTAATGTGTTGCCGAAAATCACTAAGCAATAATTGAAATTTGAAAGTTATTGCCTTATTCTCAATTTGCTGGCTTGCTTTTCAGAAAACTTTAGTGAGTATTTTCTTTGTGTGTCGATTCCAGAATACTTTTATTTGATTATTTTGATGGAAAGTAATATTTTATGCTTTTGCTATTCATCAAGAATTTGAGCCTTTTATTGTGATTTTTTCAACTAATCTCTTTTGCTTGTAAATAAAAACCCATGATAATATTTTACTTAAATAGAAAATATGCGGTTGCGGTGGGAGGGGTGGTATCCTCTTCGGATGCTACCTCGTCAACCCTCCGCAGAGCAATACAACCACTTAAACCTGATGATTTTAAATTCTCACTGTTCGACTTTTTACTCTCTTGATTGTTATGATTGTATTCTCATTTCCTTGAAAGATATCAGTTACCAAAAAGTTTAAACTGAAATGATGATCGTAGACCTTGTGGATCAGAAGTACAGCGCAGCTAGTCTACTTTATATAAGCCTCTTGGTTAGATTCTCATCTTTAATCTATCACATCGTATATTCCTTCAACTATCGAATGTCATGAAAATCGAATAGTAGGACTAGTGGGTTAATAGTGAACTTAAGCTTGCACAATAAAGATAGAACATACCCTTATTTTCTCAAGTCTATTAATTTTTAATTCAAAGACTATATATTAAATGTAACAACTACCAGAAATATTTTAAGTGTTACTCAATACCCTTCTAAATTTTCTTGAACTATTTGAAGAGGAAAGTAGAAAGCAATAAGAAACACCCTCAACAAATCTATCAAGACGATTTTAGCAATGGTTTTCTTTAGAAAGAATGAGAAAAAGGAAGAAAAAACAACTTAGTTTTTTTCGATATGCTTTCAGTCAACAGTGGCTTCGAAAGTGTATTTCTACTTTTGATGCCAGATTCTTGTAATCTCCGCCTTATCGTACTAATTAATACACTTACTCCTTTGCTCAGCAGTTTATGTCGCGCAATTCGTCGACTCAGTACCGGGTTTACCTATAACAAGCTACAGATGACCTTATCTTCCCTTTTAGAGTTCATTTTCTTAGGACCTGTACCTGGCTCATCGAAAACATTACCGGACTCTTTGAAAATGTTAACCCACTTCTTAACGAACGAAGCAGAAGGTCTGGTATATCTTGCAGCGAAACTCATTCTTGGTCCTTTTGGATGACTTAGCAAGAACGCTGAACACCTAAACACCTCACACCACCTTTCATATATGGCACTCATATTGTTAGGAAGATTTATGCCCCAAGTATCGAAAGGTACTAAACATCAGGACTAAACGCGAAACGCATGTCTCAATTAAGCTTATCAGACGGTTTGACATAGAGTTAATCAATTTTTGGATAATACTTTTTGGTATTGTATTTCAAGCAGTTTTTATTGCAGTTTTCTGTGCATTTACCTTTTCATATTATTTTGTACCCCATAGATTTTCAATGGGGTTCATGTCTGAACTCCTGTTGGCTTGCGAGTTGCGACACTCGTTGATTTGTTCCAACCAAACCGTTGCAACTTCGCCAATTTTTATACCCATGAGGTCCATTATAAAGTAAGTAAGTAAGTTGTGGATCCTTCGCTAAAGGTATATGCTGCGATTCAGGCTGCTATTTCAGCCAGAAAATTTCCTTTTCGGAGCGGTTTTTCAAATCAAATTATTGTAACTCTCGACGCAATGTTACGTATTTCGACCGAGACACCTCTGTGCTAAGTGACTCAAACACGGGGAAAACCCGCTTTGAATGCTTAAATCAAGGACTGTTTTATGAGTAAAAGCCTCAATTTTTTCCTTGTTTTTCAAGAACTTGCACCACTCTTCATTACAGTACTCGTGACCAGGTTTCGCATCCGAAGAAATTACCTAGTAATAACCAGCAAGAATTTGTTTTTCTGTTTTTTTCGATGAAATCGGGATATCTCCAAATCGCAAGACCATTAAAAACAAACATTTCTTGAATCAGGTTTAGGGTCAATTTATCCGTTTTAGGGTCGGCGGCTGTTCTAGATGCGAAATTCTCTATCTCAGCTTTTGATTTTCTGCCTCGTTTTTTCGACGCTTTTTTTTCTTTCTCATCTTGATCGTTCTGTGTCTGTTTTTTTCTTCGTCTTGTTCTTTACTTCTTATTTCTTTCTCTAAAAGTGTCAATTTTTTTGACTTCTAGTAATCGGTAGTACATGCGCTTGCATACGTAAAGAACGCAGTCTAATTTATTAATGGCGAAATTATCCCCATAGAATTTTGTATCTATTACATTCATGTAAGTTTCGCTGACACCATCGCTAATTTGATTACCGTAAAAGACATTATAAAGTTCTCGTGTTCTTTGGAAAATGCTTACAGCTGATTCAGTCATTTTTCCCGGGAATCCTTCGTGATTAGCTGAGGACTAAAACTTGTGTTCTTCATACCAAATTAGTTAGGATTTCTGTTTACTACAGGCAAGACAGAGTATTTAACCTTCACGTCCATAATTTAACCTGTAAATTTTCCTTTGATTGAAAAAACGCCCATCAATGACGCGAAACCTCTCTTTATCCAGATGTCATCTTCTAATGCAGTCAAATTGTTAGCTTCATTGCCAACTTCCTCTTTTAATTGAATTTCTCCTTTGATTGCTTTTTGAGCTACAAAATCAAAACACTGTTCAGAGGCTTTATGCATTCTGGATAATGCACCATAAAAATAATTTAGAGAGATATCCATGAAACTCAAAAAAGTTTTCACGCCATTGAACCCCAAGCCGAAAACTATCGTGACAAATACTAGTCTCTGATTTATTTCGTACATATTTACAGCTGCACTTGGTGAAGAAACAATAAATTTCCTTCCACAGGAATACTCGATACACATTTTAAATCCAAACTTTTGTGGAGTAGATGAAAACATTCCTTATGATTAATAAGAGACGAAAATACATAAATAAAGGTCAATATCACATACTTCATGGAGTTGTCCGTAGGACGTTTCAGTTGTTCTTAATTGTTTTGCAAAGGAACTCCGTAAATCAGAAATGCTTTCTGTAGTAAACTGGTTACCTTTTGATGTTCTTTCAACAGATTTTGTACTTAATCGAGGTTCACTTCGGCTACCTTTAAAATGACCAGGCATTTTTTACAACTTTTTAAACTTAATTTTTAATAAATTTTATTAAAATAAAACACGTGCTTGCTCCACGAATGTAACACAGCAGCTGTCGAATACTCGACAATCCAAAAGTACATCACTAACACTTCACACAATTTCTATTCATATATAGATACCGTTGCATATGTAGCTACAACTTAACTATAACTATAAGAAATCAATAAATAAATATTTCTTTATTTCGGAAAAACCAAATATTTTCATTCTATTGCAAGCGCATATATCATTCAACATTGCAACCATTAAACACATTTCCAATACAAACAAAAATGACTTTGAAATTTTCCAACTCTTTAAGTGATTACCTCACCATCAAGTGTTGTTTCAATGCTAAATTCTCATAAGCCTTGGCCTAAATCGTCATTAAAACACCTGAAAGAAGTGGAATTGCAGGAAGACATTCAACATCCCTGAACAAACTCAATTGCACATCTTAAGTGTTTGCTCTAATTGAGTCAACAAAATCAATTTCATTTTCGTCACTTTATAAACACGACTAACACCTAAGATACATTGAATCCTCTCGGTATTCTTCTGACTAGGTAAAAAATGTTTAGTTTCCAAGTAAACAACAAAGTGCATATATTTGGAAGGCCCTTAAAAACTTGGACAGACTCACTTAGGGCGGTGAATTTCATAAGCAAAGTATCTAATTTTGGATAATATTTGGATTATCGCACCTATTTGATGAGCACTAACAGTGTAAGCCTGCATGATAGGAAACTAGCCGACAATCTTAAGTGGATTTCTGTGTCAATTGCCATGTAACAATATCCAATAGCCTTTGTAGTGCCACATATGTAAAACAGCCTCGCTGTAAAGAATTGGCATTGTATAATGAGCGTGTAATGAGAAAATTACATCATATCATGCGTTTAAATTGAATGGATGTGTGAATCGGTTGAATTTGCTAATGGAAAGCTGTTGATTACAGGTGTATAAGCAATTCAGTGAATTACAGCTATTTTCAACATTTGTTATTCATCACGAAGAGATCAAAGACGACTACAAAGGATAATAGAATTAAATTGTCTTTAAATTATAAAACGGGTACCTTCCGTAGTTCCATAAAATCTAGAGATGTCATGCAGAAAATTGTTTAGAATTCTTACTTTATGTTTGAAGTATGAATTAGATTAAAAATCATAAAAAAATTATAGACCAAAATGATTTTGAATCTGAGCTTTTTTTTAATTTATAAAAGCAGAAGTCATGACAAAAAATACTAAACTATATGCTATACTGACTGAATCATTCACTTATTTACACTTATTTTTTCTTCAATGATTAAAAAGTGAACCCGTCACTTGACTCATGCCATTCGCTATCATGTACTGATTCATACACATATAAAACCTTCGAAAACCCAAGATTAATTCAACACTATAAATCAATGTAAATATTTCCCAATCCCGATTACAAATACGAATTTAGCAGAAATAAAATTAGCGATCTATCAAATACAACCGTTCCATTGTCAAATTATTTAAAATAGCTTTAATAAGTTTATTATCTTTTTGGGGATTTGGTAATTTACTTAATTGTTTATAAGCGTCATGACGAATTGAGAAAATTTCAATAAATTATATGGCTTTCAAATGGCATAAGGTTTCAGTGATGATATTTTAATGATTGAATGGAAATGATTACAAATTTACTGTAAGTGTGAGTCATTTAACTTTTAAAACGTTTTTTTCGACGCAACCTTTACAATTGATTTGGCATTGCAATCTAACTATGAACGTATGAAGCACACTGTTGTTATTATTAATTGAATATACAGTACCTAAATTTTGTCGAAATACATTTTGTAGACCCAAATTTTAGACAACAGTTTTGGTTAAAATTGTATCCACTGTCGTGTATTGCTGAAAATTATATTTTTTTTGATATTTGGTTTGATTTCAAATGTTATTCATGATCATCAACTTTTATTTCAGACGCAATTCAAAAGCATCGTATCTACCACGACAAACGACCGACAAACTCATCAATGCAACAGATCCTGATCATGGTAGCTACAAACTCACCCTCACGTCCAACGAGGACAGTATCAATCATAGCACATCATCGTTTCATGACGATATTCTATCATCGAAATGTAACAATCTACCGGACGTTCTTCCAGTGGGTGTTAAAATGCAATCTTCGCCATCCTCGTCGTCGTCATCGTCCCCTCGCTACGGCTCCAACAACAACATCAATTTGGTGACACCACCTCACACGGCACCCGCTATGATTTCGGGTAGCTACCCGATGAAATCCATGTTCCACTTTCAACCACCCGCTCAGGCTTTGCACCCTCACCATCACAACGGCCGCCTGTCTGGCTCACCGATTTCAACGAGTCCACCTTCATATTCCATGGCCGCACTGAATCGAAGCACGAGTTCACCCATGAATTCAAATGACTCAATCAGCCCCAAGTACATGTCGCAATCAACTATCGATTTGAAAAAGACACATATCTTTGAGGCCGCCGAGGAGTCCGCCAAAATGTTATCCCCTGCACAGTCGGAAAGCAACATTATCGCTCATGACAAACCCCGATCGCCATATTCTGCCAAAAGAGAGTTCCGCAAATCGGAAGTAGTGCGGAAACTTAGTTTAGAAGACCAGAATAAGGATGAAGGACGCATTGTTCGGGCAGAACTAGTGAACACAGTTTTCTCATCATCGCCGCCCACACCTAAAATGGAAGAGAAAGCCATTCGCAAGGACAGTCTCCGCGGAAACATCGAAAAGATCACTCAACTGCAATCCAAACTTATGTCTGCCCACCTTTTGGAGAATGGAACCGATCGAACTCTTCTGGGTTTCACAGCAAAAACAGTGGAAATAAAGTCAAAAATTACCGAAAGGGAAATGTATCGATCAGCTGAGCCTAAATCTCTCATATCTTCGCCCAACAAAAGTCTCTCTTCACCAGTGCCTGAAACACCCGAGTCCGAAAGGATATCCAAAATGGATAGTGAACTAGACGGACTCAAATTGATGCAACGAACTGAAATCATTTTACGATTGAACGCCCCTACCGTGGAAGCTGCCTCTCAAACTGACGAAACTCTCGAGGCAGAGCTATCCCGCATCAAGTTGGGCGATTCACCAAAAGGACCCTCATACGAATCAAAGCCTGAGGACTTCAAGCCACCCCCACCGATTGAGTTGAAGCCACGCGAGAAACATCAAGAGGAAATTGAGTGTGATAACCTTTCAACGGATTTGGCAAGTCAACTGGCTGCGTCGGATAAGTTGCATCAGATTTTGGCACCGAAAATTTTCAAATCGACCCAGGACTATGTGAGCGGTTTGTATAATCCAAAGATAATGCCAAGATCGATTAAGCGAGATGTTGGCACCTCAACACCGGGATCTGTTGAAACGTTGAACTCTGTATCGGATCATCAAAAATCAGATCAATCAGTTGGCTGTGAAATGAAAAAATCGATTAACCTAGAAGCTTCTGGCAAATTGGAGAACACGAAGCATTTGGTGAATGGAACGTCTAATGGTGTGTTGGAGGCAAAAGGAAAAATCTCGACCAGGTATAGTCAGGAAGTGAAATTGGTGAATGGAGGAGACAGTGGTGATTTGACGAAGAAGAAGGTAAGTTATCAAATAATATTTATGTTACAAATAAACTTGTCGTTATGAATTTTATGAACTTAAAATATTTACAAGATTTTCAAGAGGTTTTTAACAAAAAAATAAACTTTTTAGGACTTTTGGTTGTAACATTCTGAACTCATTTTTGACGCACTTACATTTTAAGTATTTTTGTCGATATCAACTTCAAGCATATAAAATAAATATTGAAACCATAAGCATGACAAGAATTAGTTATAGAAACAAGCCTAGGAGAAATTTATCTTGTCTTTTTGAAAAATAACAATTTTAATCACGAAATACGATTTGCTACAACTAATAGCTCGCAAAAGTACAAATAGTCACAAAATTGGAGAACCAATAAATAAATGCCAAAATATTTTTCAACAATACAATTGTAGTAAATTTTTCGAATTGGCATTTTATTCTGTAAGTGCGTAATTTTCTTTTTAATGTACACAAAATCAATACAAAAAAATGGAATCTATCGCAAATTTTGCTATTTTGATGTCAACTGGAGGACAACATACAAAGATATTTCTTAGAATTTGATGATGCAATTACTTTTCATTCTTTACATATATTGATTTTTAGGTGAACGTTAGTGACTAGTTAAGTTAAGTGTTTGTTTTTTTTTTAAAAAAGGATTTTTACATAAATAAATAAAAAAAGGTGAAACGGAGAGAGAAAAACACAGTTGCGGAAAGAAAGATTATTGTTAAGCTTGTTTTATCAAGGTAAAACATATCGGGAAGTAGGAAAAATAGTTGGGAGATCATTTTCTTCAGTAAGAACTGTAGTCGTAAAACGGGACGCGGATGAAAAAAGTTGCTGTCAGCTAAAGATGTACAATACATTGAACGGAAAATAAAAAATGTCCAAAGAAGCCTATTAATAATTTGAGAGCTGAAGTTTCTCATATGATCCAAAAACCGATATCCAAGGAAACTAATAGAAGAACATTGCGAAACCATGGTTTAAATGGAAGAATAGCCCGTAAAAAGCCATTTATATCAGAAGCAAATAGAAAAAAACCGGGTAGAATTTGCGAAAACTTACTTAAATGAGGATCCCGATTTCTGGAAAAACATAATATTCAGTGATGAAAGTAAGTTCAACCTATTTGGCTCTGATGGCAGACAAATAGTTTGCAGGAATGCAAATACCGAGCTAAAGAAAGAATATTTGTGCGGAACCGCAAAACATGGAGGAGGTAATGTGATAATTTGGGGCTGCATGTCTGCAGGAGGAGTCGGCAACATGGAAACAATTCAAAACTCCACCTCAGTTACCAGATCTTAACACAATTGAACGTTTGTGGTCAGTACTTGAGCAACAAATCCGAAAATTTTCAATTGCGAATAAATCCGAGCTGAAGTCAACGGAATGGCAAAATATTGGCTCAACCATAACAAAAAAGTTAGCGGAAAGTATGCCTAGAAGATTGCAAGCAATATTCAAAGGATATCGAACTAAGTACTAATAATAAATTATTTTATATTTTTTAAGTGATCTTGAAGTTTGTGCCCCTAATTTGTGCCTTGATTTTTTTTTGTTTTTTTCTTGTTACTTAATTCTTTAAAAAATTGAATTTAATTATTTTGTTATTAATTTTTATATTTTTTGTCTTCAATTTAATAAAAAAATAAAAAAATATGATAATAAAGTGACATTAGTTTATATATGATCAAGAGTTTTCATATGTATTACTTGCACTTTCAATTTTGTGACTATGTGTATTTTCACTGACACTTTAAATGAAAATGATCCAATTTTCCTGGAAGAGAAACATGTGACGAATTGCGTTTTTTCTTCAATTGTTTAAGAAATTGAGAAGAAATATAAATCAGTTTTTAATTGGAAATATTCTTAATGATTGCTTAAAATATCAACAAATTTCATTCAGCCGTTTGAAAGCCTATTATGGATAAATTTTCAGACAAACTATTAAACACATCAATTTTGTTTGTAATATAATACATTTAAAATATAATGTGAACATATTTTCTATTCGTGGAAAAATATATAAAACAAACGTAAATACACTTGGACACTATGGTGGTACTGCCCTATAGCTATAAAACTAAAAAAAATTGTTTGGAATAGTTTTGCTACCATAAATTACATGAAAAATACTACGGAAATTTCTAAGAATATCATCTGCCCGAATAAAGTTAAAAATGCATTCCCTCCCAGCTTACTTGTATCCTAGCAAGGAAGATACTTTTACTATTTCATGAAAATTTAAAATCTTGTTTAAGCTTATACAGCTTATGCAAATTACTACTAATTTCTTTCTGTGGTTTGCCCAATTGATTTAAACCTTTTCCCAAAATATTTCAACCTTTTCCCAAATGGTACGTACCTTTTTTTTTCAAATACTATGTTGATTTTTAACTGAAAATTTAACTAAATCTTTAAATTTTGAAACATATAGGAGATTAACCATAAGTAAATTCTTTAGGCGAAAATTTCTAGGGGAAATGTGCAAGCGATTTGAGAAAAGTTCGAAATTTTTCGGATGGAGACCTTCTCCATCAATTATGGGAAGTCCAAACCATTCGGAAAAGTGTCCAAATCAAATAAGAAATGCTATATTTGATAAATGTTCATATCGTATCGTTATGTATTAAATAGCAGAAGACCAACTGACGATTATGAATAAAAACATTTTAACTTTACTTCAAATTGATTGAGTTAAATCTAAGATTTGCAAACTTTCAGATCCAAAAATAATTTAATAAAAATTTGATAAATTGAATCTTCAACCCACATTTCAACAGAGTTTAAGATCATAGTTGATTCATCCAAAAAACAACAACAACAATCTTTCCCGAAACAATTAAACTTACAAAACCATGTCATTAAGGCACTCTATCACAGTCATACAATTAACTTGCAATTTTTAAAATTTATTAATTCCTTGACACATTTACTACAAGTTTCGAGTAGCAAATTAAATAGAAATTAATTTTCATTTCCATATTTCGCATAAATGAATACAAAAGCGTGCGAATGGGTTATAAATAAAATCCTAGAGACATCTAATCTAACTCTGGTCAGAGGCAAGAAAACTTTATGGAAACCGAACACACATACTTCGATTCGAAAATGAATGTTTGTGTGCAAATTCAGGTTTTCAAGTTTTCCTAACAATTAATTTTATATAATGCTGCTGCATTATTAATTGCTTTGATCCTCTCATTTGTGATCATGAACTCACCTAAGATGTTGTGTTTTTGATGAATGGCTAATGATGGTGTTTTGAAATTAGCAATACGACGCGGTAGTAGATATTGATTATTTATTTTTATTGACTGATCGAATGATTGGAGCAGTGATTGGCTGCGATCGGGTTTGTTTTCGCGCTTGATTTGATTAAAATGCACAAAAACTAAGTTGTCGCCAAGGTGCAAAGTCAAGGATATCTTCAGACAAGATGTAAAATATTCACTCAGGTGTATTGCAAAATTTCGCAATATTTCAGCGAATTTTGTGAAGGTCGATGTGCTCGATTGAAATTAGTTTTCAACATTTGTTGCTTTTGATAGTAGATTTCGTTTCCTGTTTGGATTGAATTAATCAGCGATATTGTTAAAGTGTTTGAAGTATGTCCAAGATATGCATGAATTTGTGTTTTTGCCATCATGGGCAGCGGAAGTTTCGGTTGGCAAGTTTACTGAAGAAAAAATGAATGCATATTGATACACTTTGTACCATTTTTGAGATACTCATTAAAGATATATTGATGAGATGCAGTTCGATCCTTCCACCAACTCTGAGTAAATAAACCCAAAGCCAATCAGCAACACATTCCATACCTTCTTATCATACATTTCTCACCAAATTTTATTTGCACACTTCCTACTTCCACAACTGATATTTATTCCTAAGGTAAAGTGGCGTAATATCACCCACTTTTGTAAAAACAATACAGAGAAAAAGTATTACTAGTAAAATAATGTATAAATCGTTAAACACCAAGCAAAATACTCATTTAATACTTTAAAAAATCAAAAACTTGTTAACTTTGCAATAAATACTATAACGATAGCTTTAATCAAGTAGTACAAATTCTGTACATGTATTTTCGGGCACAATATTTCGTCCGAGGACGATATTCAGATCCAATAATCAGTATATGAACGAAAATGAATTTATATGAAATTCATTGATCAGGTTTAAGTAAAGCCGGGTCTCCTGGGCGTGTTTTGTTCTACAAAATACATAAAACATCTACACAAAACATTGTTCCCCTCATTTTTCGCTACACATTTTGGATGGTATCAACAGTGTTTTTGCTTTCCATGTCCGATGGAAAACATCTACACATTTGTCCCCCCGCGGGTTAAGAGGGGGACGGTATAATCATTTCTCGACAACTCCCGTGGGCCACGCATGTGTTTTTGTGTTGAGTTGCAGATAAAAATGGACTCAAGTAGTAATTTGCAACTGATAGCTTTTATTAGAGAAAGTTCCGCGACCTTGGATTCTCAATCATCGGCCTATAAAATAAAAAAAAGGAATGACGCTGTGGAAGAAATTGCACTGCTAATGGGTGTTACAGCCAAAGAAATAACTAAAAATAGACTGTTTTAAGAAATGCTATACCGAATCGATCCTCTATCTTTAGCTCCATATAAATATTAAAATTTCGAGACAGTAAGTAGGGCCTTACACGCACTATATGCTTTCTTCTCTTAGGAATCAAGCCGATCACAGCTAACACTGATAGTACGTCGTCTTCGTCCGAACACATTCCCACACTGATTTGTTTTAGAAAACAATATGTGAGCAGGAGACACTTTGTGTATATACACAAAAGAAATTTTGTAGACGTTTTTGTGTAGTGTGTAGAACAAAACACGCGCAGGAGACCCGGCTTAATTTCAACTGTCTAGACAACTCGCACAAATGAATGTAGGACCTGGATTTTCGACGCAATCGTCATGCATCCATTTGAAACATGTGAAACATCTTATCCATTTCTCCCCATTTTTGTCTTGGAAAAACCTTTCGTAACAAACTGGACATTCGTCAGTGAAGACCGAAATTGGATCAACATCACACATGTCCTCGTTAAAATACCGTTTCTTTTGTCACTTGTTAGTTTTATTTTTGTTGTTACATGCTAGTTTATTGTTTTTTACATTTCTGTGTCTTTTTTGTTATCCTTTGCTTCCGCTTCTTTTCTGAATCTATTACTTTTGTTTATGCTGACAAACCGTGACTATCATGGCTTTGCCCCGTCTAGTTGAGGCTGCACATCAGCCGGAAGCTGAAGCTGATATAATAAATCAGAAACTGTAACGCCATAGTCATTTTTCTCCATTTGCAAGCAATAGTTTACCAGCTCTTCTTCTAATTCTACAGGCAAAATTCGTTTTCCTTCCATCTTGAAACTTTAAATAACTTTACTGCCTTTTTACAAGCCATTTTTTTCTTTTTTCTTCAGCAGCTTTTTTCACTGCCTCAGCATCTCACATCTCTTTGGCATCTATAGAATAGAGAGAGAAATTAATAAATATAGAAAACAAAATACCTAAATATCGCCCCGGAGACGATATTTGGTCCTCGTAGGGTGCTTTTTGTGTTAATAAACATCCATTCAACAAAAACCAGCATTTTTGCTATCGTTTTAAATGAGATTCGAGAACGAAATTTAGTGACCTTATACATACTTATATTGTTTCGAAGTCGGCATGGCGTGTTGCTTATGTAATCCCGGATTTTTTATATGGCCTATTCATTTGAATTTTTTTCAGAGTATTTCGGCTTCATAAACTATGGCTCAATGCGTGGATGAACCTTCTTTGCATGAAGGGCTAGATCCATGCTAAAGAACCCTAACGATGTGATGAAATATATTCAAACGAATGATTAAGAAACGACATCCATTCTAATGGACATGATTATTGACAAAGCCTGAACAAAAATAATTCTTAGTTACTCTACTAAATGAATATTAGTAATGTAACTTAGATTTCACTGTTTAATTGCATAAATAGACCAGATCCTAGTTTGCTTAGGCATTTTGCATACAGTACTTACATTACAATCTACTTTTTATTCAAGCTATCGATTTTGTTTATGCTGCTAGCATTTTTCGGCGTCAAATATTATTTGACTCAGTCTCAACTGCATTGGATGTTCAGAAATCGTGACCGTCTGTACTGACTTCTGGAACCAATCCTTCTGTATGACGTGGTTATTTGGTGGCCAGCGATGGCAAAAACATCAAACGCGAACCTGGTTAACAGGGTCAGGAGGACTGCAGCTATTGCAATCACCGAGGCTTTACGCACTACCCCGACAAAGGCATTGTTTATGCTTTTAAATTGGCTCCCAACGGAGCTCCTAACAAAACAGCAGGCCAAGTGCTCTGCTATTCGATTGAAAGTTCTAAATCTCTGGCATGATGGGAATATCGGCCACTCCACCATATTACGGAGGATTGGACCAACGCCGGAAAAAGTAGACCTCACCCCTCCGATTCCCTGCTTCCACCACGGTTTCAAGTCCGTGGTCCCTAGCAGAGATGACTGGATCATGGAAGGAAAAAGTATACAGGAACCGGTCGACATCTACACTGATGGATCAAAGATGGATGGAAAAGTTGACTGTCTCGTTTTCTCCAAACCTGAGCCTGAGACTATCCTTTCGGCTACCAGATCACTGCAGTGTTTTTCAGGCAGAGGTCATCGCAATACATAAAGCAGTGGACTGGCTGAGAAATCAGAAAATTTCTACAAGAAATCTCAACATTTTCTCTGACAATCGAGCTGCTATCCAATCATTATCCAACGTGTATACCTCATCCAAAATTGTAATGGAATGTTGCACACTACTGACCGCGATTTCGCTTCACTGTGAAGTGATTCTTTGCTGGGTGCCGGGTCACAGTGATATACCTGGGAACTGCGAAGCTGATGCCCTAGCTAGAGCTGGCACTGAGCTCCAGGATTATACACTAACACCTCAAGTCGGCCATCCGTTGGCCTCCGTCAAGCTAAGTTTCAAGCAGTATTATATAGAGGCTGCAAATAGGACCTGGCTGCTGGAAGAAACCTGCAGGACAACCAGGCAAACTTGGCACACACTAAGCTCAAAGCGTACCAAGCAGGTCCTCAACACGAGCCGTGAAACATTAAGTTTCATCGTATCCGTGCTGACGGGGCATTGTCTCATTGGCAGACACGCAGAAAGACTGGGTGCCCCTTTCCACGGTTTCTGCCGCAGCTGCAGATCCGAGGAGGAGGAGGAAACGATCCAACACTTTCTGTGTGAATGCCCAGCAGTATCCAGAAAACGCATGCAAATTTTAGGCCCACCTTTCCTGGACAGCCGGAAGTAGCCAGTTTAAATATTAGCTGCTTCATACGAGAATCTAAATGGTTCTCGTCACCTAACAGGTTTTAGTGCCGCAGCCTGTGTATCACAATGAGCTTATCTTGGCCTAAGTGAGCCGCATTTTGACAAAGGGGGTGCCACTACAACCAACCAACCATACTGACTTCTCCAAAGTGTTTGACACGGTTAACTATAATATTTTGTGCTGCACACTCAGATACTATGTTGTATGTATCTGAAGTTTTTCTGAGCTGGTTCCGTTCTTACTTTTCGAGTCTTGTGAGTAAAGTTAAATTATTTGGTGTATACTCCAATCCTTTAACCCTTCCTCTAATGTTTCTTAAGGCTCCATACTTCGTCTATTTTTTTTCTGTACATAAATGATCTTCCCACACAGATTATTTCTTCATGCTGACGATTTTGAGTTGTTTCGGGTTTTAAAGTATCCGATCGACTTTCACTTATTCCAAAATGATCTGGATGCGCTCACAACATGGTTTCAATCAAACCTTCTTCGTCTAAATATGTTAAAATATCATCGTTTTTCCTTAAATCTTTGCCCTTTGTTAGCTCATTTAAACTTAACGATTATCTTCCACTTCCAATTGATGATGCCAAAGGTGTGTTGTATTTAATCTTAAACTTAAGTTCAATGCTTACATCGGTCAAATTATAGCCAAATGATTATGTATGGCGGGCTTCATCCTTCGAATGACTCAATCCTTTAAGAACATATCTTCTCTAATTCATTTATTAATATCACTTGTTTGTCCTGAAATATTGTTTCCAAGTTTGGTCATCGTATTTGTATTGCCTGATAACTGTCATTTGACTCCTGTCCCTTCAGTCTTGTCGAGTTTATCTTGATAAGTGGTTTCTATACAAAATGTGCACTCATGGAATAACTTGCTAGCTACATTGAAATTTCGGGATCCTTCTACCTTGTCTCATCCACATTATTAGAAAATTCGCATCGGAATTTCAGCCGTAAAGATAGGCATGCGGGCAAACAGCGTAAGATGATAGCTGCAACTAATTCCCCGCATTCACCGTTGCTTCCACGAGCGACCAATAACGATGCGAATGCAGCTGGTAGTTTGGCTGGCAGTGCGACTCTTCTGAGCGGTCTTAAGTCTTACCAAAGTTCTTGGAAACAGTCATCTAAAAGATTGATTAATTGGGGTTTTTAAACACAATCAGTCTAGATAGTTTTTGCTTGATTCAGCATAGGAATCTCATCAAGGCGCAGTTAAACCTATTGTTGATACTTCTCATTCGTTCTTCAGCACACTACCCATCCACCTCAGATGGACACGAAAATTGTCGTTGAATATAAATTTTACGGATCAAACAAAGAATTTTTTTAAACTTTTCACTAACTGATCAAAAATGAATCGACTAATTCGTATTTTTGCGCTATTTTAGGAGGACTTAGTCAATCGAATTACGAAAAAACTTTTGGTGCTTGGCAATGACCAAACAACAATTGCCGAAGAGACATCAACCAACGATCATCTCGGTGTTGAGTTGGTGACAAAGGTAGCTGACAAGCTGCGTCCAATTGATATAACAAAGTTCCGAGCCTATATCGATGATGTGGGTCACATAACGATGCTACTACTATCGCTATCAGGACGGCTAGCCAAGGTGGAAAATGCACTTCAAACTGATATTGAGAATAGTGCTGAAAAAGTGAGTATCCTTTTCACAAAACAACGTCCTTATATTCTATGCAATTCACTATCATTTAATCCGATCAATTTTCTACAGAAAATTCTCGAAGTGAAGCGTGATAGACTAATTGAGCAGCTAGAAGAGGCCAAACGACTCAAAGAGGACATCAATCGTCGTGGTACTATAGTTAGTAAAATACTCGAGAAAAATCTTACTGCCGAAGAATATGCCGACTATGATTACTTTATCAATATGAAAGCTAAATTAATAGTGGACTCTCGAGAAAATGCAGACAAAATCAAAGTGGGCGAGGAACAGTTGAAAGCTCTGAAGGATACTTTGATCCAGAGTGAATGTTAGCTTCATTTCCGTCCTTCTATTGAATTTGATTTGAAATTTAATTGTAATTCCATCAGTAATCTTAATTATACGCAAATATTTGCGCAATACACACACACTATTACCTGTAAGTATTCAAAGTAATTTTGCTTGAATTTTGTCGAGAGTCTTCAAGGATGGCTTCGTTATCAATATACATATATAGATAGTTATTTTACGTGTAAGCCAACTTGTAAACTTGTAGCTAAGTCGTGACCGCCTCTGACGTGTTATGTGTGTAGTTATAACCTTGTATTTAATTATGTATATTGTTTTTGTATTGAACATAAAATCCTGAAAAAGCTTATCCTTATGTTTAGATATAATTGCATTAAAGAAACGCCAGAAAAAATTACTCAATTGGTTGGTTTTCAACACTAGCATCAATTGGAAACACTTGTAAAAATATCCTGTAAATTTACGCTAGTGTTTTTAATCGATTGAATATTAAAATGAAACTTCCAAGAGACTTTTTTCCAACGCTATAAATTTCTGGCAAATACAAAAATCCAATGAAGACACAATGTCAAACATATTGAATGTAGAAAAAAGGCAATCCTTAAATCAGACTTCGTAGATTTCAATCATTCAAGAAATAGTGACGCATGCGCTTGTGCTGTGGTGAATCTAAATGCTGAAACAATGAACTGATTTCTCGAACAACTCTTCATTGTTGCAGCCACAAGTGAGAATTCGTCAAAAAAATTGTATTAAATATTCGAAATGAAATTTTAAGTGTGTTTTTATCGAATTTTGGTTATTTTTATGCTCGTTTCCCAACTTTCAATACGTCGTTGAAATACACTGGGAGATAGCATTAAAAATTCACACTAAAATCAAATAGAAAAGCTCAGGAAGTTTTAATAAAACAACTAACAATTACAATTGAAAGTCTGATATTCAAGGATTTGCCTTATGTTCCCACTGCAAAGTGAATCACGTCCCATCAGATTATTTTGAAAATTTGAAAACCATTATATTTTTTTATATATATATACATATTTGCTGTGAAATAACTAACATTAATAAGTACATACACAAGTAATACATTACTTAGTAGACGTTCAAATGAACCCAGTAATATTGTAATGAATCCTGTGCCTCGTAAGCTTCCCGATGACCATATAATAACACTTATTCAAAATACATTATTGAAGTGAGTTTGGTAGGTGCTTAATTAACTGATCCCGAATCAGTCCTTGATGCATTTTCATTTCTTTAAGTCGTGATAATGAAAATAATGCCTTTTGTGCGATATGTAAGCTGCATTTTCCACTTTTCAACACTGATTGAGTGTCGGACTAAACATATAAACAGATTTAATAAAATTAATGAGTGTAATGATTGCTTGATTTGAAAACGATTTCGGCAGCATAATGTGTAGCACAGTAAATTCAATGCAGTTGTGTGTATTTTAAATGATATGCCTTAAATATATTGTATTTTGTGATTTTATTATACATTTATCGTAAAATTATAAAAATAAACAAATTGATTGAAATTTTATAAGAACTGTTTTATTTAAATCGAAAAAAATAATTATTATGTTACATGCAGCAGAGACTAACGAGTTTTATTGAAAGCATAACTATTGGAGATCTTTGAAGATTTTTTTCCTTCTAACAACCTTGTTTTAGGGATGGAATCCTTTGATTTTAAATGGTTTTCCCAGAGGTGGCATTTCGTAGTAGTGTAAAACTTGCACTGCACTGCACTTAAACCAAACTTTCTCTGAGTAACTGCTTAAGGGTAATATTTTGCCTGTTCCTTTTTCTGACATGCTGTACAAGAATTAACCTTCCTTTCAAAAATATATTTCACAAATACATACTTTCATGCTTCGACCTACTGCGCTTCCTCCAGAATGTTTCTACCGTCCATATATCACAGAAAATCAAAGAAATCATTGTCCACACTATCTGAGACGCGATTGCTGGTTGAAAAAAGGATTTATCATCGCATTCGAAGTGGTACAAACGTTTCTTAACCCTTCGACTGCCTACGTTTTTTTGGGCACTTTCGGTCTGCCTACATGGGTCGTTTTCGTCTTGCCGTTTTTTGAAGCTGTTAAAGTGTTGCAAAAAATCTGGAAATATTCATGGAGGTTCTTCAAACCTTTAACTTGAAGTATCAACCAGAAAGTTATCAACAATTAGATTTTTTAATATAATTTTTATCCAAAAAATGAAAGAAAACTGAGCCAATGGATTTGTTCACCTCAAAAATCATAACTTTAAGACGAATAGAGATATGGAAACGAAAAAAAAGAAAATTAAAGGCGAAAAGTGTAGTTTTCAAGAAAAAAGTATATCGCATTCAATTATTGTGAAAAAAACCCTTAAGTTTGCAACCTCAAAATGGCCAATAATTTGATTCTAAATTTCGTATTAAAAACGGTTAAAATATAATAATGCAAAAATTAGTAATGAAATCAATAAAAAGTCAATATTTGACACGTGACGATGAGCCGCTCTCAAATCAGGGGCAGTGTTATTAACCGAATATATATCAATCTCGATGTTTGTACACTTCAAAATTGTTGTAAATGACACGTTCCAGAAATCTAGCGGTGTGATCGAAGAGGCAGCTGCTCCGATAGCTTTAGGTAATATTATTGCTATGTTTGACCTGCTTTTACATCCACAATTAACACTTTTAAACGAATAAACGGGAAAAAATTACGTGAGTCGTTTTCGCCGGATCGATTTGATATTGTCACCACGATGGCTAGAACGAGACTGGGACAGCGAAAGTTGGTAGACAGGTACTAGAGGGGCGTAACTTTTTTTTACAGAGGCACAGCAGCGCCCTTCCTAGCGGTGTACAAAAATTACAACAACTTTTAGTTTTGGCTCGGAGATAGGCAGTCAAAGGGTTAAATCCTCTATCATAAATGGAGCGCAATCCTAAATCGAACCTAGGCCTTCTGAAAACATTGTCTTCGGCTGTCTTGGTTTTTTTCATCGTTGAGAGGTGGAAATCTTCAAGAGATACCGAATCGCTCCTGCTTCTCGTCATGACAGGCTTTTACCGACTAAAATCACCTTCGTCTCCTCCAATCATTTTTCTTCATTAGTCTTTATTTGCACCTCTCGTATGTAATATGTTTATTTACTTTCTATAAAAAAAAACATATTTTTCACGGCTTTAAACTAGTTGCCTTCCTTCCCTTTCAGCAATTCACAAACCTTTCGCGATATCACCACCAAATAAATGACCTCTCTATGGTTCAAAGTCTCTGCTGCTCCCGGTGTTGGCACAGTTTTTATCTAATAAATCTTACCTACATTTATCTTATCTCCTAACAATAGTCCTTGTTTTTGCATTGGTTGTCTGTTCGAGCTTTTTGGTAAATTGGTTTTATTATTAATAGTCCTTGATTTCCTTCATGCTTATAGCCTATTTAAATTGCCCCCTAAATACGTATTTATTATTGACGCATTTCAAAATGCCTCGGACCATTTACATTGCACTGAGATGGTTTCGTTTGTCAGATACACATGTTCAACAGTTGCAGTTTCAAGATAATAAATGCCTAAATAATTGTCAAAGCTCTTATGAATGAAAATTGTGTCAGGAACGTCACTATTCCCAACAGAAATCAAAGGAAAAGTCGATGAAAACACATTTCAAGCAGCTCGTTGCATTCATACCTGTTTGAATTCGATTTATTTTTCCTACAGTGAACAAACTCTTGCTAGAAGCAAAACATTTCGTTAACATATTGAGTTAAAGAGGGTGGCGAATTTAACTAGCAACATTTACAGCATATTGTAACATCGAATACAATCTTGTTTTGATCAGTGATTTTGTCCAAATTACGTTTTGAGGATAATTTGAAGAAGAAAAAGAAAAATACATAGTTTTGAACCCAATAATGATCAAAATTACGAATGGAGTCAAATAGATGTAGTTTTTTGGCTTGGTTTTTTAGGCTCATTCAAAAGTTAATATTATAATTCAAATGTCTACTATACAAACTTCAGTGGAATGATTTGAATATCGACACAAAGTATCACTAATGGTAGGTGTCTATTGCTCCGAGGGTAGTTTGCCTTAGCGTTAATATTTTTCGCTTCGGATGTAAATTATCCAAGACTTTTTACTTTTTTACCTCCACCGGCCACAATCCGTAAACCTTACAAACAATTTCCATTGTATTTCAAAATGCATAAGCAATGACCGAAATAGAACACACATTGGCAAAAGTGAAAAATTACTGCTTTTGAGGCAACACCACGAAGAAAAACCCTGTAAAAAATATCGTTCGTTCGCGATAGAAATACATCAAGGATCATTCTTAGATACTTCATGGATTATTTTTTATATTTTTAAAGATCGCCTATAAAATGGATATCTTCAACGCACAATTTAAACCAATTTACTAAGCTTGATTTTATATTTATTATTCGAAAATTATTTTTTTATTAGAGTATAAACAATTTCCATCGAAAAATAAAGAGACATGATAAAAATCTGTCGCGACCATAACGTTCACTTAAATTTTAAATGTTTCTTGTCATCATTCTAGTGGTGCATCGTTAAAGCTGCTTACAAATAACATTTCGAAAAGTAAATACTAATCGAATGAAAATACAAAACAATTTGTCAAAATGACTCTAAACGACTAGTAAAAATTGATAGATTTCGCGATCGTCATATATTACACATGTTTATTTGTTAGTATACAACACATTTTTTCCTCACACAATTTCTAGTCACCCCTAATAACACCCAAGTGCTCATATTTTGCATTATTCATTTGAAGAAATACATTCGTGACGATTTTCGAAGCATTTTTCTTTGGATTTTCTCTCTGGTTTCAGGATCAGGATCATATTTTCAACCCTTTTTGCGAAGCAACTTGGTTTGATCGACTTTGTAGCGAGCCAAGATTTCATGCTTGAACATTTCAAACTTCTTGCGATTGGCATTGTTTTGTTGCTCCCTCCAGCTGGGCCGGTTCTTTTTCTGTTGCAGACCCCAATGGCATGTGAAAATCGGCGAGAGTACTTTAAATTCAAAACCAGCTAGGTACATTTCATAAACCTAAAATGGAAGAGAAGAAAATCAGTTTTACTTATAATTGGAGGTAAGTGATCTTACTATCTATTTCGATATGAAGACTGAAACCTACGTCCTTCACATTGGTAGCACGATGCGATAGTGGGATATGATATCTTAAAAAAAATCGACCACCTAATGAAATCAGGAGCCTCAACCATGAATAAATTGTAGTTCAATGGAGCTTAGTTTCGGTTTTAAATGCTTAAAAACGTTTACATTTATGATGGTTGAAATTCAATCAATTCACGATCAGGATCATTGGAAGGCAAGTTGGGAAAGGCCCACCAAAAATCTCGGTATGAACCCTAATGATGAAGGTTTCAGTTCCGTCTGTCGACACAAAACTTTCTCCAATGTTTTTCTGAGAATGTTTTTTTCATTTTTAAATTTGTGCATTATCATTCAGAGCATAATATGTATGAGCTAATATTGATATAATCAATCTTTTTTGTTACGCACAATTACTCACGAGTAGTAAGACAACACGTCATCTACCAATTGTGTGCAAATAGTGTTAGCATAGTTGCAAACCACTGCTCAGGAGGTTCATAACTAAAATATTTGGGAATAGTGAATTGTCTACGTATACATACGGAACAAAAACCAGAAGGACTTATAACTTGCAAATTTGGACTGGAAAATTGTAATATTTTTATTTTATTGGGCGAACGGAACAAATGTTTTTAACAAAATGATACACAAGAAACTGATTTATTGAATTTCGCGTGCCGATCATCCCACAAAGAAAGGCTTGCAATGCAGAAGGTAACAAGCGTCAATGGTAAGAAATTTTGAAACGAGAAGTTGATCCGCGCCGCAAGGTGAATACCTCGAATCGCATTTACTAAGTAAATCAATTTACAGAGACTTGCAGAGAACAAAAAGTAGACACACACCACACACTAGCTTAAAAATACACACTTAAAAAGAAAAGAAACTTAACTAATTGCTTATTAATTCTTCATTCTTCACTTCGCAATTGCTAATTGTTTTCCCAAGTACTGCTTAAACCACTGTGAGGACTCCAGTCCCAAATTCCCAACTAATCCTCGAAAGTAGTTAACAGTTTCTAACCTGAAAGCAATCCCACCGATTTTAGATTACATGATCGCACCGTGGACAGAGCCTGGCTGCTCGAAGAAACCTGTAACACAACCAGGCAAACTTGGCACGCACTGTGCTCCAAACGCACCAAGCGGCTCTTCAATATAAGCTGTGAAATCCTGAGTTCCGTCGTTTCCGTACTGACAGGACACGTCTGATCGGCAGACATGCAGAAAGATTGGGTGCCGAAGTTGCAGATCGGAGGAGGAGGAAGAAACTATTAAACACTTTCTGTGCGAATGTCCGGCGCTGTCCAGGAAGCGCATGCAAACCTTGGGCTCGCCCTTCCTGGACAACCTCGCGGAAGTAGCTGATTTAGACATTGGCTGCACAGCCGGCTTTTTTCGAGAATCTGGATGGTTCTCTTCATCCCGCAGGTTCAAGTGCCGCCCTTATATTCTGTGGTATCACAATGGGCCTATAGTGGCCTAAGTGAGCCACCTTGGGATAAAAAGGGCTGCCACTACAACCAACCAACCGTGGACTTAGTCCTCGGTGATTGTTTCTTGAATTTTGTGTTTTATTCCCTGATAAATTTGAAGCCTTCCTATTTCCATGACGATCGTAACTTCCACCAAATATTCAGTCATAGTTAGCCATACAACAGAGCAGATACGTAAAACAAAAGGAATGATCTTCCTAATCATATCGATTCATCTATTTTAGAGTGCGAATTTGAAGCCACTCGTATGCAAATTTATCACATTGAAACTAACTCACTTTATGAGATGAGGTGGAGCATTATTTCCGAATGCATCATTTTTCACCTTATATTTATTGCTATTTTCCGGCAAGGATTAAATGTTTTAAGATTTTTAACCAATCCTATCTTATAGAAAATTTTATTACGCAACTTTTATTCCCACATAACTTTAGCCTAAAATGAACCGTTTTAAAGTTTGAAGTGAGAAAAGTAAGAAAAAAACAATGTTTTTTTTAAATTTTTAAACATTTCGATTTTTTTTAATATTCCCGACTTTTTTGAGAGGAAGCATAATAAACCAGGGTGGATCTGTTTTCAGTTGCACGTTGAGGGACGCACGCTGATTTTTGCAGGAAAAGTTAGGGAATAACTCGTATAACAATAATTGATTTATGCTCCCTCTCAAAAAAGTCGGGAACATTAAAAAAAAATCGAAATGTTTAAAAATTTGAAAAAAATTCGTGTTTTTTCTGCTTGTCTCACTCCTAACTTTAAAACGGTGCATTTCAGAGCAAAGTTGCTTGGATATGAAAGTTGCGTAAAAAAATTTTATACAAGATGAGATCGGTTTAAAATTCCAAAACATTTAACCCTTGCCGCAAAATGGCAATAATTAAATAAAAAAATGGAGAAAAAAGCCGTTCCTTACTCAATTTTTTTTACCATTTCAAATAAACTTAGGACCTTCATATTTTACCTGAAAATTTTTCATAATAGAATAAAACAGAAAACTAAGTTTCATCAAAATCAAATCAGTAGATTTCACAGAACAGCTTGGCAATCAAAATTTATTGAAAAAAATTCAAAAAAATTTGAAATCTGGCAAGTCAAAAACTAAAGGTCATAGAAGTTTGAATTTTTTTCACATATAGAAAAAAACTCCACGTATTGAATGTAGTTTACAAAACAAAAATCAAATCATTAAGGCGGCCTCAGGATTTTTTTTGAAATTTTAAATAGTTTTTTCTTCTTCTAATAAACAAATAGAATATCTCGGTAACCATTAATTTAAATTAAATTAAAAATAATAAGTGAGAAAGAACTTTAAAATACGCTTCTTTAAAAAAAATTGAATTATGTTCATTAGTTCCTGAGATACAACCGATCAAAGCTGACGGGCATTTGCAACGAATCTAAAAAAAGGAATAAAAAAAGCATTTTTTCGGCTTGTAGTGGAGCGATTTTTACCTTTTTTTATGAGCCGATGTAACTCAAACAAAGAAACCTAAATATCGCATTACCAAATCCCGAAAACGCTTTTATTATGTTATAAATAAATTAATTTACTTATAACAAAATGAAACCACATATTTTTTCCTATGTTGAAGGATCTCTTCTAGAAAAACTACTCAAACATAAGAAATAATAATAAGGAACGGCTTTTTTCTCCATTTTTTATCTAATTATTGCTATTTTGCGGCAAGGGTTAAATGTTTTGGAATTTTAAACCAATCTCATCTTGTATAATATTTTATTACGCAACTTTCATATCCAAGCAACTTTGCTCTGGAATGCACCGTTTTAAAGTTAGGAGTGAGACAAGCAAAAAAAACACGATTTTTTTTCAAATTTTTAAACATATCGATTTTTTTTTAAAAATTCCCGACTTTTTTGATTGGGAGCATAAATCAATTATTGTTATACGAGTTATTCCCTAACTTTTCCTGCAAAAATCAGTGTGCCCGCTTTCAACGGCCAACTGAAAGCGGATCTGCCCTGGTCTACTATATATTTAGGGTTTTCTATAGTGCGGAACCCTCAGTACACGAGTCTGGTTTGCACTTGTCCAATTATTTTCGTTGCTAAGATACATCATTTACCCGATATAAATTCCTCAGTAAACTGCAGGACAAATGAACCATTTAGGAAAATGTGATCAACTGAACTCGGATTCTGAATGTTTTCGATAAGATCTATTCACTTTGGTATGTGGTCAAAGAGAATAATTTCTTCAAGAGGGTTATTTTTCAATAACATTTCTCGATTTGGAGAATATAGTTCAATCTGAGCTGATGTGCTAAGCTTCACTGGAGGTCATGTATGAAAATACGCCAAATTCGTTTAGGACTCAATCTTGCTTGTTAGTAACCTAAATACATCAAAAATGGGATTTTCAATGAAAGAAGATATCATCAACCTCATGGAAATAATAAAAAACTCTGGTCAGTACCTCGCGAAAGAGTATCTCCTATAAAAGACGCCCGAAAAATTTCATAGCTGTTCGTTAACTTCAAGAATATTTTTGCTAACCTGTGAGTTACGAGTGAATCCATAGCCCACAAATCGTTCGTCGTGGGCCGGCGCTGTGTCATTCACAACATAAAACGGCTCGTACAAAAATTCAAAATTTGTCACAGAATGGCTGATATGTGTCTCCTGCTCGATTTCTGGCGTCGACACTTCTTGTTGCCACCTAAAATCCAAATTTTTTAAGTATTAAATTTTACATCCAAAATTTTCAACTGCACAGCAAAATACCTGGAAAAATTCGTGGCAAATTGATTGTAGATGAAAACCTTCTGATGGAAAGGTCGGGCCAGTCCTTTCTTCGCCAGACGCAGCAGATCAGCTTTGCTGGTAGGAAATCGCACTCGCACATCGATCTCATATGTCGGTATCACGTAGGCACATAGTTTTGTACATTTCTCATTACGTAAAAATTTATCCAAATTGTCGGTGAAATTATGACTTGTTATAATATCTACATCCGTTAAAAATACATAATCACTTTGGCATCCCTTTCGCGCTAAATTTCTCAAATGGTTCTGCGGATACAAGTTTTTCAAGCGCCATTTTCGCGTCTCATCAGTTCGTTCGCGCAGCAACTTCTTCAGCATTACATCAGGATTCTGGCAGGTGTCCTGGCGTAGGTAGTGCCTCCTCCCATAGTTTTTGGTGGGCTGACGCACTTTTGGCACGGCCAAATGAAAGCTAACATTCTCCCGAATCGTGTTGAAGCAACGCCGCAAATAGGTTAGGTACAGCTGCAACAAGTGGAACTCGTCGTCGCCGGCAGCGAAAATCGCCACAGACATTGGGCCAGTCCAGTGGCTGGCAACCTGCACCAGCGAGTCCAGTCTTTCGAGCGAGCTCTGCGTGGCCAAGCAGACCACGTACTGTTCGCTGAGTTCGCCGAATCGCTCACCAACTACAGCAAAGTCGAAATATTTGTAAAGCCGCTGATTGTCCCATCGGCCAACTCCAAAATCAATATCTGCGAATACTGCTCGCTCCAGCACGGAATCGTCGATAAGCTGGTATTGAGGATAGGCGCAACTAGGCGACGTGATCTGTGGAGCCTTCGGAATCACTGCTGCATCCTTGGACAGTTCTGGTAAGGCCTTAATCTTCTGCTCGGACTCCCGACAGCTTGGCATGTGCAGAAAACGCAGTGTAAGTAACACATTGTATGTCGTCAGAAAGAACACGCACAAAGTGCTCACAACTCGACCGGGATGTGACTGCAAGTAAACCAGTTAAAACAATATAAACCACTTCCTTTGATTTCCGCAAAAAAAACAACTCTTTAACAAAATCTTTAGGACCTACACCTCAACTAGCCAAAAAGATCAAAGGGTGCTTTGAGGACCACTTGAAACAAACAAACATGCACATCAATTACCAGACACTTTGATATAACCATAACGCAAAAGCAATCATTGGGCTTGTTCATCAATAGATCCTAGTTTCAACTATTTGCGCTCCACCATCACTAGCACCACCACCACAGCTCCACGCCACTCAATGCAAACCGAAGAGCATGATGATGTTGACGGCACTCTTCACGTTTTGTCGGACAACATCCTTGCAGGACTCAAAACAAATAATTATTCCTCATTTCAAATGCGACCTGATGAGATCTTGAGGATAACACTTGAGGAACTCCAGTTGACAACGATGTGTCTTGCGCAAATATGGCCTGGCGAGCCGTTTTACTCGTCACCCGTCGTAGCGGCTTCGACAGGAGAAATCGATAAAAATTATAAGGGTTTACAATTCTGCGGGGTCGTGCATGCTGCTAGGGTGGAGGCTTCGTAGTTAGTGGGCATTCAAATGCACTTTTTTGTGTGGTAACATACACCTTCGTTCTTCGTATCTTTAATAATTTAAAGCACAACGTTCCATCGAAGGAGGAAATTTGAGGACAGCTGTTATGGTAAAACAGTGGAAAATCTTAGAAACTGTCTCCAGTGAATGGATTTCATGAAAATTTTTACATTGCGTTTCAAAATTTAAAAAATTTAAAAATTCCAGTACTAAAATTTTTGTTATGTGAAAATCAACTAAGATTTTGTTTCTTTAAAAGTATAAAAAATACCTTGAGAATAAAATACATGACTTCCATAAGAATAAAATGCATAATTACCTCAGAACAGATAAATTTCTGGACACAAGAAAAGTCAGAAAATTTTAAGGGATCGGCCGGGTTAATACGGGACGCACGTTTACGAAACATATCAAAACAAGGAACTTACCTTGGATAACTGGAATAGTAATTTTTGCTTCTAGGAAAAAGACATAAGGCCTTCAAATTGCTAATTAACTAAGTCTAAAAAACAGAATCAGTACAAAATAATGAAACATGAATGCAACAAATTCACAAAATTACCTAGACAACACTATCATGCTAAAAACTTAACTTCTAAAAAAATCCTACCAATTTTGAAATCTCGTAGTAACAAGAGAAGGAGGAATAAATAAGAAACATAATTAAAAAATTTAAGAAAAGTAGAAATTAACAAGCCGTGAGGTGCGACCCATGATGTCAACACGACATACTTCCCAGTCATATCTACAAAACCATCAAAAATAATCATTTATATAATTATAATGATAATAAGACATTTCAATAAATGAATGGATGGGTCTGAGTGTTCTACATAAGTATTTTTTCTAGGTTTAAAAAAACCATATTTTTCGTTTGATAAGTAATATTTGAAGTATTCGATCTTTTTAAGCATTGATTGTTGCAAAAAACCGTCAAATTGAAACAATTATCCAATTTAATTTTTTGGAGTTTTCGTTAACTGAAAAAAACGGCTTTATTAAAAAAAACCAAATCTTACAAACGATACTACGCTTGAATCAATATCATAATCACATCATTACAGTAAGTGAAGCTAGGCTATATTATTGTCACCCTTATTCAGTATAACTATTAACGTTATATTATTTTTACATGAATACTATTTTTCAATTATTAAAAAACTATTAATGTAAAAGAACTTAAAATTTTATACAGCATTTGATTTTTTAAAGCATAAAAAAAATATTATTTTTGCAGTTTTTTTATTCAATTAAAAAACGGCTCTATCGAACTTTTAAACGCTTTGATGAGCTCAATAAAGTGTTAACACTCTCGATTAACACCTTGGTTGGTCGTTAATACAACGTTTCGTTCGTGAGATATCATGCGTGACGGAATGACCTTGAATGTGTCAAAACAAAAAAAACTACACGACCGAATCTTGTCAAAATCAAATAAGGTCAGATCGTTGCTAAGACGCTTCGATTCGCACGTCAATAAAGTTTATACATCAATTTCGTAAGATATCGTTCTAGAAAGAAATGACCATGAACGTACATATCAACGTACGTACACATGAATACAAATTTCCTTCTAGAAATAAGACCTTAAAACGCCTAAGACCTTAAAACGTCAGATGAGTTGACAATTTCGATTTAGATTTTCGGACAAACTGCAATAACTTCCTTATATACCGGAAAGTTAATAATAAAAACAATTTTGAGAAGCTGGCACTTTCGAACAACTCTAAGGAAGCTGCCGAATGCTTCAACTACCTTTTCTGAACAATTGATCATGAAATTGTAACGAAATTACTGTCGATCGTATTACCATCTCTTAACGCATCCCTAATTTGTTTTTTCACTTAAAAATAACCAATAAAGAAGAAATAATTGAAACTATTGATTTCCTACGAAAATATACTGCGTCAGCTCCCGACGGTATCTGCATTGATGACCTCAAATTAATAAAAGAAAGTGCTGCATATATTCGTAAAATTTGTAAATAAATGCTTTAAGGATGGACAACTCCCGGAGTAACTTCGCAGTATACCAATTTTTAAAGGAGAGATGATGCCAAATGATTTCTTGAATTTTAACCAAAATGGAAAAAGCACATCAAATACTATCCCGGATATAACAATATTTATAAATGAGTATTTGGCTAAAGGTCACTACGTTGCTGCAATTTTACTGGACCTAAAAAAAAGCCTTCGACACAGTAATACATGGAACTTTAACGCGAAAAATCATTCGAAAGGTACCGAAAACAGAAAACCCCCGGTAGAAAGTCACTCACTCGAGAGAAAAGTGTGTTTTTTTCTTTTCAACTAGCAATGAAATCTCTCCAAAAAGTATCTCAAAAGAAAGGGTACAATGTTTTCCAACTGTCTACAGTTAAATCAGTGGCAGGACAATCGAATTCTCCGTGAAAAAAACATTCGAAAGGTACTGAAAACAGAAAACCCCCGGTAGCAAGTCACTCCCTCAGAAGAAAAATGTGTTTTTCTATACAATTAGCAATGAGATCCCTTCAAAAAATATCTATTAAAAAAGGGTACAATGTTTGCCGACTGTTTACAGTTAAATCAGTGGCAGGAAAATCGAATTCTCCTCCTACTCGGGAAATATGAGATTGTGGGAAAAGCAAATGATTTACCACGCCGTCACTTGGCGGATAGATCTCAAAAAACAGCAATTTGAAGAAATCAAAACAAACAGCTCAATTCAGCATTGGTTCTCCATAGAGATCAATCCTAGGAGCGATGCTATTCCTGATTTGTACCCATTCCATTAAAAATTGAAGCGTGCTTCATGTATTCAGGAAAAACTAATCTTAAAATGGAACAAAAAGTGAATATTGAGCTGAACTCTGCAAAAACAAAACAAAATAACCATACAACCTCACCTAAAACTCAATGACTCAGCAATCCGAAGATTAGAACAAATAAAAGACTCATAAAATAAGAGAAACTTAAATGGACCCCACATATAAAGGACCTAAGAAAGACGTAACTATTTTCGTTAGTCTCTTACGTCGTTTCAACTTCTTTCCAGCAAGGAATAAATTCCAAATTTTGTATACTCATATTCATTCCAAAACTTCTTATCAGCATCTTAAATTAAAGTCAAATTTCAAAAAGTAGCCTCATGTGCACCTCTAGACTAATAACCAGGCCGTATAAAATCATTTACAAGCTCCCTATGCAAACTAAAGTAGCCGAAGTATACAAAATAGCTCAAGTACAATATTTGGAAGGCCTGATTTCTATGGAGAGAGCTAGAATTTACACAAATGAAGCTAGGTGGAATATCCGAACAAATGTTTACAATATGAGAATAGGTACTTCTGCTTTGCCAAGAATGAGCGACTAAAAGGAGACCCCCTTAAACGAAGCAGCTAGCTTTTTCAATATGCTACCGGACAAAATTTCAACAAAACCAACCCAAATTCATTTAAAACGATACTAAAAAATACTTTTTGCGGGAACAACACTCAACAAGCCGTGAGGTGCGACCCATGAGGTCCACACGGTCAACTTCCCAGTAATATCTACATAGATATTAAAAATATTAAACACAATAATAGTTATGGAAATAATATAACTTCAAATAATAAAAATGTACCTCATAAAAGTTATTGGAATGAGTTAAAATTAATCATAACATCTACGCGAGCGTCAATTGATTACGTAAGGATTTCGGTGCATTGGTTTGATTGATTATTCACGCGGATCAATCGGAGGGGGGACAGGTTTCAAAGCAGTTTTTTCATTAAAGTTAAAACATGGTGCTGTGAAGACTATTGAAAATCTGCTCAAATTTTGAAAATATTAATAAACTTTGATTGACTTTACAACAAGGTCTTAAGAATAAGAGATTTAAGGTATAATGATTCGAATGAACCCTTTTTATATGGTGATTCTTTTTATTTTTTTTTTGTAATGAGAAAAGTTTTTGCTGGTTTCTCTACAAAAGTTGATAAAATTTTATAAATTCTATAAACATTTACTATTACGATGTGCAAATCAGGTTAAAAATCAATTTTTTTTTTGAAAAAAACACTACTTTTCCAAAAAAAAAATAATAAATCAAAAAAATCGCTTTAACGATTTTTTTAAAATATAAAAACATCATGAAGATGTTGATACGCGTTGATTGACACCTTAATGATGGAAAGATTATATTTGGTTCTCGAGATATAATGAATGACGTAAATGACCTTGAACGTTTAATGATTTTTTATTTTTTATTTAATTTTTTTTGTAATCATGAAAAAAACTTTTGCTTGCTTTTTCACAAAAACTATCTGGAGTATATAAATAATATAAACATTGATTACTTAGAGTTGAAAATCAGGTTAAAAATTTTGTGTTTTTGAAAAAAAAAACCTAATTTTTTGCACTTTTTTTAAAAAAATTAAAAAACGGCTCCAAGAATTTTTTTAAAAATTTGATAGAATCACATCAATGTTAATACGCGTCGATTGACACCTTGAAGATGAAAATCGCATGTTTGGTTCGTGAGATATAGCGCATAACATGGTTGACCTTCAAGGGGTGAAAACAGCAAACCCCCCCGACCGAAGTTTCCCAAAAACTAATCAGCTCTTAAAATTACAAAGACGCTTCGATTGACACCTTAACGAAGTCGATACGACTTTATTTACGTGAGTTATGCTCGTAGAAAAACTGCCCGCGAACGCACGTACGTACGTACGTACATACATACACACACACACACACATACACACTTCTTTCTAAAAACACTTTATATATACTCTATAGACCTCAAAACGTAAAGAAAAGTTGAAAATTTCAATTTCGATTTGCGAGGCGATTACAAGAACTTCCCATATACTGGGAAGTTAAAAAAATGTACAATCACCTCTACAAAAATCAAATCTAAAAATTGAATTAATATGCAAAACAATTATTAATACATATCTTGCATTATAAATCGACCCAAAAGGATACTAAGCTCCACGCATTAGATACTATCTTTTATATCGATTTCTATCGTCTGGCAAGTACTATGAACTGCAAAAACAAATGAACAATTAATAACAAGCCGCGAGGTGCGATCCTTGAGGTCCACACGGTCAAATTCCCAATAATATTCACATAAATATGCTGAATTTTTCAATAAACATTGACTACTGTGCTTCACAAATCAGGTTAAAAATTTAATGTTTATGAAAATAAACCCAATTTTTGCACTTTTTTTAATAACATAAAAAACAGCTCAAACATTCTTTTTCAAAATTTGACAGAATCTCATAAATGTTAAGACTCGTTGATTGACACCTTAACGATGCAAATCCTATGTTTAATTTGCGAGATATAGCGCATGACAGAAATGACCTTCAAAAGGTCAAAACAACAAATTCTAGGACTATGTATTGGAAGAAAGTACGATCTTATTTAATGTTTGGATTGGCAAATAAGTGGAATCATAATGCAGGCATCGAAATGGTGCACAATATACTTAAAGTCAAAACTAATTCGTACACAAAACATTCGATTCTTTCATAAAAAATTACCTGTTATTCTGCATACTGAATTCATGAATTCAATAATAAAAGAAAAAGGATATTAAGAACAGAATTTGAATCTTACCTTCAAATATTAAGACTTACTATTACAAAATATGTGATCAGTATTCCGCAAAACTATATTGCGTCAAAGCATTTCATATGGCGCCAAAGTATTACGTCTCAAATAAAATTTTGGTACAGACTATCTCTAAAAACTTTGAGAATGCAATCAATTGTTTACGCAGTAGATAAAATTGACGAAAGCAGAAGATCAGTTAGTGAAATGTGAAATGAAAAAAATCCAAACAATCGGTAATTAAAATCGAATTAAAGAAAATTTCAAAACAGTCCACAAAATTTGTTGCACATAGGAAATTTGCATAGTCATTAATCTCGCGACAGGTTGGCTTCGCTACTCAATGGATGGGTTTAACTGATATCGTAACCGACCAAAAGCACGGTTGCATTCCTTCAGAACTGGTCCAACTAACAACAGACGTGGAGGCGTCTCCACCATATGCAAATCGGAATTCGTGCCATTCATGAAAATCTCTTTTGAAAAAAAACCCATTTGAAATACCTTTTTTGAAGCGCGGCCTTGCATGCAGCAGGTGAATATCTTGCATAGTTGGGATCCGAATGTGGTCATAATTTTTACAACGTTCATCTAAATTATATTGAAATTATTGGACCGGGCGTATTAAATTTCGAACCATTTGGATGGTATCGCACGACAAATCGAGATCGAATCATTTGATAGCGAGTTTACACGTGAAATTGGGCATAATGACAAGGTCAAACTGACAAATACTACGATTGCTGTAATTAAATGAGTTGGTGAGATCTCACATTCGGTGATATTGAAGGGATTGACACGTATCGATATGTACTATACTACGTAAATTGTGGAAGATGACAAAGGAATTTCATATTAACCCGCATAGTTTGATGAGTTTGGTCCTTATTAAAATTCTATCCATATTTCATTTAATTAATTGTTAAAATAATAAATTATATTGTACTGTATTTTTAAGAACCAAAAATCTATTTTATTTAAAATTTACACACATAAATGTTTAGCATTTTAAAAAATTGAAGAAAAAAATTTCAGCTAAAAACATTGAAAATTGTCAATTTTCCTGCAGTTTTACTCGTCCAACCTTTTTTTGCGGTAGGTAGAGTATTTCGGTGCAGGTTCATCTCAAAGCAAAAATTCCAAAAAATTCTTATGGTTTATGGCCCTTGGCTCGTGCTTGAACGAAGGAATTTAAAAAAAAATGAAATTTAAAGTTTTGAAATGGATTTGAATGAATTTTCGTCTCATACTTTTTTGCATTTTTCCGATTCTCATCGTTTTTAAAATATTTTTTTCGTATAAAACAAAAACGACTCGACCGAATGAAAACTCCTTGATTCAAGCACGAGTCAATACTATAAAGAGGAACTGAGCCTTGAATGAATTTTACTTGAGGCGAAACTAAATCACGACTCAAACGAACTACTTCGAGGATCAAAGCCATCCATCAGTGGTGACTACTTTTGATAACATAACACCACTACACGAGGCTCGTAGAGTAGAGACATAGTATTGAATTTGTTATTGGATTTTGTATAGATTACAGAAAATAAGACGAACTATGGAGAACATGGTTAAGTACTGGTAGGAGGTGAGCTAATTGTAAGTTAGATTTGTAGGATAGCGCCGAGCAAACATAGAACGATTAAAAAAGGCTCCAATTTTATTAAGTAACTAGCCATGTTTCATTTTTTTTTAGAAAAAATAGCCGACATTTCAAGTGGCAAAAGCCGAAGCGATGAATTCACTCCATACTTATGTGGCTGCTTAAAGATAATCTTTGAGGTTATTCCAGAAGAAACCGTAATGCTTTTACAATTTCACCGTTAACTAATAGCTGTATTGAACCATGCTGTGGAATCACTTATTAACTTGTGAAGCAATCAAGTCCCAATCCAACCACGACGATATATAACCAAACCTAAACGAAATGACAGCCCGAGAAATGTCAATACGATAAATGTCAGATAGTGTCAGGCTTGGCAAAAATTTGATCAGCAACTTGAGAGCCCTAGTATCAAAGGCGGCAATCTCCACCATTTTCACTTTTTGTTAATGCGCGAAAAACTGCTACACTCTTATTATTGCTAATTTCAAAGCGAGCATAGTTTCTAATGAAAGAAAATGCTAAACTACACCTGATTTTAAGGTCAATATACCTAATTTTTTTATCCTTTTTGAAAAAATGGACAAAAATAAATGGAGAATGCCGTGTTTGATACTAACAGTTGGATTTTGCCGGATTTGATACCAAAGATGACATTAACATGAGTTGTAAAATGAATACCAAGTATTTTGGAATGGATTTACGGACTAAAGAATACAATATTCAAATTAATTCAAGAAAACGTATGATTAAAAATAATTTATTGAACATAATAATACACATTAAACCGACTCTGATTCTAAGCGCGCAATGGAGATTGCCGGATTTGATTCACAGGCGATGTTTCAATGTAGTTTGGTAATGGGATAAAACCGCTTTTGATACTCGAAAATCATATATTTAGCTAGAGCGCGAATAACCGAAAAAGATCATGTATATAACTCGATTTCGTCAAAAAGTGGAGATTGCCGCCTTTGATACTAGTGCTCTCACTTATCACGATTCAGCAATCAAAGAATGCATTCACAGCCTGTAGTTAATTTCATCCAGAAAATAAAAAGTTAGACAAAAGCGTTATTTGAAAAAGTTACAAAATGGTCTTTTCGGTTTTAAACTAAAACGACGAATAGGTGAACGATGGCGCAAGTCTTGTCACCCAACAAATTCGGTTCTTTTTTCCTTTTTTGGTTTGGAAAAACGACGAGCAGCTCCTTTTCATTTTGGACAGAAACGGCGAATCACGGTGGAATTAGCTCCATCGATTGGCGTTCGATTTCTGGGATAAACAGCGGAAGCGACTTGCCGAGTAAAACGACAAACTGCAGCAGGTGTGCCCCATTTGACTGAGTAATTTTTTGCGGAGTCAAAGCAGGGGAGGCGACACCTTCTGGTTTTTGTTGGCAGACCAAGGATATAGAAGTAGAAATACCAAGGATATATAAGTAGAATTAGCTTAGAGTAGAGTCAGATCAGGTTTGGAAAGGACAAAAGTAAGATAACGTCAATATATTGTTAAAACCAAAGTGGAGTAGCCAATCTTTATTTCTTAGTTTAAGTTCCGACGATTTTTGTTGGGTCACCGCGAAGCCCATCGCGGAAGTGTTTTATTCCACTAAGAAAGTTTCTAAATCAAGGCTCGAAATATCTTCTCAGTTAGGGTTCG
This sequence comes from Oxycera nigricornis, assembly GCA_963942545.1. Lineage (NCBI taxonomy): Eukaryota > Metazoa > Arthropoda > Insecta > Diptera > Stratiomyidae > Oxycera > Oxycera nigricornis. Next base: position 103,762,745 of record OZ012659.1, read on the forward strand.
GCATCTGGATAGTCTCAGGCGTGCAACTGATTGGTGCCAAAATTTAAATACCCTGATCCTTCTGCCTTCCTCCCAGCAGCTATTTGAGGCTTTGGGTCTGAAAAGTTCACGTAAAAATTTTTTTCAAACTGATCTTCTACAAATGCTTCAATAATAATAAATTTCGTTCATCAGTAAAAGAATGTCAGTTAAAACGTGCTGACTCAAACGAATTGAGTGGCAATCGAATATTAAGTTCGACCAAACATTTAAATACCTAAAGCTTGGGAAGGCTTATGTGGATGCGTGTGTTTATTAAGCCTGTATAAATAAACAAATAACAAAAGTTTCATTTTAAGATGAAAGAAGAAGGTGGACTTTTAGTGCCCAACGGATCAAAATGGATCAACTACAGAAGAAGAAGAAAATTTGCGGAGAAATATTTTAGAGTCAAAATTCACCAAAATGCCAGTGGTGCAACAATTACTCAAAAATGGTAGATCAGGCGGCGAACCAATTTTTAAAAAAGGGACTTGAAACCATGATTATTTAGGACTCAAATTTGCAATTCCAAGCACTAATAATCAAATCCTAATATGATGTTCCGTCGCCGAATCTTAAATGTTTAGCATATACTTTTTTGTTTTGAAAAGCTACAAATTAGTTGGTCTAAAATGAAAATTGAATGAATATTTCGTTTATAGGCAAATGAGCGGCCATCGCTTTACAAACACAATAATTAAGTAGACATTCCTGCAAATTGATGATCACATCGCCTAATGCAAACCATTTAAATGCTTATTAATTATTCCATAACCAAATTTCACGCGGTTGCTCCTATTTTTTTCTGTTGTTTCATTGCAAATAGTTGAGCTCGTGTCAAGGGCACACAGATGAAAATGGTCCACTCAAATCCAGTATAAAGTTACTGAAAGTTTTTGTTAAATACGTGGGGAGCCCTTTCTAAATTGAAACGATAATTTCCATTAAATCGGTCTTTTCAGTTTTCTTCACCCAATTTAATAGTCATCATACAATTTATGGGGCGATTCAACCTGTCCGAAATGGTTGTGACGAAAACATCTCAACAGGTGAGTTGGTAACTCTTGCAAAGATGTAAATCGCTGTCCATTAAAATGCAGACGTATATAAGTCACCATCTACCTTTTAGCATCACCCAGTTCAAGTGTATCTTTTGTTGAATCGAACGGTAGTGCGTGAAGTTTTTGAAGATGCAAACGATAGTTTTTGTAAGTTGTCCGCGAATGAAATGAAAGTGCTAATAATAATGTTCGTTTTTTTTTAATTTCAGATCCTTTTGATATTCGGTCCGTTTACGATATTCGCGAATATTGCCGATAAGGATGCGCAAATTGTTAAACAAGTGTTGGACATACGACCTGATGGAAATTACAAACATTCCTATGAACTTAATACAGGGGCATATGCCTCGGAGGAAGGAAAAGGAGGTGTTTCGGCCATAGGACAGTTTGGATTCTATTCTCCCGATAGAACACCGTTCTATATAAGTTACACTGCGGATGAGAATGGATTCCAAGCGTACGGAAACCATCTTCCAACACCACCTCCCATTCCTGAGGCAATCAAACGAGCTCTGGAATATATAAAAAGACATGCACCTCAACAGACTGTTTGACAATATTTGAAGTGATCTTTTGTTGAAGTATTATTGTTGTTAACTAAAATATAGTGTTTAGTAGTGTTAATTCGAAAATATATATTATATAAATATTTTCACTTGCATTTTAAATGGTCTTAATGAAATCAGTGATTTAAAACCCTTTGGAAAAATGAAAATAAACAATGCCTAGCGACTTGAAAGTGAAGAGTTATCATCAAGAAACTAAAGATTGTTGGTGTATTCAACAAAACATAGTTTTTAACAAGTTCATCTCCAGCATCATACTGTTCCAAGTGAAATTAGATAAAACGGAAAGTGAGAAGAAAAAGTGAGCAACATATTCAGTGACATATTTTAAGAAACTAGACTCATTAAAAACATGCATAAACAATATTTTAGAAAAGCCATCGCCCAAAATTTTCGTCTCTTTAACCTTAACGTTTAAATCCAGGGTGCAGACTGATTCGGCTTCGGCGTCTACCTAGCTAGATGTGCGATGGCTGTTTGGCGCGTAATTTCATGTATAACTTCTCCAACGACCTCGAATCTCATTTCTCAAGAAGAAACCCGTTTACGTAGTTCAACCAAGAAGCAAACAACTGATAAGTTCAAACACCGAGATGTCTCCTTATTTACTTTTATACAAGAAAACTCTCACGCGCATATCGTGATAAGACCACAAACAAAGCTTACCCTAGAGAGTCAAAATCAACTAATTTAATCAAAACGGACGATCAAATCAAAAAAGATACCACGCGAACAACCAAACTTTCTGTCGGCCGTGCTACTCCCGACAGAAAGACGAAATTCAATGGAGCTCGCCAGCCGCAGATGTTGCTGCCTGGGCCTACCCTGTCATGCACTTGCGTATTCACATGTTAGAGCGCGCTAGACTGAAGCTAAAATAGAAAGGAGCACCCTCGAAGAAATTCTCAAAGATTCTTTTTCACTTTATTTTCATTTCACTCAACCCACTAAAAGTTACGGCAGTTGGGATGGTATCCATCTGCTAAAGAAGAAATAGGAGAGAGGATCTTTTTTTTATTTACTTCGTTTTTATTCAAGTTATATTATTGAAAAATCATATATTTCAACATAAAAATTCAATCATACAAATGAAATGAATATATAAAGATAAAATACACAATTAGAACTAAGAAACCCAACGAATGATATTCAGGGAAAAAAAATATCCAAAGATGTATTACCATTAAATTAACAACAAAAAAGGACCAAAAAATAAAATATAGCAAAAAGGAAACTTGACTTAGGTCTAAACGAATAAAAAAATTAAAAACATGCAAAAGTAAAATTAAACACTCTGAAATTTTGATTAAATAAATATAACGCTTGCAGTGCCAGATGCAGGGTAACGCTCTCAATCGATGTTTTTGCATCTGGAAAAAAATTCCTTTAACCAACAGCATCGAAACAGAGAAGAAGAAAACTATCCTTACTGCAGCACACATAAAGTTAATTATCCTTCGATTTGGATCCTCAAAACCACATGCTGGAAGTGTTTTAATCAGGACTGAATTCTTGTCTTATGAAAAGTGTTCTCTTTTAATTGTTTTGATATTTGCAGGGCAAATTTTCATCTAATAATCAAATTCCTTTATTACCTGCACAGTTGACAATGCTTAGTTGAATTCACGTCAATTACTGCTACCACATAGCGTGGTTTCTTAGAACGAATTTCGATGTATGATGATGGTCTTTATTTCTCATTGTATATTGTTTCCATTGTGCGTACTCCACAGGCTACCACCAAACAACACCCTCGCGAGATTTTCCGCTAAAACAAGACAAGACAAGGGCAGATCGCAGCACACACGTCAGCAAACCGAAACATTCTTGGGATAAATTTCCGAGCAATCCTTCTGTAATTTTTGGCTGTGCTGACACGAAATTGTTTTTCAATAAACAATCGCGAGAAAGAAAAGAGCCAAAAGATTCAATGAGACTCGCTCATGGAATTCGGATAAAGGATCTCCTATTGAAACGTAAAAACAGTGGACAAGACTAGATTACTGGTCGACTATCAATGCGTCGATTTTTCGTATGACCTCCTTGAAATTCAAGCTCCGACTCTCCTTGCTTCTTTGTCCGACACCAACTGAATTTCCTGACAGATCCTCCTCCAAGGTAGAAATTCGCTTGTGGGCGCACATTGCTATAAATCTCCATTGTAACACCGGTAAAAAACCCGATTTAAAAATGCTAGTGCATATGGCACATGGTTGCCGCTTGCGCTCAGTACAGAATTTCTACAATAAAGGAATAAATGGAAATTTATGACACATGAGAAATTAAGAAAAGGAAAGATATTGAGAATATATCGTTTTTAAACAAAAAACAAAGCTGAAATCCAACCACTGATCAAAATAAATGGCACGACTCTTCAAAGGGTACAGCAAATAAATTACTTGGGACTCACAATCGATGATAAATCACATGGATGCCACACATAGCTGAACTTAGAAAAAAAATAGCAGCCGTCGTAGGTCTCCTTCGCCGATTCAACTTCTTTCCGACTAGCAAAAAAGTTCAAATTATATATGCCCATATTTTGTCAAAAGTTACCTACGGTCTACTGATATGGAGTCAAACTTCAAAAAGTAACCTATTAGCTATCTCCAGATTAATAACCAAGGCTTATAAAACTATATACAGACTCCCTATGCGGACCGCTACAGTCGAGGTGTATAAAATAGCTAAAGAGCTAAGTCTAGAATCCCTAATACATATGGAAAGAGTGAAACTCATATATAAACACTAAATCTAAAAGAATATAGCTCATTGAGCCAAGAGAAAATCTCGGATAAAAACATATATAATGTCAGAAATGTCAACGATATAGTTATCGGATATGCTAGAACGGAACGGCTAAAAGAGGTCCCTGTTAATAAAGCAGCTGGCTTTTACAATACGCTACCGAGCTATAAGAAGGACATAACAAACTCTAACTTATTTAAAATGACACTCAAAAACATCTCATACGTGAACTACACTCAGTCGTTTATTATATTTATTATTATCATTATTATTGATACATCAGTTATGAGGCATTGGCTTCCTGAAGACATCGCATTAAGTTGTTTATTTATAAATCCTCCATCCTTCAATTTACAAATCCTAACAGACTGTTAATATCTCCAACGACTGAATTTATTTGCTAAAGCTACGTGGTGGGCGGTTGCCAGATCTTAGATCCTTGATTGAACAAGGTACGTCTACCGATTCTGCTACCAGTCCTTTATTTCACATTATCAGCTCACTGGATTTGAGGTAGCTTTGTCAAGATTGATGCCAATAAATCGTCAAATTTTTAGTGTAATACTTTTAGCAGTGAATCATTTTATTTATTCTTGCAAACAAAAGTGTCCCCATTGAGTAATTTGTGAGCATGTTTATTTTCAAATAGATTATTTCGAACAATATATTAAACATTTGCGAGTAAAAAGTAAGTGCTGCGAAACGTTATTAATTTTACCAAACCAAAATATTTATTAATTGATTTTAATTGTCGGCCATGCGATAGGGTGCTTTTCGAGGTGTCAACTTTGGTGCCCTTTATAAAATAGGTTTATAATGAATTTTTTTTATAAAAAAATGTTTTTTTTCGTACTCTCAAATGATAGATTGTGCAAAAAAAAGTTGCATGTTCATTTCCAATGAAGGAGCTGAAAAAAAAATCCATCGAAATTCTCTATTTTTGGCCTTCTAATATATAATAGTACCTTAAACAGTGTATCCGTAAAATCAGGCCTGAGGAAACAACTTTTTTTCGAGCACTGCAGTCGATAATAATACACGTGAAAGGTCAACATTTTTCGACGAATAATAAAGTTAAAGCAGCTGTGCGATCATGGGTTAAAAAGCAAAACGTGGATTTTTCTACACACGATCTACAAAAATGGATTTCTAGCTTGGAGAAGTGGGTTGCCTCAAATGGTGATTAGGTTGAAAATTAATAGTTTTCCTTTAAAGCTGAAAAAAATTATTTCACTTTTCTGCTTCTTGAATTATTGATAAAAATTGGGAGACATTACTTATCAATCTTTCGTATATATTTTAAATCTGAATAATCTTGTAGATCTCATAAAAATAGTGAGATATTAATCACATTAAAACTTGAAACCGGGGTTGGTAATCGATACAATTGTCTGCCAGGGATATAATTACAATTAAATCAAGGATATAGTCACCAAATATTACCAGAAGTCAATCCAGAGGTTAATCTGATGCCAGAGGTCTTTTAAAAAGTAAAGTAATGGAAACCAGCACCATTCGAAACTGGGGGTAAAGTTTTGTTAGAGAACTTCTTTCTAGGTCAATGGAAGAACGGCGTGATCAGCATCATGTCTCGACAGCCCATTTACTCCCCCAATCAATGATCTCGTACTCATTATCGGCAGAGCAAACTGAAAGCGGGCATCCAGCTATTATTCGAATGAGTCTCGATCCATCGACTTTCCGCATGATAATCTAACACAGAAGTTTGTTACTGGGGGGCCAATCTTGCGTCAGGAATCGATTTTGCACCAGGGGTCAATCAGATGTCAGGGGTCAAACTGGTACCAAGAGTCCAGATATCTTTTGTCAATCTGGTACCAGGAGTCCAGATATCTTTTGTCATCAATCTGGTACCAGGGATCAATCTGATGCCAAGGATGAATCTGATATCAGACGCCACGGAGTGTCGGGGCCCGTAGAGGAAATGTGAGCATTATGAACTACCACCAATATAGTCAAACAATGTGTATAGGTGTATCCAATAAGTCCTTCGGTGTCCGATGTGCTTTTCCGGAACGAAATGAGTGTTGTGACCTGAAGATCTATAGGAATTCTGGTAGGCCACGCTTTCATCGGCAAGTGTGATCGATTCATACACTATTAATGAACTGGTACTACCACTGTGCTTAATCAGCAACTTTCTACATATAACTTTAGCCGCTGCGCCGATTTTCGGATTGTAACGTACTAGTGTCCTAAGAACCCTGAGAAGGTGAGTCCATCACCGTAGGTATTCACGTTAATCCCACGTACATCCATTTTGGTCTTAAAAACTGATCCTGTATCCCTTCCAAACAGCTATCACATGCCGAATAAACACCCCCTCAAATGAATTGCTTGTTTTCCAACACACAACTGTTCAATTAAGTTAACAACAGCAATAGAATCACTTTAATAGCCACTAAAATGCCAAAACAAATTTACCCCGAAAATGTTCTTAATCTTATTTTACGCGTGAAAGATAAAAAGTATGTACACAACAGGTTATTTAGCAACTCGGACCAACAGAAGAATGCAACTCAATGATAAAAATTATCTAGATTACAATAAGATTCCATTATCACCAGCAGCTTCTATAAAGCGACGGAAACGCGCAATATCACTCACTATCAAGTGTTTTTTAGATACACAAATATATTCACCGAATAATGGATCTTATCAAAGTGAAATATTTATTTTTCGTACCGTCAATCAACCACACTATCTGTATTTATACACGCGAATCTAATAAAGTACAAATTAAATTGTGTAGCAAGTGTTAAGCAAACGAACAAATTGGATTGCTTATTTTAAGCTGACCTTGTTGACTAGATTTCGAAAGAGAAGTTCTTAGTACATAATTTTATTTTGGGTGATGTAATTCAGATTGTTGATAGAATAATCATATTATTATGTTGCCCCCTGAATAGATTCATTGTTTTAAGGAGCGATTGATTTGAAGTGATGAAAAAAACTATGCGATATCACCGTAAAAAATTGATACGAATTCAAATCGCAACTTTGAAAAGCGGTAGTGACAGGATAAATTCGCACTCAATGATCCTTCGAACCAACAGCATATTAAGATTTCGACAGAACTCGGGTTAGGAAGTTTCAGGTATAAGATTCCAATCAAAAGATTCTTGACAAAGATACAATGATTATAACTTAAGGGCTTGGTTTAAAAAGGTTCTATCTGTGAAATTACAGTACAAATAGGATTTTTTCGACCAAGTTCCTTTAGTGGTGTTTTCATTTCGTCGATTTCCAAATTATTAAAGGCTCTCTGAAGACACGAGGTCGACAGTCAAGGTTTCATCCAGCCTAACTTATGGCACACATTTTCTTGTTCCTGATAAGAGCTTTTAAGAAGGAGCCCATGAATTATATCGTTCTCAAATTTGATTTTAATGATACTCAATCCACCTCGCATGTCCATTCAATTTTCACAACAAACAGATGACGTCCACATACCCATTGTGTATATATTTTCGTTACAATTCAAATGCTTCGCTTGCTTTATTACAATCTAGGACAACTAATAATCTAAACATACAATTAAATAGTAATTAAGATCCACACTTTCGGTGAGCTGTAATACAAAGCCGACTTAAATTGCTAAATTTGTGGAATCATTTGAAATAATTAAAGGCTTCATCATACATATATATATTATCAAATATTCAGTTTAAAATATGCAAGGCAACATACAACAATATTAAGCTTTTGTACAACTATATTCAAATATTAACGCAATGTATACATCATTCTTTAAATAAATCAATTCTTTTACAGAACTTTCTTCTAAACTTTTGTTTTAATATTAAATAAAAACTATAGCATATTAGCGCAACAAATACCTTTAACGAAACCGCATCAAACATAACAAACTATAGAAAATCATTGCCACTTAACGATAAAAATGCATGTGAAAACGATTAAACGCCCCCAGAAGAATGTTTAAACATTTAAAAACAACGAAAAAAACATTCAAGTGTATCCAATTTAAAATAATCACCACTAAAATATAATTAAATATTTTGTAAAATTAAAATAATAGTTTCAATATAAATTTATCTAGTTTCTTTGATTTAAAGTTAATTTGCATTGTGCAAAGTCTTTAATTCATACTTATTATAAATGTCTTTGATTTGGATTTAAGCTGTTCACGCTAAAACACACAGCAAAACACTTTTACAAATACATCCACAAGAATTATTCCTTTAAAAGTTGTTCTGTTAACAATAAATGCTTTTGTTTCAGATGTACACCATCTGTTTTTATATTTCGATTTAGATAAATACAATTGTTTCGATTCACTTTGGTATTTCTTTGGTTATTAATTCAAATCAAAGTTTTATTCATTTATTTCTCATTTCTATGGATATGAGATTCCAATTATAATGCCAATCAGTTTGATTATCTTTGAAAAGACTAGGCGTTTATTATTTTAAATATAGCAATTTTCAAGTTTAGGATTTATTTCATGTAAAATAAATTTAAGTTGATTGGATTTACTTTTAAATTATTCATTTTTCACGCGAATTCGCTAGACAAACTGTTGTTGTTTTTTGGGTAGATAAGAGTCTTTAATTTTCCATGTATCAAAAGTTCACCGTTTCAACCCGAAACGTTTCAACAAATGTTTTAGTGCAGCATTCCAATGCAAAAATATTCAATCTTATCTTATCTGAAAATAGTCGTGGATTAGAGCCTAAGTACAACTCGACCCGAATGAAATTTAACAGTCAACAATCTTCTATTGGTTAACTTGAACATCATCCCCCCCCCCACCCAAAACCCATGGTTTTGATAAAATTCATTGAAATAACCAAAGTCAGATTAAATTAGGCACATAAACGAACGCCAAACATGTGCACCGCAATCATCTACGCACACTAGATTCGCAAATTAAAATATCAAAAAAAAAACCGCGCCCGGTAATATACCCCTAGTAATGTCTAGCATGGACTAGCATCCATACTTAAATGCTTACTTTGCTTGACAAACTCGTCCTTTAACGTGGACACCAACAGTTTTTTGGTCAGATCATTTTTCAAATGACACTTTTGATTGATTCGCCTCTTCAATACATATTTCCTATATTTCTTACAAATTTTATCAATCACGAATATTTTTAAATAGTTACTCTTTTGTATATATTTGTGTTGTAAATATTTTAATAATTTTTCATTTTCGAATGCATGTAAGTTGTCAGGTACGATTTCTTCATGATGTAGAGCCGAGAAATCCCTTGAATTTTCATCGGACGTCAGACAGATTTCCGACAGAGAATTATCTAAAATATTACTACTATGTTCATTAGTACTAATAACTTTACTACAGCTATTGAAAGAATCATTCGTATCCCGTTGTTGTTGTTGCTGCAGCAGTTGATAATGATGATGTTAAAGTTGATATCGTTTCGGTTGCTGAATCATTTCCGCAATTAGTTGTGGTATCGTTCGTCGCGTCGCCTTCCATTCCGTCGTCGATATACAACTCAATAAAATCGCTTTCGTTCAACCGATTTTCATCTGCACTCACAACATTTTCATTAATATCACATTCAATAAAATATAAATTACTATCTAAATCATCTAGGTTTAACAATAATGTGTTTTTCTCTTCGTAAAAACTGTTTAAGGCGTATTCGCAAAGTGCACTTAGTTTTGGTATGGATGATGATGATGGTAGTGATGATATTGATGATACTAACGATGGTTTTGATTGATTGTTCATCAGCTCGCCGCCGTTTGGTAGATCCTCTTCATTTTGCTGGTCCGCTTTGAAAATTTGGCTGTTCAACAGCATATCCCGACCAGTCGGCGTATTGAAAAAACCAATGCAAATATCCTTTAAAGTCTTTGGATTACACGAGGAATGTGTTCTGTTGGGTATTTCTTTGGAATGTTCCGCGTCTTTCACAATCATCTTTTTCGACGGTAGACTACGCCGTTTCTTAATATGTTTCTTCACTTTTCGAATACGAATCAATTTTCCACTTCGCATTTTTACTATCCTTGCAACCATTCGACACTTGTTCTTATTTCTATCAACCAGCCTTGCTTTGCTCATTCTTTTTCGCCGTCTCTCCTTCGAGAGGTATCTTACAGTTTCGCTACGATCCTTAGCAATGACATCACTGCCGAATTTCTCTGTAACCTTCTTTTCAGTTTCAACTGTAAGCAAATCATCAAGAACAGACTGCGACACTTCTTCTGCAATTTCGTTCGGCACTTGCTCCATGACTTCTTCAACGACTTCATCGCAGGCGGCAACCAATTTACTATGCGCATCTTCCGTCAGGACAACTGTCGTGTCCAGATCTTCAATAGATGACTCCAACAGATTTATGTTTGTATAGTGAGACAAATCGCTCACAGGGATATCAACAGACTCGAGGACAACTAATTTTTCTGTGTTCCCATTCTGCGTCGTTTCTATGGAATGTGATATGAGATCAGTATCTTTGGGTTTTTCAATATCAATTATTATATCAGGAAGGTTAATGTATTGATTGTTCGCCACATTGCTATCGACTGTAATGCCCACATGGATTTTAGGTCTCGTATTGAATGATCCTTTGAACTGAAGATGGTTTTCAGTCGCAGTATTTTCCACTTCGAAGTTTGCCTGTTGCAAATACAATTGGTTCTCGTTCTCATCAATTTTCTCGACTCCATCGTCCTCGTCTTCATTCCACGAAGCGAGGAATTCTCTGAGGTTTTGTCCTTTATTCAGAGGCGCTTTCGATTTTTCCGAGGAGCCATGACTTTGCTGCAGAGACGGTTGGTTATTTAAACTCGCAGCAGTGGCGTGAGAGTAGTAGGCACCCTCCAGCGACTGAGCGTACAATGCCTCCTTGGCAATCATATCATTAGAAGATATACTCCTATTTCCAGGGATCATGCCCATATTGTACCCCATCGTGTGCCTTGCGTCGGCCCTCATGTATTGTTGCGAATACATGTCCTGAAAGTCCACTGTGCTAAGTTGGTCGTTGCAAACGTAGTATGGTTGCGAGTTGCAGTACTCATTGGGTAGCGCGGCAGGCGTTCTGATATGCTTCTGAGACGGAGGAGTCACCAGACTGGCTTTCCCATAGGCATATGCAGCTCCCGGGTCTTGGCGTTGAGAGCAGTAATCGAAGGCTTGTGCATCGTTCGCGACATAGTTGTAACGAGGATCATAGGCCGTCATCATTACATTTTGCGGCATTGCCTGATGGTATTTATAGTCCACCGGCAAGCATCTCGACCGGGAATTGTACAAGTTTTCTGATGGGACGTGTGAGTTGACCGGGTAGATCAGCTTCTCTCGGGTCCGCATCCCCTCGGCACTATGATATGCATGATAGGCTGCATTGGATCCGTAGTATTCTGCGCTGTAATTGGGCTTTAATCGGCAATTGGGCTGCGGTGGGACAGTTGGGTTTTGGACAGACACGGGAGGCGCCACCGTTGCAGTCGGAATATATGATGGTATCAGCCGCCGATTCGTTTGATATTCATCCCATAGCGCTCGGGCATCTTCATTACAGCTTTGTGCATATGAGCAATAGTTCTGATTAGGAAAGGCTGCAGCTGTAGGATATCCGTAACAGTTCGAATACATGGGGTATTGCGGCACTTGGGACGAGTTTGATGACTTGACCATTGACGCTTTCGCGGAATGGTTTGGCTCCTCACAATAAGCAACTGCACCAAGCTTGGCATCGGGATACATGCCTGGACTAAAATTCTGATGATAATTTGTGTCTTTTGTCGCTTTACCATAATTAGTAACGGGAGACGCTCCAATCCCGACATTAAATTTGTACTGATCATAATATCCAGCCGTCGATTGATACTGGCCACCATCCTTATAATTTGCATACGTGTAATTCGCGTAGGGATTCATTATCGGTTGTGCCTTTTCAATCGTTTTATAGGATTGTTGATGATAGTCCGTTTTCGCCGCATAGCTTTGATGATATTGCATATTGGGGATCGCTTGTGATTGTTGCACATGTTGCTGTTGTTGAGAAGATTGCACCTGCTGATATGATGTTGCTGCTGTTGCTGTTGGTGGATATTGGTATCTCTTCTCTTTGATATCATCGTCAAAAGGATATGTCGTTTGATAGACATCACTATACGTAGAGGTCGGTGATAGATAATTCAATGGATCCTTATAGTAACCGAAACTGTTCGTAGCAGCAGTAGCAGGATTTCGTTCCATTTCAGCATTATTTCGTTTCAAGGTCTGAAAGTGAATGAAAACAATTTAATAAGAACTTGGTTGTAGTAAATAGATCAAATAATTATTTTCGTCATAGTCATTAAATTAATGTTTCTCAGAAATGGTTTTGAGGGTTTGATGGTTACTTTCAATATCAATGAGATTTGTGTAAACATTTAAAATTCAGTTAATTTGGGAGTGATGCCGAATGGCCATTAATTTCTCAACTGTATTGAAATTAGCGAAATGAAAAAGAAAACATCCAATCCAAAAGACACTAAATGAAAATCATGTTAGGCGTTACTAACTAACCGATAAACTTCAAGCTGGAACCTTAGCTTCTACTTTACGACGCGAATCTGAAACCAATTTGGACCTACGGATGCCTACCCATAGTTTTCCTATTGAATTTAATCAGCAGATGCAGTCAAAAAATCTTCAGAATTATAACCGGTACTCCTTGATACCTATATGCTGAATGACAAAATCCACAAGGACCTGGAAATCCCTCATGTAAAACAAGAAGCGAGCGAGATCCGTCTTCCATCAAAATTATCAAAGACAATCACCAATGATCCCAACCACAACGAGACACAAAAAGAAAATGATGTGAACATAAGACAACAGGTCAACGTTGTTTTGCCTAAAGTTTTTAATACACGTTATTTTCTGCATGAATGAACAAAAATTCAAAAAAAAACTAATAATAATGGTATTCTTGGAAAAAACAAGCTTTTTAGGATATTGTTTATGTATGTTTTATTTTCAATGAAGATGCTGCACTCAATGATAAGTTAAATGATTTACATCTTGAAAAGAAATAATATTTTACTTTAAATTGAAAGATAAATATTATAGTTAAGTGTTTGTAAATTAAGAACAAATAAAACAAATGGTGAAATGGAATAGTGCGCGTTATTTATTTGTATAAGCTCCTCTCCAGGATTTGGCATGATTTCAGTGGGAATTCGATCCTTCAATCCTTTGTACTTTTGCTCTCACCCACGATTCGATGAGCTGTTATCCCGATTAGCTCATCGAGTCAGCTGGTCGGGATAATAAAAATACAACTCAGGATCGCCACTATGCGGTCGACTGCTATTGACCATTTTTCGCGGGATTCATCATTTTGGTGTTTGTTAGTCGGATTGCGCTCAAAATGGTGAGGCCTTCGACTGAACGCTTGTTAGGAATGTGACAAATTGAAATTTTAAATAGCAAAATGATTTTTTTTTTCAAAGTAGCATCATTTTAAAGACACAGACCTGCATCGTACTTAAAAACTATAACATTTAAGAGCATTTGCGACTTTTAGAACTAGGTTAGTTTGTCCTGTCTAATTTAATTGTGAAGATTTAAAAAACCAACTTGTTTTTCAAGCAAAACCACCTTTTTTATTAAATTAAAAGTTAAAGTTTATTCTTACATTCTAGCTTGAAACGTGAGCGCATCCAACGGGCAACTCCTTTAAAACAACAGAAATCCAAAAAAAATCCATCCATGTTTAAAATTACCTTCTCACAATCACTAGCATTCCATTCTTGATAAGAATCAGCACATTGCAACTGATTTTCGTTAATAGCTAGCATAAACGGTCGCGGCTTTTTCGTAGGTCCGCGACATCGAAAACCGATTTCCTTAAAACGACGGCGCAGAGTACCTTCCGAAATATTTATTCCAGACTCTTGCACCAGCTTCAAAATCCCCTCCCTGGATTTCGCAGGATATTTTCGACAGATTTCATTAATTCTTCTCTCAGCAGGCAGCGTTGTGATCCTTCTTCTACGACAGTTGGCTCGTCCTCCTGTCGACACAGGGGCATATGGATTAAGACTTGCTTTGATCCTATTAACGGATGCCACGGAAACATTCACTAGTTTTGCTAAGGCTCGTTGAGTGATGTTTATGTTGCCGATTAGAGCAGCAATTTCTGCCTTTTTCACGCTAGATAAGTCTTTGGCTTTTCCCATTGTCCTTGAACATTGTGAAAAACAAAATTTGTTTAAGCTTAAACAACAACCGTAAAAAATATTTTTCACTCCGCCTTACCATTGTTTTTTCAGTTAAAAATTTTCATAGTAAGAAAATTTCCCGCACTAATTAACACTCATTTCGCGCACTCAGGTTTAATATACGATTTACTGTACACCGGTTAATTTTTAAACATGGATCAACTAAAGACGTTCTTCGATAAAATGTGATAAAAAACATTACATTCTAATTTGACTATCATCGAATAAAATATTATACATTGGAAGTAAAAACGCGCAAATTTTCGGTCTAAACATTTGTTGTTTTGTTGGTTATTTCGGATATATATTTTGAAGCCGTTCTTTGTCAAGGATTCGAATATTTCTATACAAAATGCGATCAAGAAGAGTATCCCCATCCACTCATAATTTAATTCCTTCAATTCTACTGATAAAGTTTATTTAAATCAAAACATAAATCAAGCATCAGAAACTATATACAATGGAATTCAATTCAATTTTCAAAAAACAAAATGAGTTTCGAAATGTACTTCTTTCATTGCTACATTTAAAGCTCTATAAGAACAACACATACAAACGATATTGCTTGACAGTAAATAGGTACTGAAGGATGAAGAGCATTTATCCTAGCAAAAAAAAATTTAAATTAAATCAAAAAACCACAATATTCTTCAATCGAAATTTCCTGGCGTATGCAGGGTCTATCCAGCAAATTATTAGGCTATACTTTAAAATCTATAGAACTCTTTTTGACTTGTCTGAAAATTTAATAATAATGTAAATTTATTTAGGCAAAACAATATTTGGCGAAAACAAAATGTTTTGTAACTTTTGATATTGGAATTGTCGACAGAGTTTTTGGACGTTCAAAATAGCAATAAAATTTAACACAAAAATCATTGAAAATCTTAGAAACAGACAATTTGCCACTGTTAAGGACGATATTAAACAACTTCCTGAGCAGAATGTTTATACTGCCAAAGTGACGGATGGTAGATATGAAACTGGGAAAAGGCGAAATAGTCCGACAAAATGGAAGTACAACTGTGAATTTTTTGGGTGGTCAGGCGGTTTTTTTGTAACATGTGAGCTTAAGTTTCTGGGTTCTCTTTGCTCGCCACGAAAAAGATGTAAATGGCCAACTTGCAGAACATAAAATTTTCGACAACCTGTACGTACTCCTTTTTCGCAGCCGTGATGTTAATAAAGTTGAGAAATAAAATCTAGTCGAAAAAAGGAGGGATAATTTTTCGAGGATTAAAACTTTTTTGTTTTTACTGTTATCGCGAATAATATCCGCAGCTTACTTTAGGAATATTTTGTGACGAATCGTTTGCAGTATTGTTTGTTGCAATCGATGTACCTAGACGAAGGTAATTGTATCATAAAAGAGTAAAAGTGATCCGAAAATATATATTTTAGTCATATAAACGGCTCCTTTGGGCCTTCAACTACGATCAATCAAGTGGTCTTGGACCAAAAAACAACATAAAAAAATCGCAAACAACTTTCAACAAAAGTGGAAAAAGCCTGATAGAGTTTTTATTAGTACTTATGAAAAAATTTTCTTCTGCGACATATTAATGATAATCACGAAATATCAACAAAATGGAAGGATGCTACACAATAGTAAATTGCAAAATTAAAATGCAAGAATAAACGGCATCTTTCGAAAGGGGTTTTGAGACGAATAGCTGCAAGAAAGTCATTACCTCGGCCAATAATCAACAAAACAAGCGATGAGTTTAAAGATACCATCAATTAAACTCTCTAAAAACTTCCAGAAGAGTCTTTGATATATAAGTGTCAAAATTTGAAAGGAATGGATCACGACGACGATATATTTTAATACGCATTTCTGATAAAGAAGCATCATATGAGTCTCATAACTTTATAATCCAGTACAACCATGCATTTTAGATACAGACAAGGTATTTTTCCAATTTATAGAAGGTCTACGGTGTCCATAATATTAGGTCTCTGGTGTCGCACACCATTGCCTCTTAATTAGCTATCATTTTGCAATACAAACCGCCTACTTTACAAAATACTCTGGCAGTTTTAGCACTAGAGAATTGAAATCGCCCACGTGACTTCTTCGCCTTCGGAATCCAATAACTTCCGCAACAAACGATACTACAAACGACCCATGACAAAAATATCCGAATGTTTTTCGCGGCAAAATTGAAAATAAAGAAGTAGTCATCCCCGAAGATGATCGCTCTTTTCTGGCGAGTTTTTGAGCTCCTTGCTTTTTTATTATCAGCGAGATGTAAAAATTATGTGTGTACATTATGCAATCCATATGTTCTTAGCCTTATGGAGATTATTTTGATTTCTTTTTGCCAACAAACAATTCAATTTCTTTCAACTCGCTGCTACCATAAGTTACAAGTTACATATGAAACTATTTATTGAATGTGGAATGATGGTAAAGAATCATAGTTTCATCACTCGGTACAGAATAAGTGAGTGATTTAACGTGCTTTCCCCGAAATTAATCATTAAAACACGGTCCTGGAAGAGGACTTATTGAGATAAGTGTCAATAATCACCCCTCCCCTTGGAAACGCCCCGCATAACCATGACTTGCATAACCATGCGGGAGGTCTCCAAGGGGGGGTCCCAGATTTGCCGCCGACTTACAGGGCCGGTGATGGCGGTACTGGTTGACCAAGCGCGGACTATCTAGCGTATTTAAACCACAACCACCACGTTGCTCCCACAAGGGGGCCTCACCGTGTCGAGGATGATAGCAACCTATCATGGGCTCCTCGACCCCGTGGTACCTTTACAAACCCAAGGGTAGGGACACAGCCTGAAGGGCTGCTATGGTTTAGCTCCTGTAAGCACGGACTTTTTTCCACGAGTGCCTCAGGTGTGTGGGGTCGACATTCCCAAGAATCACTCGGTACAATCGATTTAACAGCTTCCTTCTGATCCTTACCATAAAGCTCTCAAAATATCTCACAACATTTAACACGTTCCTCCTTTTGAATCGCGCTATGAACTCGAGGCACCCACCTTGGAGTTATTTACGACATTTTCACATGGCCACGAAGGATCCGGAGAACGTTTACAATATTTACTTAAATGAAACTGAATATTTCCTGGAGTGAAGTTACATGATGAATATCACGTTGATCATCTTATAGTGATTCTCACCCTCAGCGAAATAACTTAATTCAATATTATAATGTGGCGTATGATGCACAAAAGTCACGATAAATAGCAACTATTCGTTCTTTAATTTAGGCTGTCGATAATCTTTCTTTCGCCAGGATTTTTTTGAAATGCGATATTCAATTTTCGACATTTTTAAAAATCACTTGGCTATTCCGCACTTTTTTCACTCTCATAATTTCACTTCTTATCACAGCGAGTTGAAAAAATATGAATAAAAAATGGATATACAATTTATTTAAACTTTAAAATATCCTCTGCTTTTTATATGAGACTAAGATCACATGCCGCAATACATGTGTACACAAGGTCCTGAAAAATAAATTTTGAAAAAGTTCACCATATACATCATTTCTATATTTGTAATTTCTGAGATAGACTGGGACCCAAATTTCGGTTTCTTTTCAAGGTTTTTGAGGCGGGGTTTACTGCCCCAGTACCTTGAAATCAACGCACCGTTCGATTCTCTATACTTTGCCAAAAATTCCAGCCACCTACCCAAAATGCACAGTTGGAATAGGATTTGACTGCACTATAAGCACGATAGTAGATTTTCTATGTTTGAGCCAGTCACCAATATGATGTCGATAAAGTTCGACACAAACTAATATGTACTCAAAACACTTCAAAAAAAAGGACCCTAACCAAACATCTAATCTATGCAACGATTACTTTTAGAAACATCACATGAAAAAAACGACTACAATCAGAATATTGCACTATAACACATTCGTCGATGATTTGAAGTCCTTTTTGATGTGTTTATATGCACTTTTGATGAAAAAATAGACCAGTATTTTTGTAGCTGTACTATACTGTACTAATTCTTACTTATACAATTAAGAGTATACAAAAAATCGTCAGAATGAGGTTCATATGAATATCTAACACACTAAACTAAACTTTTTATTGGACCCCTGAAACTCGAGCTATTTTTTAGATAATTTTCTCTTTGGAATAAACTGTATCGCTTTCCAATTGAATGAAATGAGTTTATCCTTTCGTTTAGTTTCAGTTTCCCTACTGAAAAATCTTCAAGCGCTTAAATAAATAATCGCAATCTTGCACAACGTAAACACTATGAAGTCAAGTATCGAAAATTGAACATCAAGGACTGGTTATCCACTTGATATTTCCTTTTCAAGAAGGCAAGGAACACAAAGTGTCCCCTGAGAAATTAAGAAGTTCTTCATGTGATATGTGACATTATTAGCCACACCAAGTTGATTTTCTTGGATTCAATCTGAACGATATCCTCCTTCTCAAGCACACGTCTTTTTATAAACTCTTTTTTACTCATCCGTTACGATTGCCCCAAAAACGTGGTATTCTCACTAGCCCTCCCGATGGCGCAGAAATCTATTTAATTTATCATTGCTATGATGCGCCAAACAGAATCACTTAACTGTTTTTATAATCATAATTCTAAGCTAAGAACATCTTGCACCACCATCATGATTAAGTCAACATTCAGTCCATATCAAACGATCCAACTTTCTTGCAACAAATGTTTAGTTCCAATTCAGCTATTTTGTCAGACTCTATGGCAACCACATTTGCTAGTGTATAATCCAAATGCTAGCACAATTTTCCACATCAGCGACTTATACGAAGCGCAATCTATTATAATTTGTTACAGTCACAAAACACTAGACGTTGTTTTTATCCAAACATCAAGGGAAATTATAGTTAAAATTATTCTCACCATGTTCAATTATAGCGAAAAAAAAATTCCGCAACAAATTCAAAATATTGAATAGTTTTTTGTTGTTGCCGGTCTCACTGATAGCTACGCTACACATACACAAAACACTTTGACCGAGGCCGACACACCACAATCCGGTAGTATCTTGTATATTTTATCTTTTTCAAATGTTGTTTCGAAGATATGCCATGCCGCCCGATAAGAAATCAGTAAACCGTTGAGTCTCTTGTTCGGTTGACATTCTTCTGTGCAGACTTATTCAGAACTGATGCCTTTTTAGACAATTCTGTTGCTGATTCCGCCGTATGGGAATAAAGACCCCCACATTCGTCCAGGGCTAGAGGGCATATACCACACATACATGGGGTACATTGCGGCAGTGATTCGTAACATTTTAGTTCTTTTGATGCTTGCTAGGATGGTCTCTGGGCCATCAATCATTCACCAGTCCGTCCAAGAAGTAACGACTGAATTATGAGTGGTGTAGTTTTGGTGAATTGGAATACGTTTCCACATGGAAAAGGAGAGATACACATTACTTCGTAAGGCCTGTATTATTCAATCATTTCTTCCGGAACGAATTAAAGCCTGATGACTCGTGTAAGTTGAAAAAGTGCAAAAATTGTTCAGAAAATAAATATTCAAAATTTCTACTTCGCAAGCACTATCAAGATGCCATAAAATCCTCCTACATATATTGATTTAAATTAAATGTTATTCAAAATTATACATTAAAAATATAAAATTTGAATGGTGTTAAATTTACGAATGCGTCTTTCATCTTTTAGGTCGCACGTTAAGCGCCATTTGTAAAGAAAAGGAGTTTTAAGGTCGGAAGCAAGTCATCAAAACTATAGTCATATTGATCTTACGGACTTTTAGTCCTGGAGTGGGCAACTAAAGTTAAGGTTCGTGTAGATGGGTGTTGACAGGTCAGCTTGGTTCGGCGGGTACACGGTTCCAGTTTTTTTGTCCCTAGTCTTCGTTGAATCTCATCCCGTGACAACAACATTAAGCCCTCATTATTATTGGGGTTCAGCAGCGGGGTGACAAGTCGATCGATCATCCTGTGAGTGTCTCGGAAGGACCGTACTAGGATGGAACGCAACCAATGGAGAAAGAGAATGAAAGCTTATTATAGCGTTGACACACTGACCCATCATCAGTACGAAAAGTGTCATCAGCACAAAAAAAAACGATCATGATGACAGAGAGATAAGCACGAAAAAAGACCATACTTATCTCGATAAGTACGAAAAACTGCCATCTATGCTTGGGTAGAATAATTAGAAACCATCTGCCGTGGAAAGAATTTGACATTATTTATATCAGCTGTTTAATATTTTCGAACCAAATCTGACGTGCCATCGCGGACAGTTGACGTTTGTCATCGAAACGACACCAACGACCGAATGATAATGACGATACCAACGATGAAAACATGTGTGTCACCCCGTCATTTGAAGTTTCGTGCTGATGACACTTTTCGTACTGATGATGGGTCAATGGGTCAATGTGTCAACGCTATTACTGAGTATGCTTTAGCAGACATAGCCGCGGACTTTTCCGAATCAGATCTTCTCACCAAAAACGGAAGAAGCACCACAGCCATTTTGGAATTAAATAGATATTTTCTTCAACCTCTCGTCTTAGTTAAGGAAAAAGAAATGTCTTTATCTGACTAGGAGTTGTTGCGACCACGGCGCGTTGAACTTGCGGTCGCAGAAAATTTATTTGGTCTAATCTTCCACCCCCTGGATGACGCAACGATACTAAGGCTCAGGGCATGGGCGGTTTTTTTACGGAAAGTACTAGGCTTGTGCCGATCTATCCTTTACGTTTGCTGTGAGAGAAAATGGATTAAGGAGTGGATTACGGTACTGACTCTGAAAAGACAACATTTTTGAAGCTTTTGATGACGAAAGGTAATACTTAACAAGCCGCGAGGTGCGACCCTTGAGGTCCACACGGTCAACTTCCCAGTAATATCTACATAAACATCAACAACATTACAACAATGAGAGGTATTCATAGCAGTAACAGGAATGAGTTAATATGAATCATATCGTCTACGGGAGGGTCCATTGATTACGTAAGGTTTTTGGTCGATGAATATTCACGTGGATCAATTGGTGGAGGCCTTTTTGATCTTGAAAATTTTTGTTGGTTTTCAAAATTTAAGCATTTTTTTTAATTAAAAGACTATAAAAACTATTAAAAAGCTGCTCAATTATGCAAATATTTTAAAACTTTGATTGAATTTACAACATTTTTTTTTAGAATAAAGGATATAAAGTAATAGCATTCGTATGAACCCTCTTTACATGGTAACTTTGAATGATTTTTTTATTTTTAATTTAGTTTTTTTCATAATCATGGAAGAAAATTTTGCCGGTGTCTCTTCAAAAACTAATGAGAATGTATAAATTTTATAAGCTGGTATCACTGTGCGGTGCAAATCAGGTTAAAAAATATTTTTTATAAAAAAAAAACATAATTTTTCACATTTTCTTCTATTAAATTAAAAAAACGGCTGAAATGAATTTTTATATTGTTGAAAACTTCACAAAGATGTTAATACACGTCAACTGACACCTTAGTGATCCAAATATTATATCTGGTTCGTGAGATATAGTGAATGATAAAAATGACCTTGAAAATCTTGATGAGTTTTAATGATTTTTTATTTTTTATTTAATTTTTTACGTTATCAAGAGAAAAGGTTTTGATGTTGTTTTTACAAAAATTGTTTGGAGTACATAAATTTTATAAACATTGATTACTTGGACTTTAAAATCAGATTAAAAATTTATTGTTTTTGGAAAAAAACCCAATTTTTTGCACTTATTTTTTAAAAATTAAAAAACGGCTCCAAGCAATTTTTTAGAAACTTGATAGAATTGCAAAAATGTCAATACGCGTCGATTGACACCTTAACCATGCAAATCGCACGTTGAGTTCGCGAGATATAACGTATGACAGAAATGACCTTCAAACGGGCAAAACAGCAAACCCCCCCGACCGAAGTATCCCAAAAACTAATCAGCTCTTAAGATTGCAAAGGCGCTTCGACTTTGTTTACGTGAGTTATGCTCGTAGAAAAAAGTGTCCACGAACGTACGTACGTACGTACACACACACACACATACATCTCCCTTTCTAAAAACACTTTATATATGCTCTATAGACCTCAAAACGTAAAGAAATGTTGAAAATTTCAATTTCGATTTTCGAGGCGATTACAAGAACTTCCCATATACTGGGAAATTAAAAACAAAATCAAATTGAAGAGAGCGGATTTAATCATCAAAAATAATGATAAAATGTTAGTTATAATTTAATTAAAACTTACAAATGAAGAGAGAGAAAAACTGAACCCTGTGCGGGATGCAATCCATCACTCTAAGGCGGCGTCTCGGCACTACTAGCTCAGCTGGCTCTAAAAGAAAGGGTGCTAATACTGGCCCATGGACCTTGGATAGTGCAAAACAAGTTTTGTGAGCCTAGCATGAAAGAATATAAGAGAATATCTCTCAACATTACAGCTAACCCATGAGCTCGTATACTGATAAAGGACGGCTGGAAGTTTCTAACCTTTTTGACTTTCAGTGACCAGGACGTCATTGCCAAACCAGTGGAGATGTAAACATATCAACACTATTGGGATTATCGCTTGCTACATAGCATTCAATCAGCCTGCAGCAAATTACAACAGAACTCACTGCAAGCGGCATCTCCATCATAATCGGAGCGGACGCCAATGCTCACCATTTCATTTAAAGCAGCTCCGACACGAATAAACTGGGGAGTCATTCCTTGAACTGATTCTACGGCATGACTTGGCGCTGATTAATACTGGTGATCAACCTACCATTATTACGGGAAACCGTTGAAAGGTACTGGACACCACACTAACAAGCAAGCAATTCTCCCAAGCTATCAATGGATTGCAGGTACACCAAGAATGCTAGTTCTCTGACCATTTCTATGTTATCTTCTGGAATGTGGCTTTCCAACAAATCCAACCTTGACTAACAAAAGGAAAATAGATTGGGTCAAATGCTAGTCTCTTCTCGGGTCTGCGCTTAATGGTGGACCACCGAAGATAAAAGATGCACGCTGTCTGGGTGAAGCAGTTGGGACCCTTAAATCTGCCATTAACGAGGCAGTAAAACCTGAATGCAGTCCAGCGAAGTCCAGAGAGAAGTATAAACCCCCGTGGTGTAGCCGTAACATTTCGGAACTCTGGAGAGAATGTAGGACGTCCTTTAATCAGACTAAAAAGTTATATGACAGATCTTGATACAAACTTAAACTAAAGAAATTTAAAATTTTTATTAGGAAAGCCGAACATAGCTCATGGAGGAGTCTGGTGGAAACATAGAAAACTAAGATCAGTGCTTCATGTAGAGGTATGAGAGCTCCCTCTCAATTCTAGACTCTCCTAAGAATACAAATCTAAATCTAGCTCCGAAACTCTAAATTTCCTTTAGGACACGATCTTCCGTAAAACCAGAGATACAGCGAACAGTCGTAAACGACAGGCTCTTAAGCTGGGCAATCAACACATTCCAACTCTGAATATCTTCCAGCTGGACAATATTTCACCTGTTAAGATGAAGCAAGGATTTAACAGAGTACTGCCTTGACCAAATGCCATCTTCAAGGCATGTCTACGGATGGCTTACGTTCCAAAGCGCTGGAATGAAACTAAAATACTCTTCATTCCCAAAGCGAGTAAAACATCCTACTCCTCGCCTAAGGATTGAAGGCCTATTAGTCTCACCTTTTTTTCTTCTGAAAATACTGCCGTGAAACCTTTGTCCAAAGCGCAATATGCGTATACGGAAGGGAGATCGGTTGAAACAGCTCTTCACTCAACACATCGAAAAATCGATCGATCGAATAGACTATAAGAAATAAACGCAGGCAGCTTTTCTCGATATTGAAGGTGCCTTCAACAACGCCACCTATAAAACAATTAGACGGGCAATTGAGAAAGCAATGTTGATGACGACTTGATAGGATTCATCGAACAACTGTTAAGCAGAGGGAACATCAAGTCTTCACTAGGAAACAAACTATAAGAAGGAGGAAGTCCTCCTTTTCCTTTTTTTGTGGTACCACAATGGACCTATCAAGGCCTAATTGAGCCATCTTTTCAGAAAATAAGGGCTGTTACTACAACCAACCAACCCCTAATTACACGAAATAAAGAAAAAAATCGGAATCAATCAGTATCAATATTTCAGGTTTTACCTTCTACTTTAAACATTCATATTCCGCACACAGACCGACTTTACCATTCAAGATCATCCTCAGTTCGAAAATTACTATGTTCGATACGGATTTTCCCAAAAAAAATACAATCAGTAATAGGTTCAAAGTAACAACCACAAACAACCTACCCCTCTTGTGACCGTATACGATCGCTGGACGACGGACGTCAGCGAAGCTCACCGAACATTCTTAGTGCTGCTTTGGCCCACCCTACCACGCTCTGCCGCATGCACTTCGCAACACTAGCGCGACTAGAACCATCAGGAAATTAAATTTATGTTAATTTATTGTTGATCGATTTTTTTTCTAGTAAATTTTAGTGAGCAGTTAATAACCACGAAAAGAAACCAGTAGAAAATATGAAACAAATTCAATCTATTAACCGTTTTGCATCGTTTGTAACGCAATGTTTACTGTTGTTGCTGAAAGGCGTAGTTTTTGTTGAAAGAGTAGTTAGATTCTGTCGGGTAATGGGGTAGAATTTTTTTAAGGTTGAATTCAATTTTCACGTGGTTTTTATAGAAATTTAAAAAAAATATTTTGCAAGAGATTCTTTCATGCAATTAGTCCTAAAGACGAATTTGTTGAATTGATTAGAATTGCAGCTACGGTCGCCGATGATGTCAGAGGAACAGTTAGGAGAACATTCGATTTTACAACCGCAGGGCAATCCCATCCGGCGTTCATTCACGAAGAGGAGCACGGAAATGAAAAATTCTAAGGGCGACACCCGTTACTGCGCCGGGACTGATCTGGCAATGAATCTTGAAACGTAAAGCAGATTAGTTGCGACCCTCAAACACCTGCAATCAATGAAACGAAAAGAAACCGTCCACGGATAGCGGAGAATATTTACACAGCACAAGATTCAACTCAAAGAAGTAATTTCCATATTCAATAATAAGATACGTGTAATGCCGTAAGTAGTCCTATGTTAATCTTAAAAACTACTCACGGCAGATATCACTTCGTTTCGCCGGATTATGACAACTTCCGATCGCCATCAGGTGGTGGTTTAATTTTTTGGTTTTTGATTGACCATTTGTCATGTTGCGTCGCAATGTCCCGCTAAATTTAAATGACTTCAAAGGCGTAGTGTCTCCATTTTTCCAGTGGTCGATTGATCGAGGACATTTCGGATTCATCGAATATTGGATGAGTAATTTGATTGTCAAGATATTTTAAATCTTTCAGATTTGCAAATTTAGAAAATCGAGACATTTTTACACTATGTGTTGAAATACAAAACACACTACTTATCGAAAAACAATATATAACAAATATCCCTACGCAACGATAAACAGTTTGACTCATTGAAACACTCATGATTCATTAACGCCTAATTATTTTAAAGAACTAATCTCTCTGCCATATGTACCTATAACATATTTTTGTAATATTTTGACACCATCACCTCCGGCAGCGCCGAACTATCATAAAATGATAAGGGTTGCGATAGTACTGACTCTCTGTCTGTGGACATAAATTTCCTCAACAATTGACAAAAGTCTTGGCCTAACTCAAAGCATTTATCTAGTGTGTACATCTTAAAGCTGCGATACTAAAGATAAGAGACGTTGTTATCAAATGGCTTAGATTCAAGAACAACTGTTACCATTTCAAATCAGATCATGCTGACGATTGCATTTCAAGTGACTTTCAATTTATTTATGAGGCGTACAATTGGCAAGAAATTCTTTCACGTGTTTGTGTTGATGTGAAATATAAATATTTATTTGATTTTTTGACGAGTGTTTCATCTTATAAGGAGAATAATGGTGCTGTGATTTGTCGATTCATATTTTGGCATTATGTTATTTTATACATACAAAAATATTCAATTAATTTTCGTAAACATACGTATACGTTTCTTTGGATTTCAAGTGCTAGTGTTTTTATAAAACATAAAATCTGGATAATATTCAGTAAAATGTGCAAGCCGATGTTGAAATTTATTTAAGACGATATGTTCCCAAAACAAGTAGAAGTATGTATGTATGGGCATGGGAGTAGCTAAAGTTACGATTTACCAAGAGTAATGAATGCAGCCGCGATGGTATTTGTCATACATACGTATATCCACTCAAAGTATAGCCCATCAATAAAAGAATTTACTAGTTAAACATTAATCACAAATTTTGTACATGTGTCGTATGTTTTCTTGAGTCCTTTTGCGAAATTGGTGTTCATTTTTTAGCTAATACTCATTTGAATTCGTATACGAAATTGATTCAAGTCAAATGATTTGTTTTTTCGGTTTCGATAACATCTTAAATTTTTACAGTTGATTTTGAATTTCATTTAGGGGAAAGCGGGGCTACCCCGTACATCGAGGTAATGCCGTACACCTCATTTTGCCGCTACGTTTTGAAAATATATGAGTTTAGTCAGTGCTGACGCCGTGCGGAAGTTACTGTAAACTCATCAGACTGAGTTAGTTCATCCTCTATGTATGGTACGCGTTCAGTTATAGAAAGTTTTGTTTTGTTGGTTTTACTTACTATTTTTGATCTTCACTAATTTAGAGGTAAGTGGAAAGCTTTTACGTATAAATTGGTGGCTTTTAAACTATAAAAATCGACATTTCTCAAGATAAGTTTGACATTACAACGAAAACCTGTTGACAACAAAGTTGGAAGGTCATGTTATAAATTTACTACGAGCTCAGGTTGGGGCAACGTCGTACAAAAGTGTACGGCATTGCTCCAAATGGTTTTTTATGGCATTTTATTTCTGAATTGTTTTGCTTTCGTAAAGACTAGACGACAGTGATTCTTTATTTCAGATGGTCGGTTTCGGTGTTGTTCGTGCTCTGGATGGATGCACGAGGCGTGCAGTGCTGCTGAGTCTGCAAAAAACTTTATCTGCGATTTTTGTACAAATAATTATGAATAATCACTTCTGTAAATGATGTTCTTTCTCAAAATAATAAAGTGACTTTTCTGTATAGCCTGATGGTTTATTTCTTGTAATAATTCCCTGCTTTTACAATATGTGTGGTTGTACGGTATTACCCCATCTGTTGTACGGAGTTGCCCCGACACTCGATGTAATCTCGTAAAATGTAGTTTTTTCTTAAAAATTTATTTAAAAAAATCTGAAGTAAAAAAATTAAGTATTTGTAAAGAAAGTTGTA
The DNA here is from genome assembly GCA_963942545.1 of Oxycera nigricornis. NCBI lineage: Eukaryota > Metazoa > Arthropoda > Insecta > Diptera > Stratiomyidae > Oxycera > Oxycera nigricornis. The sequence goes on from OZ012659.1 coordinate 103,790,659, forward strand.
GAATAATAACTAAATTAAATATCAGTAGTAAAAATATTATTCTTATCGTTATTTTAACGGAGAAATAAACAAACTGGCTTAAGTGTACGCCATTACCCCGCTTTCCCCTATTTCACATTTGCTCCTAACCACTTCAAAAAAACGACAAAATCGCAATTAATGTTTAATAGTTCGGTGGCCTAGTTAAAATTTAATGAAAGCAATATAAAATAGTTTAAAACTCTTTTCATTAACACGAAATAACAGATATTTGCACTAATTAGCACACTAAACATTGACAAATAGTTTTAAAACCACATAAAAACTATTTGCAAACAAGCTGAAGCATATCTTTCGAATATAGTTTTTAATTTTTCTAATTTTGTCGTGAGTTGCAAAACCTTTTGTTTCCCCCTTTGGGATGCAATAGCTCCCGCGAGTGTACAGCGATCAAAACGATCAATACCGCAAACGACTTGCGACAAAATTGCCTTAAAGTTTTTTTCAATGTGTTTTGGGGTTAAAGTCAAAACAATGAAGCTGTGGCGCTCGAAAGATGTTCCCCCTTTTTGGATGTCGTTTTGAGCTTGTAACTCTTTTATTGTTAAAACCATGTAAAAGCGATGTATGTACGATTTGCTACAAATTAAACTTTTCACAAGTTTGCCATATTAAACTTTCTTTTGGGAGCCATGGTTTCGGAGATATGGGTGTGTCCCACTTTCTTTTGTTTTCAAGATGGAGCCCAAACGCCATCATCGGGGATCCCAGGAAATTGAACTTAAGCTAATTATACTATTTCCCACGCATTGCAATAAAATAAAATCTTGCCTTTTGAATATGCACGGTCAAACTCCCAATTGACTGGACTAGATATGCAACGGAAAATCGAACTAAATGCTTATTGACGTTTATTTTCCTTCTGATTTGTATAGCTGTACAATGGACAAACCGTCTAAAGTACTTTAGATGGTTTGCCACTTGTTTTTTATGTGAAATTGGCAGCAAAATGTATTATAGATGGAATGGCCAGGGTCAAAACTCTTGAAGGGAAGGGAAATTAGACAAAATGTGAAGCTCATATGAAAGAAGGGAAGATATAATGTCCCTAAACGCACATATCTCAAAATCTTGAAAAATGCCATTTAGACGGTTTGGCCATTGCACGGCAGAGATGTTGTTCTCCGCATTAAATTTTTCCTGAGTAAAATCAAGTATATTTTTCCAAAAATTACACAGTCAGCTTGTCTGTCTGCGCTCGATCACACAAAAACTACGATACGAATTTTTATAAAACTTGCCATATTGGTAGTATTATGGATCAACACTTAAGATACTACTTATCTCGAAAGCGTCAAAAATTGTTTCTCCAGAATTGAAATATCTCGCGCATAGCTGAACATATGGGAGAAAGGTACCAGTCGCAACGTTTATTCTCAATGGCATATTTACAATGAAATTTTCTAGACTTGAGTAGCCGGGATATGTAAGCGGACAGACACAAAAAAAATCTTCAAGCTCAAAAAACAAAGTAGTGATGATAATCAAGATATGCAAAATTGCGGACACAACTATTGCTAATATAAGCCATCTATCACAACTAAAATAGGTCGAACTTTTTTTTAAACATGAATAATAGATAATGGAGTTGTCGTGGGAGGCGCTGCAAATAATCAGACTTTACAGACAACGCATAAGAATAAGAGTGAAAACGCGCCGTTTGCCATTAACTTTCATAGCTGCGTCAAATCAGACAGCGATCTGAAAATCTATGCTCGCACTTATTGAATAGAAAATTTACGTAAAGATCAATCACTACTCTAACTTCGAGACTCATGCTAGTGGGAATCAAAAAACGTAAGCTGCACCGTATTTGCCCAAAAATCTACAGTGATATTTTCGATTTTTTCGAATAAAACGACTTACGGCAGTTTAGCACGCGATCGAATGAACTGATGATATTTTTTTGTGTTTTGTTGTTGTTGTTTTTTTACAAAGCGCTTATTCAGATGACACGCAACAGTTGGTGATAAAAATATACTGTTTACCGATAAAAAAATCTACACTACAGAAGAAAAAATATTCAGAATGACAAAAAATCCAAAGGAGTTGTGAAAATGCAGAGAAATCGACTTTTGGAGTCCAATGCTATCATCGCTTCGCTTCTATGATGGTTTGATGATGTTGTGAGATTGCAGCATGACACTTCGAGAATTAAAGTGCTTGAAAGATCACTTCTATTTTTAAAAAAAAAGCAGTTTAGCTCCGCCTGTACTCAATTTATTACATTTCGAAATATCGACCGAAGTTGCGAATTAGAATTTTTCAAACGTTAAATGACGATTCCGCAAATACCCTTAAACTCACCGCTAAAATTTTACTGAACAAAAATATACAATTTTTAGAGACTAAAAACCTTGAACTGATAAAAAAATAATTTATACTTTCATTTTGGTAAATTTGGTAGCTCTCCTAAGGAGTGTATCGAAAAAATTGACCTTTATAATTATATCTCTAAAAGTGGTTTTAATTGCTTCATGGACCTTTTTTTTCTTTTATTATCATCGTATTTTAACTAACATTTACATAAAAAATCAATGAATTTTCAGTTCAATCAAAAAAATTGGACCTTTCCACTCCACGCATTAGCTTCCGTACAACGGTGTCATCGACCACCTTTTATGCGTTTCTCCACTTATTTTGAAAATCTTTTTCGGTTCTAGCAATTTTGTTTGTTTTCTTCATTTCAGCCCAATATCTTTTCATTGGTCGAAGTTATGGACGTTTTGGAGGGTTAGCTGCTTTCGGTACCACGGAGATGTTGTTGTCCTCATACCACTTCATTCCTGATCGAGCATAATATTAGGTGTACAACTTTGCTCCCGCCGTTTTCATATAGGTTAGGTTAGTAGTGTGTAGTTGTTAAAATAAATTGACTAAAGATGTCAGTCATTTACTTTTGACATTTGTAAACATTACCCGACAATAATATAAGCCGATTTGGGAGTTTATCATAATATTTTCATTTTTTTTTCAAATGTCAGATTATACGCCGAATGCTCGACATTTGCCGGAAGTGTTACTTTTTTTTAATTCAAAAAAATCTGCTGCTGAGGCATTTCGAATGCTTACAAACACTTATGGTGATAGTGTAACGAGTGAAGGAACGTGTCGCGAGTGGTTTCAACGTTTCAAGAACGGTGATTTTACTGTTGAAGACCGGCGCAGTGGTGGAAGAGAGAAAGCTTTCGAAGATGCAGAACTGGAGGAATTACTGAATGAAGACTCGTGCCAAAGTTAACTGGAATACGCAGTTTCCTTGGGAGTAACGCAGCAAGCTGTCTCTAAACGCCTTCAAGCTTTGGGGATGATCCAGAAGGAAGGATACTGGGTATCCTACGAATTAAAGCCAAGAGATGTTGAGCGGCGTTTATTTGCTTGTGAGCAGCTGCTTACACGGCAAAAGCAGAAGGGTTTTCTGCACCTTATTGTAATTGGTGATGAGAAATGGGTTCATTACGACAACCCGAAGCGCAGAAAATCATGGGGATTGTCCGGTCATACTCCCACGTCCACACCACGGCAAAATATTCACGGTTCCAAGGTTATGCTCTGTATCGGTCATATACTATGAGCTGCTAAAAGCGACTGAAAAAATGACAGGTGCACTGTATCGAACACAATTGATGCGTCTGAGCCGGGCATTAAAGGAAAAACGTCTGCAATACAACTAGAGACACGATAAAGTAATTTTGCATCACGACAATGCTCGTCCCCACGTTGCAAAAGTGATCAAAACGTACTCGGAAACGTTAAAATGGGAGGTTCTACCTCACGTGCCGTACTCTCCAGATGTTGCTTCGTCTGACTACCGCGGGAGCAAAGTCTTACACCTAATAACTTGTCGCTAAATCTGGCCAAAATGCTACAGTTGCGTCGTGTTTCTCGATAAATGGTTTTAGTCGCTTCGCTCAACACTCTTCGATGTATACTGCTGTGTTGATGGTACCCCACTTCGCTACAGATTCCTCTGATCTAAGACAACAGCGACATATTGCCTTCCAAATCATATACCGCATAGGAAATTTGATGCTTTTTTGTTTTATGTTTTGGGCTAACATCACCTTTTGATCCTGCTGTATAGAAGTCCTGACCAGGCAACTGTGCGAAATCGCCCTTCACATATGTTTCATCGTCCATCACAACACAATCGAATTTGGTCAGGTAGTCCTTGTTTAGGTTTCGAGCCTGATTTTTTGGTTCTTTCTCCTTTTGCTCGGGTACTTTTTGGACTTTATATGATCTAAGATTATAAAGCTTCTGAATCCTCTGAATCATTGCGTTCGATGTTTGCACTTTTTGAGCCATATCTCGAATGGATCTGTTAGGATTCTGCAAAAAATTTCCTCTTTACCTTTCGGCTCAAATTTGTATCCGATGGACCTTTTTTTCTACCTGATCCAGACTTTCTGGCAGCATGTAGGCCCTTTTTATACTTTATAATCTTTCGTTTCACTGTTGAAATCGACGAATTGATCTCCTTTGCTAATACCGAATATTTACGAAGGGGATTTTCCAGGTATTTGCACACAAATAAACTACGCACTTTTTATTCTTGATTTGATGACATCTTTTCAAGAGCGATTTTACAATACGAATGGATTAGACGTTCTTTTTTGTTGCATTTTATAGCTAATTTTGCATACCTGATGAAGACTTAAACTTATCCCAAATAGGAGCTATGCAGGCGAAACTAAAGGTCATTTTTTCCGATACAGTCCTTAGTTGAAAACTAATTTCAATGTCTCTGAAGTTTGTATGTAAGTTCATCACAAATCTTTCACCTTCTGGAAGAATTTGGATTACACGATTGGTCTCATTTTTGTGAACGTTTTATTGGACTAAATAACGAGCATCAGATCAATGCTGAGTTACTTCTTAGAGGTTCGTGTATCATTCATCCAATATCCATGTTAACAGAAAATTGGCAAGAGTATGTCGTATAAAACATGTTTTAGAGTCAATGTTAGCTGGTCCTTAAATGGTTTTGAAGCTTCGAAGAATTCAGGATGCAGCTACAATCCTCCTCTATGAATGAAGCAACGCAAACATCGCGATGGCTTAAAATTTTGTTGCTTCTGCGTTTCTAAAAATGACTACTCATTTAAAGGATTTGATTCCAAACCAAGACTCGTGGATGGCTGCCACAATTAAGGACGACAATTTCAAACGCAACCTTTTTAAAAAAAACTTTTGTCAACATTAGGTAAACAGCCACTGCTCGTCGAGCAAACGTAGTTGACGTTCTGATTAACATAAAGTAGCGTCAAATTTCATGCATGGTTGTTAAGTTCATGGTCTCCGACTTAGCACATGCTTTTTTTCCCGAAACCAATAAATTGTTGGTCGCCGGTTCGATCACGTACTGACGTCTACAGTACACATTCGACTTAAATTGTGAATTATACGATAGTCACCTATGCTCGATAGGTGGATCTGGGGTGTTGTTGATTCACGATTATTGAGTAACTGAAAGTTTGAGGCTGCCCCCGGGAGATTCTAGTGCGATTCCTTGGTTAATTAGTTCGATGATCTGCCAAAGTAACGTACGTATGCGTCAGAGTTGCTAATGAACATTGCATATACGAAGCGCACATGAATAATTCAATTATCATTTGGACGCAACAAATGGTGATTGAGATACGCCGTATGTGGATGATTAGTGCAATTGTTGCATATGGGTATATACATATGTACATAAACTAAACGGTTCTTTCGCAGCGCCCGACCCCCCGATGGACAGGTGATATGCATCGATTCGATAACAAATAAAATCAATCGCATGGCAATGATAAACAATTCGTTCGGGCGTTTTGAACAGGGATTGACCACGGAGGATTGTTGGAATACCTGTCGGATCGATGACTTTTCCGCTAAATAATTGTAAAACATGTACGCGTTTCAATTAGATCAATGGTGCGATCTCGATTTTAGAGTGGTTTGAACGGTGATTCGATAAGTTCTAATCGTTCCGGGCAGTTTTATTCAGTTTATTTTAGTGCAAGCTTAGTCTACCCGTTGCACATTAAATCCGGAATTTTTTTTAAGAAACCCCAGAGATATTACATTCAGAGACACCATACTAATTTATAAATTTGTAGGTATATCACAATATCACTTTGTATAATCTCTGATATAATTCCGTTTACTAGAACTTACACCTAAAGAAAGCAACCAATATTTTATTCTAATAGTCCCAATCCAAAATTCCATGCCTCTATTTTGTGTGCTAGCTTCTACCAAACTACTGAAAAAACCGAGCAATTCGTATGGTTGTCCATGAAAACCTTAACGTTCCCATTTAGATTTTTACTCGATTACATAATGAGGTTTTATTATGCTAATTCGAGGCACGAAACGAAATTTATTTCAAGGTCGGAGGACACAGTAAAAGGCATACAAATAGAATTGTTAGAAGTATTCGAATCAAAATAGGAGAATGATTATGATCGCTAAAACTATGAGAAAGACGTCAGTATTGGAATTGAACGGATCTAACCTTGAGAATTTTGTAAAGGTTTTAGTTTGAACCCTTCTCTTTCACGATTTAACAATTTAAGTTACATTACAAATTGAAGGAAAATTTTGAAATTAAGTTTGTAATTTTAACTTAATAAAGACTTAGTGAATATATCCTAGTTTTTTCTCTCACAGAAGTTGTTTCGGTTTTGAGAAATAGTATTTTTCCATCAAATTGAGAACCCTCCGAATGATTACGTTTCATTGGAAGTTGTTCGAATCAAATTTTGGTTTGGAATGGCAGACAACAAATGAAAACCTCGATCAATTCAAGTCAAGCGAACTTCAAACGATCAGACATGTTAAAGTAACGTCAGCAAACTTTACAACCAGTCTGAATCCTTTGCGTGATCCTTTTCACAACAAACTGATCACACAGAATAGTTCTGTTGTTAAAAGTGGAGGCCTGGTCAGGAGAACTTTTACGATCTCTTTCGGACAAGGATTTGTATTGCGGCGGCTTTGTTTTCCCTATTACCGCGAAATTCGTTCAAAAATAACTTTTAGAAACCAAACGTTTGCAGTATTGCTTGTCACCAAACGTTTGCAGTATTGCTTGTTATGATCACTGTACCATGGCGGGAGTTATTGTGTCTCGAAGGGGGGGAAAGTCACAGGAAGAAAACATTTTAACACCCGTTTATCTGGTTCTAAAATCCTTTTATCCTGTGACTTGTCCTACACAATAACTCCTGCCATGGTACAGTGATCGAAAAAAGCAATACCGCAAACGTTTGGTGATAAAACTGCGTAAAAGTTATTTTCGGACGAATTTCGCCGTAATAGGGGAAACCAAGGAGTTGTGGCGCGCGAAAAATGATCCCCCCTTTTCTACGTCGTTTTTGGCGTGTAACTCTTTTAATATTGATAGCACGTGAAAATGATGTATCCACAACTTATTGCAAATTGAATTTTACACAAGTTTATCATATTAAACTTTTTTGTGGGAGCGGTGCTTTCCGAGATATGGGACCGTCCCGGTTTCTTTTGTTTTCAAGAGTGCGCCAAGGGGATTGGAACTGCGGCCACAGAAACTTCAAAAGCTCCCATAGAGGTATACTACTCATTGCAATTTAAAAAAATTCTGCCCACTAAAATGCTCCGTGAGTTTTGCAATAGAGGGTTTGCCATTGGAAGCCGATTATTTGGCCTAAAAATGGGTTTTTCACGTGAGTTTTCCTCCTTTGGGATGCAATAGTGCCAGTGTACAGCGATCAAAACGATCAATAGCGCAAACGACTTGCGACAAAATTGCCTTAAAGTTATTTTCAATGTGTTTTGGGGTTAAAGTGAAAACAATGGATTTGTGGCGCTCGAAAGATGTCCCCCCATTTTTGGATGTCGTTTTGAGCTTGTAACTCTTTTAATGTTAAGTCGACGTAAAAGTGATGTATGCACGACTTGCTGCAAATTAAATTCTTCACAAGTTTGCCATATTAAACTTTCTTGTAGGAGCCATGGTTTCGAAGAATTGGGGCCGTCCCACTTTTTTTCGTTTCTAAGATGGAGCCTAGAGGATTGAGACTGCGCCCCAGAAATTTGGATTTAAGTTTACAATAAGACATACTACACATTGTGCCAAAAATCTACCTGCCTACCAAAATGCTGCGCGAGCTTTGCAACGGGGGGTTTGCCATCAAAAGTCGATTATTTGGCGTAAAAACACCTTTTTCACGCGACTTTCTCCCTTTTGGGATGAAATAACTTCCGCTAATCTACAGTGATTGAAACAATCAATACCGGAAACGATTTGTGACAAAATTGCCTAAGAATAGTATCACAACGTGTTTCACGTTAAACGTGAAATTTAAAAAGTTTTGGCGCCCGAAAGTTTTGGGTGTGGTTTTTGATTTGTAACTTTTTTATTATTGACGTAAAGTGATGTATTGACGACTTGCTAAAAAAAATTATTCTACGCAAGTTTGCCATACTTCTTATGGGAGCCATGGTTTCGGAGATATGGGGGTGTCCCACTTTCTTTTGTTTTTAAGATGAAGCCCTGGGGATTGGAGCTGCGACCCCAAGAAATTGGACTTAAGCTAATTATACCACTGCCCACGCTTTGCAATAAAAATTTCTCTGCCTACCCAAAATGCACGGTCAAACTTCCATTAGACTGGACTAGCTTTTTCCTTAGAATAAGAATGTAAATACTGTACGAGACCCTCGCTGCGCTTCGTATTGCACCCACCTCTAAAATAAATAAAAAACATTAGCAAAATCTAAAGTGGATACTAAACGCTATTGGTTTAACCGTTTGGTCATCTTTAAGTTCATATATATACTGAAATATTTAACCAGTATGACTTTATGATTAATCCGGAAAAAACAAATCTTTTGATATTTAATTATTATTTAAGGCTAAGGCGAGGATTTATTAAGGATCGCATTACTTTTAAATAAAAGCGCAACACAGACCTCAATAACCAAAAAAAATGCAACATAAATGCTGGAACTATCGTGTAAGAACTCTCCCATTTTTATTTACTGTAAGTTAAAATATGAAGACAAGATAGTAAATAATTGCAGTATGCAATTAAAAAAACATATAGATAGCATTGAAAAACCATTCAATGGGACGTGACACACTTTAATTTTGAATTCACTTAAAAATGTACCTGCTAACATTTAGAGCACGCACAAGAAAAAATAATGATTTTGGTAAAGGGCAATTCCATACAAAAGTGGACAATATCAATGTAGTTTACACTAGCAACATATCGAATTTTGATAGCTACATACATATATACATACTTTATATGTCTTCATTTAGTTTCACAGAAAAATTAATACATCACCCCAAACTACTGAATCAATTTTAACGACAAGGGACAACCAGATGGACAGCATTTAAAACCAATTCGAGTAATGTTTCTTGCAGACCATCGTGTTCGGTTTATTTTCTTCACATTTACGATGAAGAACAACATTGGATACACCGACCTATAACTTATGTCTCGATTGACTTTATAGCCGACTGTGATCAACTCTGACAAATCTTACTAGAAAAAACTTTCTTATTTCCAATCTTTCCTTCCTGTTCACATTTCTCCCCTGTTTTTGCGGTTGCTTCAACGGCGACATGCAGTCTACGAGTACATTGTCTGAATGTCAGAATTATAGTTACTATAATTGCATTTGTCGGTCTTCATTTTCTATTCATTGATTATTTCTATTTCAATGAATATTTCATTCAAGAAAAACAATTATCTTTTCCATTGTTTTTTTTTTGGTCAATGCGATATGTAAGGCTTGTGTAACGAACATCTAACGACAATAAGGGTAAGTTTAGTTATTAAAAGAAATTGATACTTTCTGTATTTCCGTGATGGTCAAAAGAGCAATGAGTCAAAAAGTAGTGGTTCTGTTGTTCGAAAATGGTTTCAACAGAAGCATTACATAGTGCGTATTAAACGAAAAAGTTGTTTAACTAACAACATACAGGCAATCTTTTTAAAATTGCATGATTGCAAATAAATAAGGCAAAATTTCAGTGAGAATTAAGTTTGTGACTGCATAAAATAGTGGAATTTGTTAGGCATTTTGTTCGAAAACTGCAGGTTAGCAGTCTGCAGTGTTTTTTTTTTACTTCAATAAGCTAGAATTTATAGATATAATCTTAGTTTTTTTTTAAAAAAAAAGGCCCAAGGTAGGTCACTCTTATCAAAAGTTTCCTTAAGGAACCAGTCCACTTTAGAAGGTGAAAAAAGACCATTTTTCAGGCATTTGTTTCTCAGAAACTTTATTATATATTGACATGAATCTTTTTTATAGTAGATATTATTTCATATTTGAATGATACAAAAAAATATAATTTTTTTTTTTTTTTATTATTCTCTTTAATTTTCTGTCATGCAGACAAGTATGTTCGGCCTCACAAAGACTAGAGAGCGATTACTGCTAGCAGGCCAACCAAGTTCGACGCGTATTGTAATTGGTCGTTTCCCTAGACGTTAACCCGAATCTCATTCCCAGAGATTCAGTCACCTTTTGCCCGGAATACAAAATACTAACAACTCCGAAATTCACAAACTCAATATCAAGCCAAAATCAAGATCAAAATATTAATCGATGACATCCTCACCCACTCTATACCATAATTTGCCCCACACCTTGTCAAAATCGCGATCAACACCTATTCGAGGGCATCAAAAATCAAGCAACTATAAGCAAATTTCATCCCAAACACTAAAAGTAATCAATGCACGATCAAACAATCCCTCAGATGTTCGTGCTCCTCTAACGGGCCAACGGACGTCAGCGGAGCTCGGCAGGTACAGATGTAACTGACTAGGCTCATCCTATCACGGCCTATCGCTTACGATATCGCATATTTAGCTCGAATAGGCCTACCATTACTTGCCCAGTCGAAAGGTCCACCTACAACCTGAAAAGGGGATGATTCACCAAGGAAATTCGCTGACTATTCTTTAAGCTCATTGCGTATATTTTATTACTCTAGGTTAATAACCACCAAGATCAATATTTTTCCATTTCATAATAAGCTCCATTTCAAAATAGCATTCACAACCTAAATATAGACTCAAAACTTGCCACGAACCGGTGATGGCATAACACAGTAAATATTGACATGCTAATTTTGCCTAAGTATGTGCTCATGCGTGCCGTTCCTTTATATCAAGTTTTATTAGTAAGTTTATTAGTAAGCTAGCTATATTTTTTAGCTTGCGAAAATCTAAATCTTGATTGCAATTTTAATGTGTTCAAAGAGGCTACTAGTCCTTCGAGCCAAGTTTTTGAATAAGCAATTTTTTTAACTTGATTTTGGGGTAAATTTACGCCTTTAAGTTCAGTATTTTCTGCAATGTATTCACAGTGGGGACTTACCTCCTCTTGGTATCAAGCTTTGAGTAGGAATATTTTTTTTAATCTTGCAAAAGTCACAGTCTTAGTTTGGTGGTTTCCAGAAACAGCCAAATAGTTTTTTTGTGGCATTGCCCAATGAGCGTGTATATTTAATGTGTTTCAAAGGGATTAGCACCTCTTCGTATCAAGGTTTGGATAAGTATACTAAGCTACTTTACGGATATCCAAATCTTGATTTTAAAAAAAATTGGAGATTTTTGGAATGTGCCAAATATTTTTAATATTTTTTGTAAAGCAAATTGAGCCCATATTGATTGTGTTTAACATATTGACTGCAGGTCAAAGACTGGGTCATAACTAGAAATTGCGAAACAGTTGCCCCAACAAGAGCTCGGGCTCAATTTCAGGACTATACAATAAATGTTTATGCTGGCTACCCTCTGGCAAAACATAGAAGCTGTTGGTCCTGATTTCTTGAAGTAATCCACCAGAACCACCAAACATGCTTGGCTTATATTGAGCTCTAAACGCACTAAATATCTCCTCAATATGAGTCGTGATACTTTAAAATCTCACAAACTCAATATTGAGAGGCCAGAAGCAAACTCCCAGATGCTCTTTTCAATGACTTTTATCGAATTGTTTTGCATTTGTGTATAGACCAGGGCGAATCTGTGAAAAACTACTACATTTGGCCGTTGAGAGGGGGCACACTGATTTTTGCGGGAAAAGTTGTGGAATAACTCGTATAACAATAATTGACTTATGCTTCCTCTTAAAATAGTCGGAAACATTAAAAAAATCGAAATGTTTAAAAAAATTAAAAAAAATATCCTTTTTTTTCGTACTTTTCTCACTCCAAGCTGTAAAACGGTTCAACCATGCTTCCATCAACAGAATCCGCAGCCACCCACCACTGTTTTAGAGCTTATTACCAAGTTTAGAAAAAATTGCTAAGGCCGCCCTAATAATCCGTTTTTAATTTTGTAAAGTGCATTTGATAGGTTACGTGCTCTTTTATATGTGAAAAAAATTCAAACTTTTATAAGCTTAAATTTCTGACTTGCAAGCTTTCAAAAAATTTGATTTTTTTAAAATAAATTTAGATTGCACAATTATTCTGGGCAATCTACCGAGTCGATTTTAATGAAAATTTGTTTGCTATTTTATGATATTGTAAAATTTTTAGACGAAATATGAAGGTACTAAGTGCATTTTAAGTGGTAAAAAAATTAAATAAAAAAGGCTTTTTTCTCCCTGTTTTTTTTATTTATATTGCAATTTTGCGGCAAGGATTAAATGTTTAAAGATTTTTAACTAATCCTATCTTATAGAAAATTTTATTACACAACTTTTATTGTCACACAATTTTGACCTAAACTGAACTGTTTTAAAGTAAGGAGTGAGAAAAATTAGGAAAAAAACGGATTTTTTTTAAATTTTTAAATATTTCGATTTTTTTAATGTTCCCGATTTTTTGAGAGAAAGCATAATTATAGCTATACGAGTTATTCCACAACTTTTCCTGCAAAAATCAGTGTGCCTCCTCCCCATCACGGCCAACCGAAAACAGATCCGCCCTGGTCTAGTAGGCATCACAATGCTCATAGCCCACTAACTTGAATTACTCCAAAACTTAGGCGGTTTTTTTATTTTCTTCATCTGCTCCGTTCAAGGTAACGAGAATCCACTTTACAATGATTTTAGATTCACCAAAAGTATCAAGATTGCCTCAAATTTTACCAAAACAGCTTAGAATTTTGTTTGAACTTATAAATAATTTAATGTGATTTTCATCATTTTTCGGGATCGAAATTGAATCCCAAAATATTTATGCAAACTTTTTGACTGATATAATCAAGAAGAGTATGTGAACACTAATAGCAAAATAAATACATTTACTACGATGATTTATTCTTTTCTATGAATGTCAGACAATACATAGTATTATTTGTATTCTAAAAATCGTTAGGAATATTTTCTGATGCAAATCAGACATTACAATTCGGTATAAGTGTAACGCATCAACAACATAAATAAATTGATAAAATATCAGCACTTAACTACTTAAATCCAGGTTATTTCAAAACGTATACATTTATATTTAAATAAAAACTGAAAAGAATATCAACATTGTATATGACAAGTATCATTCTCAGTTCATAGTTAAAAAGATTTTATTTGTTTAAAATATGAACGAGTTTATGAGGTGAATGCACTTCATATTCATTGTTTGATTAGCGTATGCGTGTTTATTGGCACAGTTCTGAAAGTCACATTTCTGAGTGTGAATATATTTTTGGAGAACATACTGAATTGTAATTTTTAATTTTAGTGACAAGCTTCGTGTACATCTTATCGTTTGGATTTCATATTTAAGTTTTTATTCAATTATTTAAACAAAAAATTTCACCAGATTAATTTTATTTGTCCAAGTTTCAACATGAACCGTTACAGTCCTCGCTTTTCCCAAACGATTTGTTGATGTTTTTGTCGGTGCGCATTTAAAAAAGATACAACATTAAATCTTCAGTGAAAGGTAATTATTTTCAGGAAAAAAATAGTTTTATTGATTGATTTTCATCGAATTCACGAAGATTTCAAGAAAAACTCTTCCCAGAAAAATTCAAATTATTCGTATTAAAGAGAGAAGCATGAAACTTTAACAAATATGGTTTCCTTTTAATTAGATTTTCTTCGATTTTTTTGTTTTTCATCACTAGATGTTTTGCTTTCTTCGCGTGTTTACTTCTAATGATGATAACTTTTCAAAAGAGTCTTATGATTAGCTTTTATTCGTTTCTTAATGACCACGTTTGCCTTTCAGTTAATTAATAATTGGATTCATAATACCCATATATATATATATATATGATTGGACATTAGAGGCAGGATTGTTTATGAGTGTTATTTTTTTCTTCCCCTTTAATTTGTAACTGCATTGATTGACTAAAGCTTATGGCTTATTGAACCATTTCGGCTACTTTATTTGGATCATATATCTATGTATCGTTGTTGATATCAATTCAAGGAAGAATGCAAACCGAAATGAATTTTTATGATTTGATTTTCGAATTATTTGATCTTATTAACGTTTTATGTTAGTTGACGGTTTAACTCCTTTTTGATTTTTGAAATTATTTTGGAAATTGAAGACAAAGATAGACTACTCAACTTAAGATAGTCATGCCAAATTTTTATATTTATTATGAGTGTAGATACCTTTATTTATCATCTCTGTAATTTTTGGTACAGAATAACACGTCTTTTACGAAAATGTATATCTAGATCAAAGCTTCACAAAGTACTGAAATTTTTCCCCTTCAATTATTGAATCCAACATTCTAATCAGGACATTTTACTTTCTGCTCTCCCTTTACAGGAGGCAAAAAGTACCTAAACTTTTTACCTTCGATTATTGAATGTGATATTCTAATCAGGGTATTCTTGTTATCGTTTGTACAGAAGTAAGTAATAAAGGATACTTTTTTCCACTTTCTCTTTTACAGGAGATAGAGAACATCCCATCTTGGACCAAGTAATGGAAAGCCTAGCCACGCATATTATGCGCGATCGTGGAAGGCTAACCCGGGCAACATCACTTGTATCAGGCGAATTCAGCTAAAGTCCGTTGTTTCAGTGGAAGTTTTTTAGAGGCTTATTTTTTGAATTAGCGATTTAATTTTGGAATAGAGTATATATATTGTTTACATAGTCCATTAGCAGTGTAACCTTGCTAACGAGATGACCATGTACTACTGAAATCGGCCTTGTCGGAAAGCAAAATTGGAAAAATAAGAAGACACAGCTTTGAGTTTTTCACGGGCATTTCATGGTGATTAAGATTGTAGCCAATGTACTAGGGTGAAGACTAGGAAAAACGAACCACGACCGCATCACCGACAATCTGGGCAATCATCGAGCATCTTATCTTCAAAAGTTCAAAAGAACTGAATCTGAATGACTATTAAAGCTCGTTTTCTCATTAATGGATTGAACGACAATGAAGCCTTGAAGCCTAAAGTAAATCATCCTGATTTTTACTATGTAATTTAAAAAACGGAATTTCAAGTGGCACAATGGACTCGTGGGCTGCATGCCGACAAGCGACTTAAGCGGTTCATGCCTCGCATCCATCATTCCATCCATAAGCGACCTATAGCGATGCGAATGCAGCTGGAAGTGTGGTTCGCGGTGCGGATCGTGTGAAGCCAACTTCAAAAGCGGTTCACGTCGGGGCCAACAACATAGAAATTAGAAACTAGAAGACGAGAAATAAGTTTTGTAGATTGCTGAGTCAATACTCGAGGTTTTCGATTCAAAAGGAAGAGTCTGTGTACGACGATCACTAGAGGAGCGACCATCTGACCAATGTTTAACACCATCTGTTAAAAATAAAGGCGATGTAATGTGTGTTGAGCTATTTTAGTGCATATATAGCTGGCAACATCTTTAGATTTACCGAAATAATGAGGAATAATACCGAGAAATACTTGAAAACGAAATAGTGTACTTCTCAAAACTCTGGAGAAGATACCTGAACCAATTATATCACCGCTACAATCTCCAGATGTGAGCTTCAGTGAACTCGTATTTGATGAGCTGTAATAGAACGGCTGGAAAATTTGTTCAACATAAACCCAACATCGAAACGGAGAAAAATTTCGAAAGAAAATCCTGCTCATCCTGAAATCGTTTAAAAGAACCAGGACTTGTTGAAATCGTTAACTAGAACCATTAAAAACAATAGTACTATAGATAAATGTGTAATTTCGATGTAAATGATGGGAGCCCCATCAGATGCTGCCACCCTTCCCTTCACAGACTGCAAATTTCCTCATTTATCGTGTCCAAGTTCTGAAAACGAAAAACCTCCATTTCATGTAAAAATTCTGTTAGCAGAGTTACGAACCAAACAGAAACTAGTGAACGTATTGTCTTACTATACTTACACGGATGAGTCAAAAATTTCATGAATGTTATATTTTAAACTGTTTTTGTTGTTTGTATTTTGAAATCAATTAAAAACAAGTTAAATGATGGCAATCAGAACTTTTTAACTTTTTTTTGGATTGTTTTGATTTTGTTTTAAATGGTGAGTAAATACTTATTAACGAGCGTGTACATTAAAATACAGTAGCAACACATGATTTGTTTATTTCGAAGCCTTGGCGTACGTATTTCTCATATGTACATCTTTCTGAAAAAGGTATATTGGACGCGTCTAAGAGACAAGGATGGTACATGGGCATTCCAAACGATTTATTTCGTTCTTAATATTGATGATTGGAGATCGTGACAAAGTACCTCATTTAATGAGCACCTGATCATTTTGAGTGCAGTCTATTAATCGATACTTTTATAATATGAAACGATATGATTTCTAAAAAAATAGTACTATCAAAATATCAAGCTTTAATGAAATCATTTAAAGATCAAAATGTGATCGTCTAGCCCTTCCTGAAAAGTTTTCATCGCTGAAGATAGCCTGTTTACCATATTGTATATTTTCAAATAATACATTCCATAAAATTTACATTCATCTCATTGGTAGTCCATTGGACCGTTAAATCTCCACAGCAATTTCAATGAACTTGTACATTCGAAATGCACTCCATAACGTTTACATTGATATGAAGGTGAGATAATAATAGAATAACTCAACCTTTAAGAGATTTTCGGTTTATTTAAATCAATCAGAGCATATGGGGCCCCCGTTAGAATAAAATCCCCATTTTTGTAAAATTCAAACTTCCATTCATGAATTCTATTCACAAACGGTGAAAGTGAGTATCTGAATAACTTTAGTATTTTATTTTCTATCCATTTTGCATGTATCAAACCATTCTTCTTTCATTTTCCACTTATTTTCCCTCGCACTTCATTGCCAGTAACATTGAACATTGTAATAATGGTTGTAATTGGATCGTTTTTATTGCATGTTTCACCAATTATGCAGCTGATACTCACAAACTAAGAATTGTGTAGTTTTTTCATTACCAAGCATATTCGTTATTACCTATCGGAAAATCATTTAACAAACTGTTGCTTGGCATGTTGAGCAGATTCTGCACTACTTTGTAATTGCTCTGATTCTGTCAGTATTCGTTTTTCAATAGTTTTCTACGAAACATGCAAGTTTTTTTTCTTTATGACCCGATATGGATTTTCCAGATGTGGTTGTTTTTTTTTCTAATTCATTCACGCACTGATGAAAGATAGTTTGAACAGATGTAACAACCATCATTGCAGTTTTTTTGCGCGATTGTAATGTATCAGTTTTTCAGTTGAACTTGCGTTACAAACATTCGATTGAAAGATATTATTGTTTATTCTAAATTCAGTTGGATTATATTAAATTTTCTGTAAAATTTCTGAAACCTTTAGTGAAATGAGAAAATTGGTTTTGTGACAATCATTTTTGTCATGCCTCTGAATTATATAACATTTAACTTTACTTTAAAGTGAAAAGTTTACACCAAATCACCTTATACACATTATTCATAGCGGTAAGTGAACCTAAAAAATATATTTCAATAAGGCTTTCCGTTGTGATTGAGTGTTAATATGAAATATGTGAAATAAGAGGGTCATACGAAGGAGATATTACTGCAGTATCTGCATACTGCAAAACCGAAATGGCAATGGTAAAGATTACCTTCTTGGTATCCTGGAGTCTTGTCTGAGGCCTCATACCACTTCCACAAAAGTCACAAGTGCTCGACATTTCGATGTTCAACCCAAGAGTCGGCACAGGACACAACCGAATTCACATTGAAAAAGCGTGGTTTCTTGTTTTCTCATATTTTTTTCACCAGTGGTGAATCTGCTACCACGTACTTATTCTAAAGAAGTTGAAGATCTTTGGCTTGATCCAAATATTGAAAGAGATTTAAGATGCGTTTCACATCTACGACTAATTTACATTTTTTAAGGAACTTGTAACTTGTAAAATACTCAATTTTTAATTTATTGATTTCAGCCCTGCTGGATCAGTAAGGACCATCTATCTCTTTTACTGCATAGGCGACCAGAATGTACACAAAAACGAAATTTTCAAGGCTAGGAGACAGAAAACAAAGTTGACAAGCAAAGGAGAAACGTAACCTTCGAAAATGGCACGGTTTCAACAGAGAGATGGTAGAACGAAGCAAATCTAGTCTGAAATTCAAGCATGTCGAATTATATTAGTATACTATCAAAAACTATACATCGAATTCGACCTGATAATAGTTTTGACTGTTCTAGGATGTGATACTAAATATTTATGGTTTACATTTTCGAATTCAAAATATCATTTTTCCTCAATGACCTGAATGACCGGTACTCGATGGGAGAGACTTTTCAGTTCCACTTATAACGATTTTTCATAAACAGAGATTTGAATTTTGATGCGAAATCTGATTCTGTTTCATCAAATTTCACCCTTTCTGACCAATACTTGTTTCGATCGATGCAGAATGATTTGTCTAGAATCAAAAATTAAATTGATACGATCTTAACTTCGAAAAATAAATAATTTTTTTTGGACGGAGTCCATGCGCTGCTGAAAATATAAGGAAAAGACGTCGATTCCGATGGACAATACTTTGAATAAAATATACAAAGTTTACCAATTTTTTTCAACGAGGCAACACAAACGAGGTCTGTTTAAAAAAGTATCGTGAAGTTTGAATTTTCGCGGGCTATATGTATTCGATTTTCGATATTTTTGTGGCGTTATGTTGATACTTATGTCCCTCACTTATGCTTATGACAAGCTCGGCCATTTTGAATCTTCAGTTAATTTTTGACAGCTTGGACGTGTTTTAACTTGTCTTCGATTTTTATCAATTCCAAAAAATAGATCAAAGAATTTGTATCATATTTTGTGTTGAAAACAATTTAAAGTGCGCGTTCCGAATATTGACTATGGCATATGGTGAAGCTACCTTGGAGCAAAGCAACGTTTATCGGTGGAACTAAATGTTCTCAGAGGGCCGAGAAGATGTGAACGACAACAGACGAAAACATTGATAAAGTGAAAAAAATAGTATTAGCGAATTGTCGAATCACCTTTAGATAAGTTGCTGAGGACCGAGCAAACCGATATGTTTGGCTTGTTCTATTCGATTTTTACCAATGGGTTTGAGATGGGTCGCCACGAAATTTGTGAGCTGTTGGACTCTGTCCGTGACGACCCAAATTGGCTCCAACTGGTGACGAATCACGGGTTTATGATTATGACGTGGAAACCTAAGCTCAATCATCCCAATGAAAGCTGCCGCACGAGCCAAGACCGAAAAAAGCGCGCCAAGTTCGGTAGAATGTGAAGGTCATAGTCTATGGATAAACTAGTCGTAAAACTTAGAGTAAAAAGTGGGCTATCAATTTTCAACGTCGAGTAGCTCCGAGGAACTACCAAAAGCTTCAAGCTTTAAGCACGACCATATGCTCTGCTCTGCTTTACACCTGTATTTCCTATAGTTGTTTCGCTGGGATCTCTCTTAAATTTCTCGTAATGCTCTCTTAAATTTAGTTTTAAAGCACAGTGTATTTCATTTCCCCACCTAGAGTTTTCCCACTGTATATTGTATACACTGTGGTGAAGGTTTTGCTTACAGTTTTCGTCGATTGCAGGGGCGTGGTGCATCAAGAACTCATGTTCTTGCCACAGGGTAAAACGGTCAAACGGAATAGTACCTGCAAGCAATACGCAATTTGCGCAAAGCAGTCCGCCAGAAACGTACGAATTTGTCACACATCATAGCCTGTGCGCGAATTTTTGGCCAAAAACAACACACACCGCAGCCACCGTATTCCCCAGACCTGGCTCCTTGTGACCTTTTCTTGTTACCGAAACGGAAGAGGCCCATGCAAGGACGACGCTACGCCACGATTAAGGAGATAAAGAGGGCATCAAAGGCAGAGCTGAACAAGATCACAAAAAATGATTTTCTGAAGTGCTTTGAGGATTGGAAAAAAAGTTGGCGCAAGTGTATAGTATTTGATGATGGGGACAAAATAGATATTGATGAATAAATAAATAATTTTCGAAAAAACATAAAATTCGCGATACTTTTTGAACAGACCTCGTACAGTGCAACACATACTAGTCTATCTATGTATTATGTTTTTCAATTCGTTGGGAAAGTTCAAATTTTATTTATGAGTTTATAAGAATCGCCGAAACAACGATTTTACATTTTTATAATTCAAAATACATTATAAAAAAATTAAATTTAATCAATAATTCATGTCAATCAATAAGATTTTTGAATGAATGGATGAAAGATCATAACGTAAAATTCAATGTGATCATATTGGAGCTAAGTATGTTTCGTCGGTTTATTTGTGAAATTGCTAACTTCGTTTTAGGAGAATCTTCAGTCTAAACAAAAAACTGAACATAATCTCCTAAAGAATTAGTGGTATTATAAAACACGAAGCTAGTTTTTGTAAATCGTATTTGAAGTCATGTTCTATGAAATTAAACGGTTTGCTGAAAACGAATGTGTTTTTTGTACTATCATATAGCAATCAATAAAAAATTGTAGTTGTCAAAAAATAGATTTCCAAAGAGGCAATTTTTAAAAAACTTACTTTTTTTCCGTAAATCTAATTTTTCTTGAAAACTACGCATTTTAAATCAGCAAAACTTCTAGCATCTATCGTCAGGACATAAATAAAGTAAATAATAAGTAAAATCAAAATTAGAATTTAATATTTACAGGAAAAATACTAATTTTGATGTGCTCATTCCTTATAACTCGTTTCATCCATTAAATATTAAGCTAGCTTATTTTCATTCCATGATAAATCGTGCTCTAAATATTCCACTTTCCAAAGATAATTTCGAGAAGGGGCTTTATACCATTGAAAATATAGCCAAAAATAATAGATACCCTAAACAACTCATTTTAGGCCTTATAAACAAAAAAAAACGTAAATTGAAAATTATTAAACAAATATATCCAGTTCAAAAAGATGGTAATGTTCAATCATGGGAAAAGTTAAATTACCTAGGCATCAAGAATAAATTGTCCAAATATTTAAAATACAACACTGAAGTATCCTTCATTCATCAGACTAGAATTAATTAAAAAAAAATTACTTTCTAACAACAAAAGCAAAAATGATCCCCTTTCCCATTTAGGAATGTATTGTGCATCCTGTGATAATTGCGATGCAGCTTATATAGGACAAACAGGTAGGAGCTTTAAAATTAGATACAATGAGCACATCAAAGCAACTAGACAGTTATATCCAAATTCTGGGATAGTCCAACATATTTTAGATACACGTAATAATTTTAGTATCAACAATATTTAATATCCTCCATAAAATAAGCAAGGGGAAAAAGTTGGACTACCTGGAATGCCTTGAGATAAGGCGGGCCACAAAATGAAAGGAACACCTGCTAAATGATATTACCCTTCCCTTCCAATAACCACTCCTTCAACCATTAATTATTTAACCTGAAGATGATCTAAGGATCGAAACGCGTCGTGCTAATAAAAATTTGTGAGTCAAAAAACAAGAGTTTAATTTTATTAAGATTTTATAAATAAAGTAAATTGTAAAAATATTACGTATAATTTGAATTTTTACGATAATGCCTGGGATTTTATTTTTGTTTTTATTAAATTAAGACAACTTTATTTTGACCCTAACTCTCTAACTGTTTTTTTTTTTTGTGACGAAATTATCAGTGCTCATTTTAAAGGTCATATCAAGCACTTTAAAAAATGTTTGGTATGTTTTCCGCGAAAAAGTTACCATTTTTCTGTTATTTGACGATAAAATACGAGTTTACGTTTGATTAAAGTGAAAACTCGGTCCCTACTACACGTAGGAAAATAAAAAAAAAAGCATTCTCTTTGTTATTAAATATACTACATTTTTGTTTTTGTTTTTGATTTTTTAGATAAAACGCTGAACCGCTGAAAACCTCGGGATGTTTGATCACAAATAACTCAAAAAGTATTGATTGTACGAAAAATTTTCATAGAACATTTTTTTGCTTCGAATTGACCCCATACTTGATTTTTGCGGTTGTTTTAAATAATAAATTTTCGACCCTTTGAGGAGAAACGCACATCGGCACTATATAACTTCTGTTTCTTATGCTATTCCCTAGTTTCAGTCCAAATTTCACGTCAATCAGTCTTGACCGAAATATTTCGGAGGCATAAACCGTCAGTGGCTCGGCAAAACATTGATTTTTAAAAAGCGATTGTTTCTCAACAGAACGTGCCAAGATTTCAAATCTACAGAATGTTTCAGAACTGATGATTTTGACAAAAATAAATGAGTTTTTAAAATATTTTATGTAAGTTTACATTAAATTTGTCATGTCCATATTCATTAGATTAGTTTGAAATCTGATAAGGAAATAGAAAAATAATTTTTCCGTAGTGTATTCACATTTTTGAAAACCTTTTCACGGAAGAGAGATTCAAACCCATTAAATGTCTGAAATTCTTTCAAAATTAAGTCTCATTTCAGCTTGAAACCAGCTTACGAAACGAATAGTAGAATGATCGGATTTTATTTTGGAATTATTACGAAATTCTTTTCTTTTTTGTAGTTTCAGGATGAACTCATGAAATTTATAATAGATATTTGTATATCCATGTAATTGATCAAAAAAAAATACCCGAAAAAAATATCGTTGATTTTTAAGTGTAACAGAGCATCACAAACATTAACTTGATGGATGTTGTGCACGTTACTATTTGCTTGCCATTTAGTATCTGATTTACGTCTGATATCATTGACCTCGCTGGTTGTGTTTTATCTGAAGAATACATACTGAAAACAATATTTCTCTATATTCGGTGCGACGTTCATATCGCTCTCATTAACTATAGTTTGTATGTTTGATCAGATTTTAGTAAAAACAACAATAATTGTTCTCGCCATTACTTGAAATGCTATAAATAAAATAATATCTATAGAAACTGCAGAATTGGTGTGCTGCACATGTATTTAATGCATGGGTATGAACTTTATTTTTTCATGAAATTCGTTGCTGTTTTCGAGTATCATCCGATACGCTATATCATGATTTTCAATATCTTTTATGCGGCTGAATGCGAACATATGACGTCTTTATGTTATTGTGTTCACTGAAACTAATATCCAAATGACGTTTTTCCGAGACAACCTTTAAACTTGTTACGAGGATTCTTATCTGGCTGGCCTATTTCACTTTTAAGTGTACACAAGCGACATTCTGCTCGCAACAAACAGAATATATATGTTCCACAGAATTTCCCTGCCCTCAACCTCAGCACACGAATATCAAGAAAGTTGTGAATTAAGTAGTGCCCCTTATCTTTTTCCATTTCGCCTGGTTTTTTTTACGGTCGGCCACTTGTAAAAGTGAGCTCATAATTCTACCACGTATTTATTTGATTAATTGTAGAAGGCATATTCAAGATATCGTTCACGGTAATTCATAATATGATCGTAATTTCTACCTATGCGCAACAATGTTTTAATAAGAAGCCATCGTTGGTTACTGTCGCGCGCCGTTCATACGTTCAATAAATTTTATTGATATATTATAATAAGTGCCGTAATAAAGTTGAATATTTGACACAAGAGTGGCTGGGAAAAAACTGAATTGATTAAGGATAATGGATAAGTTTTATGTCTTTTTGAAGCAGGTTATGCAAGCGAATAATTCAAACAGCAAGAACAGTAGCTTCAATTTCAAACGATCATTGTTTATAATACAGATAACACAAGAATTTCTTATCTTTTTCAAATGCATGTCATTAGCATTACTTAAAAAAATAGTCTTTAACAAAATATTTAATTGTATTTGGAAATTTTACAGTAGGTATTTGCTAATATAAAAACTGATAAAAATTAGACTCTTGCATATGGTGAATTTAATATTAGAAAAGAAATGAAATAGTTTCCAAATAGTCTAATTCCAACAATGTATCTAAAAATGGACCATTATTTAAACAATATTTTATCATAAATCTATAAATCTGATGCAATTTCAAAAGACATTATAAAAGCAATTTCACGGTTGCATGGCACGACAATACATGCCATGGTTCAGCAATTAAAATTTTTGGCTATATGGTAGCTTTAATTATCATTATAATTGGTTTCATATCAGATATTTTTGCATCTACTTTTTTTATATTCGAATTCACTGAAAAACATTTTTCACCGACTGCGAGTAAACAAAAAAATTAGATGGCTTTCATGGTAAATTGATAGTTAGTCAAAGTAAATAAAATTTCATCGTTGACTTTCTATTTTTAGTAAATCATTAATAGCTTTTGAAAGGATTTGTGCGATTTGATGAAAGTTTTGCAGCATTTTGGTGAGAACAACAAACAATTGGCAGGAGTTTCAATTCCAAATCTTTCAATGTTGAACATTCTGCGTTCTGCAAAATTTTTGTAAGCTTGCCCCAATCCAAAATATAAATTTTTGAAATAATGTCTCAGAAATGATTTTATTGCAGACTAAGCTTACGATTTTTGCGCATAAAGTTCGATCGAAAAATAATAATTATATGCATGATCAATGATTGCTTTTTATCAATAAATTTCTGAAGTTTTTTTAGTTCGTAAAGATTCGCTAGTAGATTAGTTGTTTGAGTTTGCATGTTTTGAATTTTTATTCCTCGTCGTTAAAAGTAACTTATTCTATAAATTGATCGGAACTTAAATTTGAAAGTTTACTTAGAAGTCTTCCTCACGATTTAATTTTCAGCAGGTAAGGACCGCCTTGACTAAGGTGAGTAATGGTGGACCTATTCGCGCTTAACATGCGACATCGCAAGCGATAGGTCATCGTATGGTGGGCCCAGACAGCAACTTTTATGCCTGGCGAGCTTCGGCGAGAAAGATACGGTCAACCGAGGGATTGTTTGATCATGCGCAAAATTCGTTAGTTTTGATCGGTTGTTTCAGGATGTGAGTTTCACACATAGTAGATTGTGAAGGTCTTGATTTTTAACTCGCTATGCACCCAAGTTTATGGTTAAGAGCAACATATGAGGCTATATACCTGGATATTGTTTAGATTTTTGAGTTGTCGTTTTTAAAGATATTTTGTAAATCAGGCATAATGGCGATTGGATCTCAGGTAATGAGATTCGATGTCAAGAATACGGAAACGACCTAAGACATTATGTAATATATGTCATGCCAGTAGGTAACGCATCTCTAGTCTTGAAGACGCTGAACCAAAACATATCCGCACTACTTGGACCGGTTCGTTGACTGACTGAACATCTGCGAGATTATTAAGACGAAAGTTTTGTTTAAAAGCGTTTGGTAAAGTTCGTTCTTTCTAAAACATTTTTATTGATATGCTAGCGCTGAAGTTCGCATGATTTATCTTTTGCAAATAGCACATTATGAATCATGTGTTTTCGTTGAGAGTGAGACCGTTATACAAGGAAGGATAAGACAAGGCATGCTTTTTAACGGATGAGAAATCGGCATTTAGGAGCCATTCGTAGGAAAAACAAGGGGACAGTTCTAACGAACTTTCCATGAAGTTCTTGTTTCATTAACATGAAACAAGAACTTCTTGGAAAGTTCTTGTTTCTTTTTTTTTGTCTTTTAACTTCCCTGTATCTTTATACTGAGAAGTTAAAAAGAGAAAAAAAGGACCTAGAATTAAGCCATGAGATAAATCAGATGTTGAGAGAAACTGAAACTGCAGGACAATTTTTGAAAGCAACACGACATCGACGGCGTGAAAGAAAAGAACTCGAATCTAGAAGATATTTTGGGATGCCGAACTCAGATAATATGAACAGTAGGACATCACGAGGGATCTTATCGAATGCTTTAGAAAAGTCTTGATTGCTTAAAAAATGAGACAACATAATTTGTAAAGGCAAACAATTAAACAAATTGCAATGAAGAGCTCGGAAGCCATGCTACTCCTTCACAATTATATGACCCAAAATAAAAAGTTGAAGTTATGAACCTACTTTTTCGGGAGCATGGAGGAATTCGGTGATGTAATTTTCGTGTATTGTTACAAATATTATCTTTTAGTTCGAAAATATTTTCATACAAAAGCTTTTGATAAAAGTCATGCTTAGACGAAGACTTATGATACTCTTAGTTAGGCGTTAAAAAAGAGTAGGAAGACCATCGGGATCAGCTTCTTCATTAATGTCAACCGATTTAATGAGTATTTAAAAAAGGTTCATTGAAGTTAGAGGCAATAAGTCGACAGTGAAGTTATGTCTCATATGAAGATCCACAAACATTTTGAGCGAAGGAAAAAATGCCCTGGGAATGGAATGGAACTTACAACTGGATTGCGCGAAGTTGACTAAGAAATTCTAAAACACAAGGAAAGGAGCTGCAATAGAGCTGCTGAGGGTTTTTAACGGCCGAATAAAATAGCTTTAAGTTGCTAGTTATAATAATATTTTCAATATTTTCATAGAATATATTTTATTGTAAGTTTGATTAGTGTTGAATTCAGTCTGTGTCATCCTGACCGTCGTTTAGTTTATAACTAAGACACTAGGGTTCTTTCAGACATAACAAGTGAGAATTTTCACCAGAAACCCAGCTTGGGCCAATAAGAGTTCTGGAAGAAAAATACAGGGATTTTTTTTGAATCAATATGATACACAATAGTTAAAGCGCAGCACATCAGATTAAATGAGTAGTTCGTTTTATAGAAATTAAAATTAAATGATTTAACAAGTTTATGAACTTTCATTGCCACGTGCTTGATGTGAGATGTCTATCTCCCATATTGCAGAAACCGTAGTAGTAACGTAGTAGCTAACATAATACATGTTGCTCACTAGAGCCGTTGCTTACAAAAGAAATATACATAAGTTTTCGAAGAGTGATCTTGAACTACAATTCTTTATGGACTTTTCTCCATTTATCATGATGGTACTAGTCCAAGTTCTGGAAACAAAAAACCTCCATTTCGTGTGAAAATTTGGGTTAGCAGAGTTGCAAACCAAGCACAAAGTAGTGGATATCTTGTCTTACTATAAACATGGAGATTCATATCATAAAGAACTGTAGAATTAGTTATATTTGCTTTGCTACGAAACAAATGAGCTCATTCCACCTGATCTAAGAGCGGTCGTGATGTCTAATGAAGAGTGGAGCTGCAGCTCTTGATGAGGTTGCCATCCTTCACACCAAAACCGCACATTTTCATCACTGGAATCCTAAACTCTTTGAAAACATTATGTAATTGTGCGAACAGAATACCAAAGCTTCTATAGTTTGCAATTGAACCTTAATATTCGATTTTGTGGATGCGAGGTGTACGAGACATTTTCCAAAACGAAGGAAAGATATCTAGCGACAGCGATTTGCAGAAGGTGGCATCAGGAGATGAGATAAGTTGTTTGCTGCTCTACAGGACGAAAAAAGTAGATCGGGACCTTAATCGCGCTGGCCATATCACTTTCACTGTATTTTGCATTTATACATATTCGAATCTTCAAAGAATAAAAACAAACTGCTTCTATCTGTGAGGATATTTTTACAATCAGGTCTCTATTCGAGAAACTTCCAGTCATAAATTTGATTTTCCGTGATAAGTGGCATTAGTAAAGGACGTAATTTGAATGGCAATTTATACTGCCTCGTAATCGTACGCGGGGAGTATAAAATTGAGAAAGGAGTTTTATGAGCTGAACTAACAAAAATCAACATGAAAGAGCTAAGTGGGGGCTATCTAGTCATAAAATTCATAATTAGAGCGCTTTTCATGACATTTTTGGTATCATTCACACCTACTTCTAAAAAATCATCGTTTAACTTCATAACACTTTCAGACATCTTTTTATAATCCACTACACAATATCCGGCTAAGTAAATAAACATATTTTCAGAGCTATCCAAATTAGAATTCCGCTCAAACCCTCACGAGCTGCCTTCAAATATGCTAAGGACATCATAAAAATATTCCAATAACATGTTTTGACTCAAGCAACGTCGTCGTCCATATTAAGGAGCGTAATTTACGAAACTTCAAATAGAAATTTAGATAAAATCGATGAAAATTACTCGTCCCCACATTGAACGGTCGTTCTTGTAACGACAACAGCATCCGATTTTTGTCATGTTATTTTCACTTATCAATGCCAAAAATATGCTAAAGGATTAGATAAAGCACTTGTCATATGAATTTGTGCTTAGTGGAAAATATTAAGACGTTAATTTACAATGAGTTGGCGTTGGAAGTTAGGTCTTTGATTAGTTTCGACATATTAGCAAAATATTTACAGAGTTTACGTCTTTACTAAGAGGAATTCACGAAAACACATGTTTTCGGGAATGTTCGTAGTTTTGACTGTTCTTAGGTACAAAAACACGTGTTTTTGAATATATTTTAAAATGGCCTTGTGAGAAGATTATTAAGATTAACAAAAATACAACGAAAACAAGTGGTAACCGATATTGCCATATGCGATATATAAATGTCATTTGTAGTCCAACAAAAATTTAGATAATTGTTCCACTCCCTTCATACAAGGAATATCTTTCATCACCTTCTACAATAATTTCTTATTTAAAATTGTTCATAATATTTTTTTCTATTTTGGTAATGGTTTGTAACGTTTATTCAAAAATGTGATCTATTCCAAACCAATGCAAAGGAGGAAGGGTTCAGACCGATTCTCAGATAATCCTTTCTTTCAACATAGAAGATCTGAGTTAAAGCGATAACGATAAACAGGGTATGGCGTATATTTCAGCAATGGTTCCAATAATGACCTACCTTAAAAACGACGATCGATCCGGAGTTTTACTACGGGAATGAATCGAAGTTGCAGTGCTTGCACAACCACGAAAACTTACCAGGAGTATACTAGTACCAAGGGAGCCGTGGCCCCAGGGACTTGTCCCTGCCGACGTCGGTGAAGAACCTATTTGGTTGCAACTTGATGGCTGTGGTTAATACCCGAAGCGGATACTAACATTATGAGTACAGTTTAGAACCGGTAGCTATTCGGGAATCGTTCTGTATTGAGGTGCAAAGGCGTGTGTTTCGCGTTCTCAACAGAGGAGCCAACCGCGCTTTAAAGAGCGTCAAGGATGATGATGGGTCCGATCCGTAGCAGAGATATGAAAGAATCTCTGCAAGCTCTGGATAAGCTTGTATCTGACTCGAAAAAGCAGTGCTTACGCTTTCAGCGTGGCTTATTGACTCGTACGTGCTTGGGAGCTTCGGTGCAAGCTTTTTCTTTTTGTAATCCGTGCCTAAAAAGTCGTGGTGTTAAGGTTTTATCTGACCAGATAACCACGTTAAAACCACACAGACTTCCTGTAAGTGATGAATTGTAGTGCTGTGCGCAGCGACCGATGAAGTGAGGGATTTTTCTAAAGGTAGATATGTTACTTTTAATAAAATAGAGGCTTCATGTTAAAATTGTGTTGAGACAAAAAGATTCTCAAGAATATCAATGGATAATGGGGGGCAACGAGGGTTCTAGTCGATGTGGCTTCCAGGAATGACAGTCAGGGAACGAATGGGGTGTTACTCTGGTGGTTGTGGGCCTCCCTCGAAGTATACTCCTGATCGAGGAGAGTTGGCTGCACAGCTATATACACTCATTTTAATCATTTCCGAGGAGTAAGGTGGCAAAACTTATAAACAGTAATAAACCGCATCCACATGTAAATCAATCCATGCATGCTATATTTAGCGACAGCAGTGAGCATAACGTTTAATTCAGATGATGTTGGTAGCATCGATCTACGACGCTCATTTCACAGCGCACAAATTCCCGGTGCATAATTCTCAATCAATATAAGGAAGTGGTTGATCCCGTTCGCGCTTCTTTTTGTGCGGGCAGCAAACGACGACCACAGATGAGTAAAGAATGACAGAAAATTGTGAAGCTGCCAACTAATTATCTTGTTTTGTTGTGCGGGAAACACGGCAACAAGCGAATGAGATTTTTTGTTGGATATTGGACGACAAGATCAACTACGAGATTTGGAAGACGTATTGAAAGCGATGGATAACAGTAATTTTGGTGCCGAAAACGACGGCTGCAAATTAGAAAGATAAGTCGTGAAATCGATTAGCATGGAGCGCATTCAACAAAGCAATGGAAAGAAAAGCAGTGGTGGTTGCGCTTCTGTTAGAAATTCTTCGGTGTTGACCGGAACTAGAGTTATGAAATTGTAAGTAACTGACGGTTTCTTGTTCTATTTTATTAAATAACTTCTTTTGTGCGATTTTTTTCCTCTTCCGGACATTGTTTTGTGCTTACCGGTTGTCTGCACAGTCCCTTGGAGAAGTCAATTTGCTAGTGTTGGCTTCGACGATCATCTTCTCAATTTAGGTTCGGTCCACGGGTAGTTTCGACCTTCAGTTTTGACTTCTACGTTTAACTTGATGTTTTTCGGTGTCTTTCTTTACACAAATTTTGATAAAGGGTCGATCAAATTTTTAATTTTTGCTCCATAGTTGTCGATATCTGGCTTACGGACCTTATTCGATGGATAATTATTGATTATAAGCAGATGCCAACCGACTAGTGACGTTATTGATTTCTGTGATCAAAAGAGTACAATTTTTCATGGGTTTTAAAAGGTTTTTTTCAATCAATTTAGGTGTTCTTTAATAATGAAATCCACACGGCCAATGTCAACTGGAAGATGAGTTTATTTACATATTCATGGAGCTATTTTAAGTAATTACATGTCCACATGTTCACATGGCAACTCTTCAACATCTGTCAAACAAAACTATCTTCATTCTATACAAACGCTTCAAAATGTTTCCAAATGCACGAATTATAAACACATGCTTTTGTGACAAAGTAAATGGCCCATTGAAAAGCATAACCAAATGCGCCACAAAACGCTTTACTCGAATTCAATATCATAGATAAAAACTACCCCTTGAAAAATAAAGAACAGAGTAAATAACATTTCGAATTGATTGGCAACATGATTGCTAGCTTTCTTTAGAACCATATCTCTGTAAACTAGCTCAGCGACGATTAAAAGGACATGTCCAAAAATAGGAAGGAAACACGACAAGTACACACAAAAAGCAAGTCCCTCGTGGGAAGCAGCTTCTAATAACTGGCAATAGAGGAAAGTGCGTAATATGATGAGTTCGTTGTAGCCATGCATAAACTATATGTTATTCAATATTCATTATCGTGAAGGATATGTTCAATGAGAAATTCGTTTAGCTTTCATATTTCCGTAATAGATTTAAAACAGAATGATTCAGAAATTTAAATACTGTAATGTTACATATTTATTCACTCCTTCCAAATTAATTTCAGTGGTTTTTTTAAATTTATGATATAGAATATTGGAAATCGACTATGTCAAGCACATTAATAATTTTATAATGAAATGAGTTTAATTTCGAATTGGAAAATTGTTCGATATCATCTAATGAAATTCACATTTCGAGAATATAAAGGAAGACATTTCATCATAATTCAACATCGATAATTAATACGAACAGCATTCATTCATTATAAATTGTTTCATTTTTAGAGCAATACAATTATGCCGGGGAATTCCTTATACGTCAGCGAGGGGTCATCGGTTCTGGCTTCGACCACCACATGCAATTAAGTTAATCGACAAAACATTATGAAGTGGATATGCTCCAACGAAATAGCGTACCTACTCTACATATAAGGACATGACCTGTCCTTGAAAGGCGACAAATATGTAAAAATCGATCGAGTTGTACCTAATTTGCTGTTGGGTTAAGACCAGTATAAAATGGAATTCATAGTTTCCCTTTTAGCGTGTAGTCCAACACGAAACCACGAATCCACGATAGTGCACATGCACTCTAATCCGCAAGTTATCTTTCGCGATAGCAGATACACATGTGTATCTCTCATTCATTGGGCAGCGTAATCAATAATGCAATAATTTTCACATTTATGTAATGTCTGAAAAACTGGAGCAGAGTTGAAAGCGAAAGCCACCTTAATTGAAATTGCAAGCCATCAAGTGCATAAATGATGAATGGCATTTCTATGTTGTGGAAGCTACAATAGAAGCGGTTTTGTGTAATCCACGATTGTAGACTGTTTTCGATGAAAGAATAACTTGTAATTCTTTGATTCTTCACTAGCAGCAATCATGAAGGATTTATTATATTCTAAGTGATGAAAATGAGACGAGACTAGCCTTTGGTTGAAACTTGCACAATAAATTTTATTCAAAATGCGGAAAAACGCTCATTCTAAAACTTTAGGATAGGGCATTTGTTAGATGTTTTAAAGTGTATGTTATTTCGGCATTGGCAACAGTGACACGCTTAACAGATATGCAGTGTCAAGCCTCCATTATACGAAAAGGATCGTTATCGCTTCGTTGTGTGCTTGAAATCAATTTGTCAATCATATTTTCGGGCAAAGCTCATTTTCAGCTTGAAGGTTATGTCAATAAATAGAACAGAAGGATTTCGGGTTCCACATTTTCATCAATAAACAATGAACAAGATCAAAAGTAATGAGTGCTGCCAAACGCATTGGCATTGAATTCACAAGTTTTGTTGTTGTTTCCGCTCTAATACCTATTTCGTCAGGATCTGTTTGCTGGTGGCACGTTTTTCAGGATGAGATAGTTAGTGAAATGCATCAAAGATAAATATTCTCAGTATTTTCGGTATGTAGGATCGGATGTCTGCTGACGATCTATCACAGTTTTCTTTCTGGAGTTTGGTTTTAAGCGCCTGTTTACTTTTTATTGCGTGTTTTCGTATTCTACGTTTCAATTTATCACACAGATTTTCCATGGGATTTAAGGAGGTTGTAGGCTGTATACATTTCAATAAATCGATTTTGTTTATTTTTTACCTATTTCGATAGCAAGGAGTAAGGAGTGAAAAATGACCTGTCTCTAAAAGTGGTATTAATTCATCGAACTATTTTTTCTTTTATTATTATATTATATTAGCTTACATCTACATAAAAATTCAATAAATTTTCATATCAAGGAAAAAAAATTCGGACCGTTCCGTTAACTCCACGCATTAGGTTCCGTACAACGGTGTCATCGACCACCTTAAATGCGTTTCCCCACTTATTTTGAAAATCCTTTTCGGTTTTAGCAATTTTGTTTGTTTTCTTTAATGTTTTCTTCATTTCAGCCCAATATCTTTCGATTGGTCGAAGTTCTGGACAGTTTTGAGGGTTATCTGCTTTCGGTAACACGAAGATATTGTTGTCCTCATACCACTTCATCGTTGATAGAGCGTAATGACTTGTCGCTAAATCTGGCCAAAATGCTACAGATGCGTCGTGTTTCTCGATGAATGGTTTTCGTCGCTTCTCTGAACACCCTTCGATGTATACTGCTGAGTTGGTGGTACCCTTCGCTAAAAATTCCTTTGATCTGAGACCACATCGACATATTGCCTGCCAAATCATATACAGCTTGGAAAATTTGGTGCTTTTTGGTTTTATATTTTGGACCTTTGGTCCTGCTGCATAAAAGTCCTGACCAGGCAACTGTGCGAAATCGGCATTCACATATGTTTCATCGTCCAACATAACACAATCGACTTTGGTCAGATAATCCTTGCATAGCTTTCGAGTCCAATTTTTCGCTTCTTTCTCCTTTTCTTCAGATCGATTGGGTACTATTTGGACTTTATATGATCTAAGATTATAATGCTTTTTAATCCTCCGAATGCGTTCCATGTTTGCACTTTTGGAGCCATATCTAGAGTGGATGTATTAGGACTCTGCAAAAAAAATTCCTCTTTACCTTTCGGCTCAAATTTGTATCGGGCGGCCCTTTTTTTCTACCTGTTCCAGACTTTCTAGCAACAGGTAGGCCCTTTTTATACTTTATAATCGTTCGTTTTACTGTTGCAATTGACGAATCGGTCTTCTTTGCTAGTACCGAATATTTACGAAGGGGATTTTCTAGGTATTTGAACACAATTAAACTACACACTTCTTGATTTGATGGCATCTTTTCAAGACCGATCGTACTATACGAATGGATTAGACGTTCTTTTTTGTCGCAGTTTATAGCTAATTTTGCATATCTAATGAAGACTTAAACTTATCCCAAACAGGAGCTATGCACCAAAAACTAAAGGTAGATTTTTTCCCGATAGTCCTTGAATTGTCTCAAAAATTTCGTGTTAAAATGTTTAAAAGATTCAGGCATTATTATTATAGTTATGCTCAATTTAATACGCGCGCCCTGTGTATACTCGTGTTTGAACCCACAACCCCCCCCCCCCTTGGGTACGCCACTGAGGGTCACTATCGCTGTTTAATATGCATTTTTATATGGCTAGGATAATGCCGCTATTTTGTGTAAAATAATAATAATAATTCAATTAAATAAATTTTTTGGTACGTTTTGACAGTGTATTTGATGAACCCAAAAAGAATTACATTATTATCTGCTCCAGGGGCCTTGTAATAAATTCTTAAAAATAGGTCAGTTTTTTGGGTGTATAAAGCCTATAACGCCCTTAAGTCTGACGTTATATAGAAGCCATTCCTGAACTATCATGGAGGTATGCTTTCGATCGTTATCCTGCTGGAATATGAAATCATTTCACATGCCCGAAGCAGTGACACTTTCAAGAAGATTTGTTTTCAAAATATTTAAATAATCCCACCGATCCATTGTATTTTCAATCAAGTGCAACTTTCTAACTCCTGAAACCGCCATACACCTCCACACCATCAAATTTTCACCACCATGTTTCACAGTTGGAACTAAATTTTTCATATTGAGCTCTTCAATCGGTTTGCGGCAACATTTTCCTCTTCAATCTGAGTCGAATATGTTGAATTTGCTTTCGTATAT
Organism: Oxycera nigricornis; assembly: GCA_963942545.1. Lineage (NCBI taxonomy): Eukaryota > Metazoa > Arthropoda > Insecta > Diptera > Stratiomyidae > Oxycera > Oxycera nigricornis. The sequence goes on from OZ012659.1 coordinate 103,825,833, forward strand.
AAATATTACCCGATTTCAAAAGTGGGCGTCCTTATCTTTGTACGATTTCGCAAAGACCAATCGCTTCTTGTGATTGACTTTTGATATCAGTGATTTACGTCTGGATTTTCGACCATGAAAGTTGTTCTCAAGTTAAACATTTTTGAAGGTTTTATCACATATTGTTAAGTTATTTTTTTTGGTAGATCGTCTGTCATTTTAAGCGCACTGGTTCTAGGATCCTGTTTGATTTTGCGTACTACTGATCGCCTGGCTGTTACGCTCAAAAATTTTGAACGTCTGGAATGAGGCTTACTTATTAAAGGGCCGGTTTCTCCGTACTATTTTATTACGCACGGCACACTAGACTTATGACTTCCAATTGCTTTTATTTTACCCATAGGCTTTCCTTCACAATATATTTTAAAAATGATTTTTCGAGTATCTAAAGATATTCCTTTACCCATAGTTGATAGCTTAGTTTTCTGGATGTGAATCGAATTCGGACGATGCTGTAAGTAGACTATAACAGCAAAAATACTTTTTATATTCCGGATAATTGTTTCAATTGACAGATGTCATTTTTCCGGATAAAAGAATTTCAACGTAATCTGCAAAGAACTCCATTTTTTTTGCGAATAATAGAATTCCTGTTGATAACGAAGCGAGAGTTGACTGTACATAATTTTCTGAGGAGGCTGGGTGACTCACTCTATGTTGCCGCCAGGACCGTCTTAAACTATTTTCGGACCCTTGGGCACACAAGAATTCAGGGCCCACTTGGAAAGTAAAGAAAGCGAATTATACTAACATTTTTCTACTATGATCATTTACTATGGGTAATCAAATATATAATATAATATGTCATCAACGATATCAGTATGCTGCTGGTTTTTTGCTTACGATTACAATAATGGTTTCTTTCGGCTTTTCTGTTGAGCAAAATTTTCTATTATATCCTCAAAGTAAATTTTTTGAAGGATAGCACTTTCTATGGACATAATTGACAAATAACTTAGTCGTTCTTCTAACATTGTTGTTCGCAATTCATTTTTTATTGTCTTAAACTACGAAAGTGACCGCTCTCCACTACAATTGGTGACCATTAGGCAAAGGAATATTCTTGTAGCAACTTCAACGTTTGGAAAGTTTCTACTAATTTATCCGACTTTATTAGGTTATATAAGATTGAAATATTTAAATCCTCTGATTGCTTTGCTATGTTTTTTTAAATATTGGCTTAAGTTAAAACATTTTGTTTGAGCTCATTGCATTAATGTCTTCATGATAAAATTCTGCAAATTCTTTGCATTTTTTGGTCAACTTGCCAGATTCGATTATTGTTACCTGTTCAACAAGAACGTTTCGCTTTTCTTTTCAAGTTAAAACCTGTTGTTGTTGAACTTTGGTGGTGAGAATTTAACGAATTTAAATGCACTAAACACAAAATTTACACAAGAATAATTCACGCGCGATAAGCATTTGGACAGCTATTCAAGCAAGCTTGCAGTGCAGGTGTTCACAGGCACATCCACGCTTAAAATTTAACCATGAAAACACTTCTGTTGGGATTTCCCCGGAAAATGAAGATTAGGTAACTTGTTTTCCATCTCGACAGCAGTTTGAGCTATATAATGCCAATTTGTACGTCTGTTCGAGTTTCATATCTTGTAGTTGTGAAAAATTATGTAAAAATATCGAAATTCGAATCACAGAATGTTTCAAAGTAACAAGTGTTGAAATTATCAAATCCTCTACGGGAAGTATGTACTGATCTAAAAATACGGACAATTAATGAACATTGATGGAGAGAGTGATTTGAAGGAGGAGTCGGTAGAAATTCGGCATGTCGAGAGGCAGGAGCTGATCGGTACCTTTTTGAAGATTTCCAGCTTTCAACGTTGAAAAACAATGGTAACAGTTTTGACCAAAAGTGACGAAATGACGATATTTAGACGGTTTTTGGAAGCAAATGGATTTAATCCAAGGTTGAGGCGCAGAGATCTTCTGTCGAAACTGGATTAGCGATACATTTCTGCGAAGAAGTGTGGCTTTTTATGTTTTAGATCTAGGGGTAGACAAATGTTTGCAATCTTGGCAATATTGGAGCTCTATTTTGTGGAGAATATGAAATAGTGTTGTCCTTTTGATGTCTCACGTATCGTTAATAAGTAAAGCATGACGAATGCATCGGTTTTGAGTTTCATCTGCATGAGAGAAAGCTGTTCCCTGATAACGTAGTGGCCCAGCTCTGAGCAAGAGGTGTCTACGATTGGTGTTCTGCCACCACAATGATTGAACTGTTAGGAATTCCCTGGCAAACCGATTCTCAGGAAAGTTTCCCAATTTGAGTTTAATTTTCGATTAAGCGATGTCAGGGGTATTTCTTCAACTGCGCCAATTTCTGGCTCCAAAGTACGTGCTTGGCGTGCAGACTTGGCCATTTGGGCGGTCGCGAACTGCATGCTCATGAGCGCCCCCAAAACCATATGCAGCCACGAAAGGGCGTGCGAAACGGGCACACATATGCTACGGTTTCCCAAACAAGTCCATGTGTTGCGGCCGACGTAGAACGCTTTGCTTCACTTCCACTACACTTATCTGCGGCCCGTGTTCTCGGGCTCGAGCGCGACGTCCACGAAAACAGTATTGTGCGCCCCAGGCCCCAATTGCGAGCCGTTTCGTGCCTGATGCGAGCGACACGGCAGCAACAACGTCTATCGAAAGGTAAATAGCACAGAATTCCTGCATTGTCACGTACTAATTGCAGTTGTTGCGAGTCAATGCCGAGAAGTTGGTGCCGCCAAGGTCCCGCCGGCCCGCAATCTTCGTTGGAGTGTCGTGTAAATTTCGCCCGGTCGAAATCTAAACAATTCATAACATACTGACCCGATATTCGTGCTCCGGCAGGTGCTCCCAGATTCAGAGGTTCAGTTCCAGGGGCCCTCGGCTTTCCGCTGCTGCGACACGACAATCTAACCGTTACTGCCACCCCGAGACACGACAAAGCGACTAATAAAAATGCAAACGATGTTTACAGAACGTTCAGCGCTGCTCGCGTGCCATGTGTACGGAACGACAAGAACCAGCCTGACAGTGCCAACAGGTAAATGTAGAAACGTGCGCCCCACATCCCCACAATGAACATGAGTCCAACTGGGGAAGGACGAGGACGAGCGCGCAGATGGGGAGCCACCAGCACGGAGGCATTCCGTGGATGACCCAGAAGCCGATTCGGCGGACTGCATATCCTGGCCCAAATAGGCTGCTGTCCTGCCGACCCACTCACTGCCTTGGGGCCGAATGCATATTTCATTCAAAACAACCCCCAAAGGGTCGTCATGACGACGGTGGCAACAAAACTCAATTTGGTAAATTATCTGTCCCAGTGTCTCGCGACTCCGCTAGCGAGCCTGCCACCCACCGCACTCACATCCCCTGCCCGAGGGGGACAAGATTCACTTTTTCAATAGTTTTCTCCATTAATACGCGCGGCTCTCGGGTCCAATTTGACTAAGTGGAAATTCTTGGTCGTGACTTCGATTTTCCACTCGACATCGTCGTTCGCTGGCTCGCGGATTATTGCGTGCTGTCATTTTCTGATTTCGAGGGCTTACCTTGCTGCAAACGACATGTCGTCAATCCAGAACGTTGCACATTTATGATGAAAAAACACAATTTCCTTAGTTGGCCAGGTCAGCAGTAAAGTTCGAAAACAATGTCGGAATTTCCACGAGCAATAAACACACACGGAACGACAGTATGGCAGAAACTCAGATACGAACACGAAGAACGAAATGAAAACAAACGTACTGAATGCCAAGTGGAAAATTATCGCACGACGAAATGAATGAAAACGACGACGGGAGAACAATTGTGCGCCTCACTCTGGCTGACAAACTTTTTCTGTGAACAAACATTTGTTGTGACAGTTTCATGATAGTGATAAGTCGTTGTGCTAGTCGTCGCCAGAGTGCTGCCAGTTGAATGTCATTCTGATGTTGGAGGGGAAATATTTGCAATGTGAAGGTGGCGCGTTTGATGCGCGGCAAATTACAAATCACGCCGTCTATTTCGAATATAGCCGTTTATAAAAGCAGCCGATTGTGGTCGTGTAAATGAAGCTTTTTTGAACACGAACAAATGTTTATGCAAAAAGCAACGTTAAAAGCTGATTGCATAAAAAATGATAGGCAGTCATCACCAGCTACCGCACTGAAAGCTCTGTGTTAGCTACACACCTCATATTCTTGCGACATCAGAACAAGACGCTGTCAAAACTGTCAAAGTGATTTTTTCTTGACGGCGTTTCACTCATAAACAGATTTTGCAAAGAATTCAGCCTTCACTAACCCGCATCATCTAAATAAACCACAGACCTTCTCTGCTTAATATCGCAAAGACTTTGTTCATTTTTATTTAATCAATTTGTCGCAGTTAAAACTATTCAACAATGGGCGATGATTGGCAATCGCAACCGTTCCGACAGAGTGTCATACAAAAAATGTAATTTATATTATTCACATGCAGAAATAATGATTATTGAATATATTTTCATATTTTATAGCAATGAAGTCTTACAAAACAATTCAGCTGACCCGTCGAAAAATGCTAGTGTTATGGAAAATCATGTGTTCAAGAAGGCTCGTAACCGGGACGAATATCTTAATTTGATTGCGAAATTGTTCATGCATATCCGAGAAAGTTATAATAGTAAGTAATTAAGTCTATTGATGATGTATCAATTACATTGCCTAGTATTTATCATTCTCATCCGATCGCTTGCATGTTTGAGACACCATTCCAGCATAAAAAGGCAATTGAATTTGAATGGGAAATAAATCTTCTAGCATCCCAAAACCACGGATCAATTGTTAGCATAGACTTTGAAAGAGCATTTGACCGGGTTGGCATACACACAGTCCTCAATTTTCTAAGATTCTGCAAAATTGGTCCAAAAATACATAACTATGTTAAAAACTTATCAAATCGGCAATTCATAGTTAAAATCAATAATCACTTCCCCTCAACATACCGAATGGCATCCCACAAGGATCACCAATATCAGTTACACTATTCTTAATAGCATACGAAGAAATGTTCAGAATAATTACAACCCAAAAATTCTTCCGATTTTGCATATATGCAGATGACCTGTACCTTTTCTCTAAATTCAAAAACAAAAAAGAATTCCAGCTCAAACTCAACACATTACTTCGAGAAATTCTTGAATGGACCAACAGATCCCGTGCTAGGATATTGCCGACAAAGTGCCAACATCTACACGTTTGCCGCAAAAGATTGTGCGAAGCCCCAACATTAACGTTTAATAATCGCAACCTAAAAACCGTAGAAAATCTTAGGCCTAGTGTTCAATAAACGGAACCTCTGGATAATTACATACACAAACTAGTAAAACAAATAACAAATAGACTCAACATTGTATCTAGTTTCAAATCCGAAGCACATCCCAACACCTTAATTAATATTGTACAAGCACTTTTATTACCTAAGCTCGATTACGGGCTGCCAGTCTACGGCTTTGCAGCGAAAAAGCAACACCGAAAAATAAAAACGTATCATACAGCGACTTGAAGAACGATCGGCGCTTTCCGCACGACACCCATAAACTGCATCCTCGCAGAAACAAGCCTACCTTCGCTAGAAGACAGATGAGACCAACTCATGGGACATCTAGCCGCGAAACTCACTCTTCCCCAGCAATCCCTACTCGAAGCGGATATCAAGCCACTGAGGAAACGAAAAAGAAAACCAAAACAGAACTCCTGTCTATCCCGCGCACTCGAGTTTGCAGCAGAACTGGACAGCACAATCAACCCTATCAAAAAAATTAAATCCTGCCACCTACTGTGGCTACTCCCGATAAACTCATTCATGGTCGAATTAACAGGCCACCGAAAAAAATCAACGAACCATAACGTTTACTACCAATTATTCAAGACACACACAGAGCCCTGGTTAAAGTCCGGCTGGGAATTAATCTTTACAGACGGATAAAAAACTCCCAAGAATGTAGGTTTTGCGGTTACTACAACTAACAAAATTATCAAAATCGGGATCCTGCTCAAATACTCTTCAATTTTTACCGCTGAAATGCAAACCATATTAAATGCAACTATCTATGCGGCCTCAACATCAGGCAAATTCATAATATGCACAGACAGCAGATCATGCGTAGACACTTTAAAAAATATCAACAACTCCGACCCAATAATTACTAACATAAGAAACAAACTCATCGAAAAACAAAATAAAATAAAACTACTATGGGCACCAGGACACGCCAACATTCCAGGAAACGTCTTTGCTGACTCAATCGGTAAATACACGACAACAGCCCTGGTACACATGCAACACACATTCAACAAAAAGGACATCTACAATTTGGTAAAAAAACTGATAACAACAGCATCTTCAAAGTGGGCTCAATCCGAATAGAACATCCATAATCTTTCCCCCAGGAATTCCACGTACACATTGTATCATTTTTAACCGGCTACGCCTAGGGCACACCACATCAACACACGAACACCTAGTATCTAAAAAACCAAAACCGCACTGCCATCTATGCAACAGTGGAACATTGATAAACATTAAATATATGTTATGCGACTGCCCGGCCGGTTCAAAAATCAAAAAAAAATACAAAATAGCAACAGATGCCACAGTACTAGCAAATCCATCTACTGACAACATTTAAAAATTATACGCGCTAATAAAATAATTAAAAATCAAAATATAATATAAAATATAAGCTAACTTCAACTACAGGGTGGCGCAAAAGTTTCTGGCCATAGTATTTCTTGTATAAAATTTTAAAGAAAAGAGATTGATTTAATATTATAATTTTATTATAAATTACACACATTAGGTAATATAATAAATAATTAGTATGAAGTATGTCCTCCTTCGTTTTCTATACACTCTGAAAGTCGTTTTCTGAAACTTTCACATAATTTTTTTTAGGTAGTTTGCAGAAATTGTGTCCCACTCAACTTGTACACGTCGAATCAGCTGCTGCCTATTTTTTTTTTTGATCTAGGATCTCTAAAGACACTCTCTTTTAATTTGGACCACACATTTTCGATGGGATTTAAATCAGGGGAATTGCCAGGCCAATTAATCCACACATTAGAAAAATACTCATAAATCGCCTCATAAGTTTTCAAAGCAGTATGCGGCTTGGCGCCATCTTGCATCAAAAGCACTTCCTTTCCGCCCCTGAATTGGTGGCGATTAGTAAGGCATTGCACAAAAACAGGGAGAATATTTTCTCTAAGCAAAGTGAAGTTGGCTTTTTCGCGACTGCTAACTCCGCTACCATGATTTTTAAGTCGAATTTCGGAGTCTGTATTATGGGAATATTTGCGGGATTGCTGGTTCTCACTGTCCTATTTTGTCGATTGGGTATTGGATGCAGTTGGATCCACGACTCGTCCGTAAAAAGGATGTCTGCACGCAGCCTTTCACCACGGACATTGTCATCAGCAAATCCGAGATTTTTGAGATTTTTGGAGAAATTCAGCCGATCTCGAATGTTCTTCTTGGAAAGGAGAGGTTTCTTGAATTGTCTATAGGCTTGCCGGCCTCATTTGGTGGACTGAATGTATCGCTGAACGGTTCGCCTCAACACGTTTTTAATGGCCGCCAGAGAACTGTTAAGCCGATTCGTCACTGTTCGCGTCGCCACTCCTGGTCTTTTTTCAGCCAATGTTCGAGTTTTTGTTTTTGCTTCTGCTGAAAGTACCGACGGTCGACAATTTCTTTGCATATCCTCCACGTTTCCTTCTTCGGCATTGCACCATTTTTTCACGGTGCTCTTGCTTATGCTAAGTATTCTGCCTATGTCGCTGCAGCAATCCATGCATGCGTTGGATTGCAATACGTTTTTGAATTCGACCACTTACCATTATCATCGCAAAAAAATCCAATTCAATTCGTTGAAGATTCACGAAGTTAGGGTTTGTATAAAATGGCGTTAAAATTAGGTTCTTTCGAAAAATTTGGTACTTTCACTTCAAGTAACAAAATCTGAATGGATAAATTTATATTTTCAAACGTCTTTTTACTGTACAGGAGTTAACATCTAAGGCTAATAAAAAATACCCAAGTACATATGGGTCTGCATATTTTACTTGTAATTAGACCTACCTACAAATCCTCTCCAAATTTTCGTATCTGTTTTCGCTGAGTCTTCAATAAAAGTCATTATTTTCGTATTTTCGTTTAAATTTCTGTTTTCACTCTTTATGGAAATTAATCAAAGCTATGTAGCTATAAGAAAATTTGAAGTGGGTGTCAAAATGTTTGAAGACAATTTTTTGCCGATAAATTTATTCGGGTTGATTTTTTATGTCGAAAGTCAAACTTTTGCGTCACCATGTATATTACACACACTAATCTAATAATATGATAAACCTAAGGCCTGCATAGCTAGTGCTTTCTAGAAATAAGATTTAGCAGATAAGGCCACTTAGACGGCACCTCATCTAGTCTTTTTATGTGGCTGTGAAGAGCATCGAATTAGAAGCAAGACAAAAAGACGACAAAAGCTTGATTCTAGAAACAAAAGACTATTCGATCATCCGGCAAGAATTTCAATTCGACCACACCAATCCAAAATTATGCAACTGTTGAACACTTTTGGTTCTACATAGTATCCACAGTATGCCACAAATACTCGACACCATCGCATTTGTGGGTAGTTACGATGAGCATCATCAACGATTATTGTTGTATGCCAGATGACATCGAAACACAAAGAAGACGCACTGTTAATTCTTGGAACAAGGAATAATTCTACTATCAACTATAATTTTGCTTCGATTACAACAATTTTTGATTACTAAACTGTTTAAAACTGAGTTTTTATTGGGATTCATCAATATTAATGAACGAACAGCTAGCTAACTTCTGGATGAAAATGTATTTATTGTTGCACATTGTTGATTTACTATATAAACGAATAACTGTAAAGATTTCTTTCGAGAAAAAATTACGGCAAACGGGACTTGATTACACAACCACATGATCGTGGGCTAGACGCGATGCTCCCTGCACTGCCTCTCTTCAATCTGTAGCAAAAACCCACCAATTCATAAGAGACGCTCAAAACTTTATGTGCTTTTTTATCAAAACCATACAATGTTGCGTTCTTATGTTTTGGGGATTGAATATCTTTAACGTCTCCACTGATCGGAGTGTACGAGGTAGTGCCATCTCCTTTTTTCTGCTCTACTTCTACCCTGAGTTAATATATTTCCAAACGTACTTACAATTATGGATGGTAGTGTTCAGTATGTACCATTCTCCACTTTATGTCCATACAAAAAAATTTAAACTGAATTCAATCGTCTGGTTTGCCTCTTATGACTAGCCAAACGCCATCCGAGGGCCGATTGGTTATCTTCTTTTAGGATAACCATTGTTCCCGGCTTTATGTTTTCACGGACACGTACCCATTTGTGTCGCTGTTGAAGCTCTGGTAAATATTCTAACAACCACTGCTGTCAAAAACAATATTAGATTTCGTTTAACAGTTTCCACCTTTTTGGTAGGTAGAGATTTGGTGCCAAACTGCCAGGTCAATACGGGCCATCCAGAGATATGACCATCACGAAATTCTTAGAATTGGAAAAGAAATTAAGAAGAGACCCTGATCTTCAAAACAAATATAGCTTCTTCATGGAAGCGTGTCCGTATGTGGAGAAATTTCCTTCGTTTTCTCCAGTTATTTCTTTTAACTTATGGGCCAAGTCATTGTTGAAATTAGCGGCACTTTTAATTTGATTCTTCCTCAGACTCTCTCACTTTATAGTCTTTTTTCCCCAAAATTTCTATTTATTTTGATTGCTTTTCCTTCATTATTTTGTTAATTTTTAGGTTTAGTTTATTCGTGTGATACTCGTTATATTATTTTTTATCGCTTGATTCCATATTAGGAGTCCATATGCAGTTCTCGAAATTACAGATGCGAACATATAATTATAAATATTCATAGCTTACTACGAAAAACCTAATTTGTTAAAGAATCCTTCGATATAACTCATTCGCCTTAGGTTTGTTTTTTACCTGTTTCAATAATAATTGTGTGCGACAGTACAACAAAGTCCTGGAAAATTCAAGACTTGTAGCGGACACGCAATTAAAAACATTGTGTTTTACTATAAATAGGATGGCATGCAAACTTGTTATGATCAGTTTGAAAAGCCAGATGCATTAGTTGCAGTTTAAAGTTTTAAATAGTGTTTCTAATTTCAATAACGTTGGAAAAGGCTAACAGTTGCATTCCTCTAGTTAGACAAAAGATTGTAGACTTGACGGAAATAGGTTTGCCGCCTAGAATGTTCCATAAAAATGGTTTGCGGATCACTGAAACACGTGGAAAACCGCAGGACTGTCCAAGACCCCGGGCTAAAAGAGCCCGCAACAAAACTCATAGTATGGATAGACAAGTTGTCCGCACATCGAACGGAGCCCCAAAAGATTAGATGTCGTAATTCGTCGCCGACGTTTCGGGGAAAAAAAGTGATATTTCAGTAAGAACAGTCAGAAGCCGTCTCGTGGAAGCCGGATTCCTTGGCAGGATAACCAGAAAGAAGCGACGTAACGAACGAAGTAACGACAACTAATCAGAAGAAAAGAATGCCCTTCGCACGGGAACATTTAACTTGGCAAAATGAGTTTAAAACCATCTTTTGGAGCGACATATCAAAAATAAATCGCATTGACCCTAATGGCAAGAGGCAATGGTAAGACGTCGAAGTATTAAGGAATTCAGCTCTTGGTATACTTCAACCACAAAACAAATTACTATGAAGAAAAAGATATCTGCGCGAAATGTGCTGCGAAACACAGGATTGCCAATGGCACCGCTTACATCTAAAAGTGCATGAACAAATAAAAAATATTGAATTTCTGTCATGGACTCAATAGATTACCCGAAATATCTTAAGCGGCAGAATCTTGCCAAAAAGAGCATAAGCTTCGAATAAAATATAATATGATATTACACACACTCTCGATATATTATTTGCTAATCTACGAAGCATTCGCCAGAAAAGATAAAAGATATCGAAATTTACACGGAGAAACACAAGGAAATCGATGTAATGATATTCTTCTAAATATGGCTCTACAATTTTGAAATGGACTGCTACCAAATAAACGGATTCCACACTACCTACTGCCGCAGAAATGATAAAATATGCGATGAAATCGCAATTTATGTGGAAAAAACATCGCAACACATCAAAAAATTTCAACATTACACACGATCGCTGCTGACGTATCATGCCCGCATCAACATACCATAGGAAATTCGCATGCAATCACCGCCATAGCCAACGCCGCCACGTAAAATAAGCAATGTATGTAAATAATACACTTATCAAAGCAGACGGAATTTCAAGCTAGTTAATCATTATCACTTCACTCAAGGGCTCTCAGAAACAGTGGGCGAAGTCACGAGGTTTAAACGCAATCTAACCATTCACTTACTGGTATCAAACGATCCTTAACTTAGAAACAATGGACCAAGTGAAGAGCATTATGAAAGCGTTCTCTCTCCTTTTAATCAATGCATCCAAGTTTCAAACTCAGAAACAAAGTGCGAGAATTGGTCGATCAATAATCGCTTGATGTTCCATCATAAATATTTGAGGAAACTAGTTAACTTCGCCACTGAAAATTGTACAGCATTACTCTGGTGTAACTACTGTAAAAAAGTAGATTACAAAATATATTAAAATGCCATTCGCCGTTTTGAATACGCACATCAAAAAAATCTGCAAAATGGTCAAAATTCACTATCAGTTTCTGGTAGACATAGCCCGGGTTGTCCTAAGAAAAACTTGAGGCGTGTAACCAAATTTTTTGTTTACCCCAAAAATCCGCCATGTTTTATACGCACAAAGCGAAGCAGTACAAATCAAGGATGCCTGTATCATGAAAAATTTCAAAACTAAAATTCCTTTAAAAACTGTTTAAAAGTTTTTTTTATTTCCAAACTATTTTCTAATTCAAATCATATAAATTTTTTACCGTCAATATGTTCAATTCTCAGGACCCAACAAAGCTCAACCACAAACACAAGAAATGGTGGGAGGAAATATGATGCAGGATCCTATTAATGCATTACAGAATCTCGCCAGCCAAGGTACACGAAACACTCAACTGATGTCGAATCAAAACAGTCAAATTTCTCCTGGTTCGGTTATGGGCGGCGGCAACGTTCCAGCATCTAATTTGCTACAAACGCTGACACAGGTACATTTACTCTGAAGTATTTCGAGGATCAGGCTTTAAAGATTTTCTCTGCTTCAATCCAGCGTCCCGGACAACAAATCCAAAATATGCAAGGCATTCGCGGACAAATGAATGTAGGGCCAATGGGTGGGACTATGCCTCAAAATGCGATTGGACCAAATCCCATGGGAAATCAAATGGCAACAACAATGTCCAATATGAATCCTGCAATGAATATTCCAATGAATCAAATGGGCAATCAGCCTAACCAGTTGGGCGGCAACATACCCGGTCAAATGGGTCAATTGCCGATTAATCAAATGCAAATGAATCCGGGAATGCAAGGACAACCGATCAACACCATGAGTAATGTGTCGTCGATACCGATGAATCAAATGAATCCGAATCAACTAAATGTAATTGGAAGCTTTGGGGAAGTCAACATCCTTTTAATCTACGAATATATTTTCAGATTGGTGTCAATCACTTGCAACTTAATCAAATGATGGGACGCATGAATCCGAACCAGGCGGTTAATAGCGTTCCAAATCAAGGCGCGCAAGGCGGCATGCCAAATCAAATGGCTGTGGGAGGGATGAGCAATCAACCACAGTTGCCGCAACCGGTAGTGAATCCTTCAGCCCAAGTTTCGATGGGTCAAAGTGCCGCTCAAATGAATCCAGCTGGTAAAGTATTTATAATAAATGTAGTGTAGAAATGATAAGTAGATTATAGTAACTATGAGATCGACAATTTTATTTGGTGCATTCATTTGAATGAATTTCAAAGCCCTATTAAAATGCAATTTTCGAACTGATATGATTTAACATAAATCATCTCAAACTCAAACGGATCCATTGAGCATTTCAATTTGACCCTAAATACACGAGGGGCTACTAATGCAAATCTACCAATCTAGTAGAACTCAATATCTTAGCACACTGCACCCTTTACGCCAAACAAGTTTGGTACAGTCTTAAGACAACCGCAAAAGGTCAAATCGGAGGCGAAGAATAAATATCTTCAAAATTCCTGGTCCAAGTAAGACAGGAAATTCGAGGGGTAGCTAATAAGTCCGCGACCTAAAGCATTAAATGAAAGACAAGTATGAGTATTTTATTTTCATATTTCAATACAGTCTCCCGCAAAAAAATATATCTTTCACATCTGGCATATAACGCACCGCCAAAAAAATATTCCTATACTTTGTCCTCAAAATGTCTTCCTAAAGCCTGCTTTAATTCATTATCACCGGCGAATCTTCAACCTCGCAATTCTTTTTTCAAATTAGAAAAAAGTATTCACTGATAGCCAGGTCCGGACTGTAGGGTAGGTGATCAATTTCAGGGAAGTCCGTTTGCGCCGTGCGGACAGGCGAATTGTGTTGCAAAAACAGTGTCTCACGCGCTAATTTCTCACGTCGCTTCTGTACGACTACCTGGCGTGCCTGAGCTAATAAATTTAAGTAATATTAACCACTCATAGTAATCCCTTTTGGCAGGTAATCAAGCAGCAAAACACCTTCGCTGTCCCAGAAGCTTTGATGCCGACTTTTAAACGTTGAATTTCTTCGGCGGCTTCTCTTCTTCTTTTTTTCATGGATTCATCTTTGGGTTCCGGATCGTATCGGCGTATCCAAATTTCATCTACAGTTACGATTCGGTCGCTAATTTCGTCTAGATTGCCCTCGACTAACTCCGAAAAATTCGTAGTAGTGTCGAGTCGCCGCTGCTTTTGGAACGGTGATAGCATTTTTGGTATGCAAGGCGCATTGATTTTTCTCATATTCAAATGCTAGTGCATAGTTTTTCCAACCCGTTCTTTGCTAATCTGCAACTCTTCGACTATCTGCTATAATTTTATTTTTCGGTCGTCTAGTACTAATTTTCCGACATTTCGAACATTTTCCTCCGTCACAGGACGCCCCGGGCGGGAATCGTCTTCACAGCTCTCTCGTCCTTGTTGAAATAGTATACGAAAGCACAGATACCTTAAGAACTGATGACATGTCTTTAAAAATTCATTCAGTGTTTTTCCTTCCTTTCCTTCCTTTTCGAAGTAAAATTAGTCGAATCGGCTGACATGATGACGTTTGTCCTTCAACAGATAATTTTTTAATGACGTAACATTCACTTTTACACCGCAGCCGATCCTGGCTACGGTTTGGGCAATCCCACCCGGCTTAAACCTGCGAAGAGGAGTATGGGAATATTTTTTTAAAGAGCTCCACCCGTTTCTGCGCCGGGACTGCCCTGTCCGCGAATCCGGAAACGGGAACAGGATTCGCGACGACCCCAAAACCGAACCGACCGAATAGGAAGTTTGAATGAAAAGAAAACAGAATAGTCCGACCCGCGACGACCGTTTCGCCAATTCCCACAAATAACTACAATTTTATGTAAAATCACTATTATATTTTCTTTAATCCACCTGACTAACTCTATCTAAGCTTACTTCTACTTACAAATTTTTCTCCTTATTGCTATGCCGCTTGCCGTCCGTTCGCCACTTTCCGTCCGTTCGCCGCTTTGCCGTCCGTTCGCCCTTTTCTTCCTCCATAGCCGAAGACTCAGCACCGAACAGTCGAAGATTCAACACTCAACAATCGAAGACTCAAGACCCAACAGTCCAAGACTCCGCACCGAAAAGCCCCACCAGCTGTTCTGCCGGCGATATTTATGGGATTCCCCGATCCCGTTTTCACTGCATCGGCGGTCAACGGCCAGCCGAGTTTGCTGACCTCGTTGAAGCTTTCATTGTCTACGACAGGTTTGTGCCGATTCCCGCCGCACGTCAGCTGGTGATTTAAGCTCCATGCCCGATCTCCACGGTCGGCCACAGTGTTGCAGCTCGGGGGGATACTGTGGCTGCTGTGTCCGTGTGGGCGGCC
The DNA here is from genome assembly GCA_963942545.1 of Oxycera nigricornis. Lineage (NCBI taxonomy): Eukaryota > Metazoa > Arthropoda > Insecta > Diptera > Stratiomyidae > Oxycera > Oxycera nigricornis. The sequence goes on from OZ012659.1 coordinate 103,840,969, forward strand.
TTTCGGCAGACAACTTGTGACGCTAGATTTTGAGGACCGCTGTGCAGATTGGTATCAACGACGTTTCCGACCTGACTCGTTTCATTGGTGCGTTGAATTCGAATCCTTAGGCGCAGACGGCCAGTCTGGCATGTTTTAGCATACGTCAGTATCAAAGATATATGTATAATCATAAGAACTATCCCATGGAATTGATTTCGTTATTGATGATACTTTAAATTACGCAGCCTTTGCGTGCACGATCAGAAACAACCTCTCCATAACAACCTTACTTCTTACTTATCTGTCTCGTCGAATATATATGTTCGTAGTTCAATATCCTTAACCTACATTCTCCTCTATATTTATATATTTCAATAATCAATACCCTAAGCAAATTCATTTCATGTTTATATAATTCAATACCGTAATCTAGATAAATCTATTCCCTGTTTATTTAAATTAATTCTTTCAATACGCCTTGTGTGAAGTGGCGACCCGCGTATATCATTTACAATCGGCAGCGTTTGCCCGCACGGTAGTTTGGGGTCTTCAGGGGCAGGGCAGTCCCATATTTTGCCCTTATGGGTTTGTGGATCGACCACGCTGCGTGGCGAACGTAACAAAGGTCATATTTACACTACCAAGGAGTGCCACAATTAGTGAGAGTCAGAAAATGAATCATCGCTAAGTATCTCCGACCGCGGACTTATCACCCGCCCTTGGTAAAAGCAAAGCAGGCATTTACCGACGAACTTAAGAACATTAGTGTTGTTCAGCATTCCAAAAATTGAAGGATTTTAAAATAACGTTAAGGAACGGAACTAATTTTTTGAGTAGGTGCCTATGCATAACATAATTAAGCCACAGCTGAGTTGATTGAGAATTTCACGACTTATTTTCAGTAAACACCACCGGCAATATGTTTCCGAACAATCGTAATGTAGCCCAAAGTCAATTTTTGCGACAGAGTCCAAGCCCAACAGTTCCATCGCCGGCCAGCTTAAGTCAGCAACATCAAAACGCTCAAATGATTCCCAGTCCGGCGCTAGTACCATCATCAAGCCCGCAAATGTCGAGTATTATGGCAGGCAATCAACGATCAGGTGCACATCTATTCCTTGATAAACGGGTAACACATTTCATTATCAATGCTCTACTCAATTGCAGCCCTTCGACAATCTCCAAATGCACCGTTAAATACGCCCGGCCAAGTTACCGGCTCGAGTCCATTTAACGCTCAAGAAGATCAGATGTACCGGGAAAAGTATAAGCAGTTGACCAAGTATATCGAACCACTGAAGCGTATGGTAGCGAAAATAGGAAATGATGGTATGTTAAGGATAGTTTCAAGGTGATTTCAAGCTCATATTTCAATCTGTTGCCGCTTTAGATACTGAAAAGATCATGAAGATGAACAAGTTATTAGAAATACTATGCAATCCTCATCAACGAATTCCGCTCGAGACTTTGCTGAAATGTGAAAAAGCGTTAGAAATGATGGATTTTAAATCTTGCCTGCTATCAAGCAATCAATTTGCAGTAAGTGTTTGCTAGAAGTTATCATTAAGACACACATTTAATGCTTCATTTATAGAGTAGCAACCCATTGTTTGAGGCGTTGAGCACTACACTGCAAAATCCTTATAAAAATCATACTTTGCAACGCACATTCCGACCATGTTTGGAAGCATTGTTCGGAACGGATATCAAGTGAGTGTTTCCATTACATTTGTACTTATTAATCATCTTGATTCATCTTTCATGTTTTGCCCTATTTTTTCAGATGCATACCACCACCTACTAAGAAGCTGAAAACCGCACAAGAAGATAATACATCATTGGAAATTCCACACGTACTTCAAGGCGAGATCGCTCGTTTAGATCAAAAATTTAAAGTGTCTCTGGACTCTGCCTCACAAAATAATAATAAAACAATTAAATTAGTTTGCTGTTTGGACGATAAACGGTTGCCGTGCGTGCCACCCGTGAGTGTCAGTATACCAGGTGAGTCAATCGATAATATTTCAAAGCAACAATCATTATAACCCCTGGTAAATTTCCAGAAGAATACCCAATGGCATCACCAAATTGTTCATTATCAGAACAAGAATATTTGGCCACACCATTTTTGAATGCGGTCCAAAACGCGTTCATATCGCGCGTGTCCAAGTTGCCCAAGTGTTATTCGTTGTCGCATCTGCTCGACACATGGGAAATGTCGGTTCGTCAAGCATGTTCACCGAACACGGTAGCTCCATCGCATGTCACCACCTTGTTAGGGATTTAAGTGAATATGTAGTTGGAAAGGTAATCTCATTTTATATGAAATATTCACAGATGAAAACGTGTTTTCTATTCACCATATTGTAAATGCAGTTCGATACAACGGTTGTCACTGATTGTAAAATAAATGAATGAATATTTAATTAAGTTTGAATTCTCATTTCGTGCCACTTCATTGTTTTACTCGATGTGCTAGCTCGTTCGTGATTGTAATAGCTTTTCGTTTATGTGTAATGAAATCAACTTCAGACAGAATATTATGGTAATGGCTTGCATTATTTGAGTCTTCTTTTGTAGTTTGCTACTTTCTTGAGTTGAATTTTATATTACAATTTTCCCCTAAAGATAACAAAGTCTAGGTACGATCTCTAAATGGATCTTACCCAATTCTCCAATGAAACATAGGCTTTAAGAATGTTTGCTTACATCAACATCCTTAGTCTAAACACATATTCTTGGAATATATGAAAAGAGCCTAACTAGACTTACAGTCGGCCAAGTAAGAGCGTAAACGTTAAGAAATTTATTCAAATCTTTTGTCTTATACATGTCCATGATCCGAACCGAAATGCATTTTCATCAATACTCTGTTCAGTCGCCACCAGTGTTAATATTTGCGTGGCACCTCCGAGGCATAGATTCCATAAGATTTTCAGCATATTCACCTCCAAATGCATCAACTTTCGGGAGACGGCTGCTTCAAATTGAAGACTCTTCTTTCACGCAATTTGTGCTTAATAAACGCCCATAAATTTCTTATCGAATTCGCATCGGATGTCTACGAGGACTAATCGAGCTCTTCGATACCATTAAATTTAATTTTGCAGCTCATTCAATTTTGGAGCTCATTGTCGCAACGTCAGAAGGAGTTTCCATGAAAACATGTTAATGATCATTTTTTCCAGCTTTGATGAGACTTTTCTGATGGAGGTTCGTTCTGTGAAATCGTCAACATTTCTAGTTGCTTTATATCGCTGAATCCACTTACAAATGAATGTTTTTGACTTCTTCATGTACTTAGCACCAACTATTTATCGCATTTTTAGACCTTGCGGTGCGTACTGAAAAAAAACTGCCTCGTAACATGCTTTTCGTGGAATTGACGACAACGAATGTTCCGACGACAACTGAATGTTTCGTAACAAAGCATAATCAGGTGTTAGTCACCAGGTATCGAATCTGGCGAATAAGGTTGATTGAAACGCAATTCAAATTTTAATTCGTGTATTTTAGCCATTGCAACAATTGGCAAATGGTCACAGCGAAAAAAGACATACTTTTTTCACTAAATCTAGTCGTTTTTTCACTTCGCCGCTCAATCGCTTCAATAAATTTGTGTAGTACTCGCCAGTGATACTTTTACCCTTTTCAAGGTAATCAATGAAAATAATTCTTTTTCCATCCCAGAAAACACTAGCTGACGAAATTGACTTTGCCTTCTTTAGAGTTGGTTCACCGAGTGATGTCCTCTGTCATAATTGTTCTTTGTTTTCAGAAGTGTAGTGAGAAACCCAAATCTCATCCGCAGTTACAAAGCGACACGAAAATTCATCGCCAAATTCTCACTTGATCAGATTTTCCGCCTAAACTTTTCTCAGACGTTTGCAATCGCAGCACCTATCTGGCGCAGAGCTTATACATACCCAAATTATTTTTTAAAAATATAACCTAAAGGTTTTTTGATATTTCTTCAGGGTTCGTTATGTCAGACAATTTTAGTCTGCAGTCTTTCAGCACGGTTTTGTGGATTTTTTCAATCATTTCAGTAGTTTTCACTTCCACGCGGCGTCCGTAGCTCATATTATGTGCTCGTATGACCCATTTTAAATTCAGAGACCAACCTTTTCACAATTGCATATGACAAACAAGTGTCTTTTAGTGTGTCGTTAATTTCTTTTGGATATCAGAAGATAGCGGAGTATGCGGCCCGCTCCGGATGCCAAGCACCAAGGAGTGACAACGACAACTCACTCGTATATCCAAAGAAGACGCACAAAATCTCCCCCTTTAAAGACATATCAATAAATAACTACCTACTTTTATACCTAGCTACTTACATACTAATATCATATCTTAAAACGCATCCCCACTATATTTTCATTTTTTCTGGAATATAATTTATAATTCCCTGAAAAAATGAATTCATGTTGCGCTTGGTATGATCTTAACGACTATCAGAGACAAGATGGAGTGCTCATCATGACGCTCTTAAACCACTGAAGAATAATTTTGAGAAACTTGTATCAACACTCGAAGAGATGAGTAATCCCAGCACCAGCAAAGAAAACGTCGAAACAAGAGAAGCAGCATCAACACTCGTACCAGCTTTGTGTGACTTCAGCTTTCTATGCTATCTTGTGTTTTGGTCTGAAGTCCTAGAAGAAGTTAATCAGACACAAAAGTATACAAAATCATCTGGGATATCATTGAAAAAGTGTATAATAAAAAATAAAGCTCTTAAAAATTTTCTTCAAAGTCAACGCAACCAAATTGTGGAAAAGGCTATTTGCTACGCAACAAAAAAAACTGAAAGGACTTTGATATTCCGATTGAAGGAGAAAAAGTAAGGAGAAGATTCCGAAAACGAATGCCTGGAGAAATTGCCCGAGATGCTGTACTTTCATTACCAGAGACGCTGCAGAGAGCAATGTTAGATTGTCACGACAGATTTTACGAAGAACTATACCAGCGTTACAGGGCAATATATTTTATTCTGGTTACAAGTAGTGTTATTCAGCCTAAAACGCTGGTAACATCACCAGAAGAAGATCTTCATGGAATAGTTCCAAATCTGTTAAAAATTTACAATGAATTTTCAGCCGAGGACATAGTGTTGAAGATTTTACGATTGAGGCGCCATTTGGAAGCCGCCAACATTTCTGCCCAAGAAGCGGTTGAATGAACTGCATTGGAGCTTCTCAGATTCGTTGTAAAATGGGGCTATTCTGAGTCTTTTCCAAATTTAGCGATATGCTTCGATTTTTTTTGACGATTTGTGTTTCGTTGGCTTCATGTGAAAGAAACTTTTCAAATATAAATACTTAAGCCAAGCGCGACAAACCAACCTTTCGATTTTATCAATTGAAAGAGACAGGGAAGTCAATTTCGATAATGTGATCGAATATTTTAGTAAAATAAAGTCTAGTAGCCATGCTTAGTATTTGGTGTTTTATTTTAAGTAGTAGGGGTAAGTAGGGGTGCTCAATATAAAACCGCCCGGGGTGCTAATCTACCCTACACCGCCACTACTTCTACGATAGCAATTCCTTCACGAAAAAGAAATTTACCGTCCAGAATTGTGGGAGTGGTTTTGCAATAATTTAAGACTATCTTTTTTGACTGTGAAGTCTTGTGTGGTTTTGTAGCATTTGTTTCTAATAAGCCCGATCTCGTTAGTGGCAGAAATTTACTCTGGCAAGTATTTACCATGTTAACTTCCCAGTACATGGGAAGTTCTTGTAATCGCCTCGAAAATCGAAATTGAAATTTTCAACATTTCTTTACGTTTTGAGATCTTACGAGTATATTTTAAGTGTTTTTAGAAAGAAGTATGTGTGTGTGTGTATGTACGTACGTCCGTACGTACGTATGTGCGTTCGTGGACACTTTTTTCTACGAGCATAACTCACGTAAAAAAAGTCGTATTGACTTCGTTAAGGTGTCAATCGAAGCGTCTTTGCAATTTTAAGAGCTGATTAGTTTTTGGGACACTTCGGTCGGGGGGGTTTGTTGTTTTGCCCCTTTGAAGGTCATTTTTGTCATGCGTTTTATCTCGCGAACGAAACATAAGATTTTCATCATTAAGGTGACAATCGACGCGTATTAACATTTATGTGATTCTATTAAGTTTTTAAAAAAATTCATGGAAGAGTTTTTTAATTTTTTTGAAAAAAGTGCAAAAAATTAGGTTTTTTTTCATAAACAGTAAATTTTTAACCTGATTTTCGAAACACAGTAATCAATGTTTATAAAATTTATATATTCCAAACAGTTTTTGTGCAAAAACCAACAAAACTTTCTCTCATGCTTACAAAAAAAAAAATTAAAAATCAAAAATCATTAAAAGTCATCATGATTTCAAGGTCATTTCTGCCATTCACTATATCTCACGAACCAAATATAATATTTGCATCACTTAGGTGTCAATCGACGTGTATTAACATTTTTGTGATGTTTTTATATTTAAAAAAATCGTTGGAGGCGTTTTTTAATTTAACAAAAAAAATGCAAAAATTTAGGATTTTTTCATAAAAAATAAATTTGTTAACCAGATTTGCACACCACGGAAATAAATGTTTATAAAATTTATAAATCCTTATCAATTTTTGGAGACAAACCAGTAAAATCCTTTTCCATGATGTTTAAAAAAATTAAATTAAAAATAAAAAATCATTCAAAATCGCCATGTAAAAAGTGTTCATATGAATGATTTCACCCGACTACTCTTATTCTGAAGACATTGTTGTTAAGCCAATCACAGTTTATAAATATTTGCATAATTTAAGCAGATTTTTAATAGTCTTCATAGCACCGTGGTTTAATTTTTATATCAAAACTGCTTAAATTTTGAAAATCAAAAAAAAATTAATCAAATTTGCATTTGTGGCAATGAACGCTTTGAATGGTAAAATGTTTCGTAGTCAATACTTTGCTAGATCATATGCTATAAAAAAAGCTGTCATCAATATGAAAATAACAAATAACGTAGAAACCACCCCCCCCCCCCCATTGATCCGCGAGAATATTCAATCAAATCAATCTGTCCGCATCGACCAAAAACCTTACGTAATCAATTGACGCTCCCGTAGATACGATTAATATTAAGTCATTCCAGTTACTGTCATGAGAGGTACATCATTATTATTTAAAGTAGTATTATTTTCATAATTATTATTTTGTTTAGTATTTTTAATATTTACGTAAATATTACTGGGAAGTTGACCGTGTGGACCTCAAGGGTCGCACCTCGCGGCTTGTTTTTATTAGTTTCTGTAAATTTATTTGAGGCATCACTGCCAGCCCTTGTTGCTTGTCCCGTTAAAGGACGTTATGCAATTCATTATTTTTCTGAAATCGGTTAAACCATTGGTGGCTTACTGCAAATGCCCCACGGATTTGATTCTTATGTTTTTCCCAATATTTTAGAATATTATGCAACATTCAAACTTAGAGTGCATGAAATTTGAATGTGTCCCTCCATCCAGACAGTAAGGTTTTCCATTTCTAAATTCTTAGTCTTTATAATGATTGTTGGTTCAATAAGTGCAGATTTTTTTTCTTCTTTGAAATACTTTCACACTGCACTTGTGATCCATAGCAAATACCAAGATGAGGTAACGCACAAACTTTCTTTGAGATATATAGAGAAAAATATGCAACGATTTTATAAATAAATGAAAATCTTGTGGCGTTCACACCGGCGTGAATTATAATTGATTGCATTGGTAGAGTCGGCAAGTTTTTTAAAATTTATGTCATGCATAATTCGGGGATCCACTGCATACCTATCTTGCCAGATTTTTGGAAGTTTAGCTTCCTTTACGGAGGTTCTAACGAAAAGTGAACGAGACGAGTGAGCCCAGAAAAAGCGTGCCGAACGAAAAAGCAAACGGAAGTTTGTCTAAAAATTCAAAGTGAGCCCAATACATAGCAATGATGTGCGAATATAAGAGTAGAGCGGCTGACTGTTGCTCTCGAGGTAGAGGGTTTAAATCCCCGCTTCTTATTTTTTTTTTTTGGAGTTTAGAAGCGTACCGAACGGAAATAAGACGAACGCAGTGCGCTATATATACGTTTAAATGAGCGAGAGGAGTGAGCCCAGACAAAAAGTACAGAACGAAAAAGCGAACGCAAAGAAGAAAGGAAAAGAACGTATCGGCGCGTTTACATTTACACGTATATGTGCACTATATATGTGTACGTATTGTGTTTATGCGTACACGCTCCACCTTTCCCCTCTTGTTTACAAACTACGCGCGAGTGTGCTCGCTTGGAATAATTTCCCTCGAGTATCATGGTAGACGCATCTTATTTCTTGTATAATATAAAATAGTAGTGAACACGTGCGCGTCTAAAAATTCATTTCATTTTTTTCCTCTTTTCTCTCTGTAAAAAAATTAACAATTGTTTCATATTTTGTCATATTATATGCATCCTAGATTTTTGAATTTGTCACATAATTTTTTTCTGCATTTATCTATATACAACTTTTTAAGCTTTACATAATCATTTGCAAAACGAAGCTAAACTTTCCATCGGACACTCCCAGAATGCTGTTTTTATTTAATATTTTTATTTAAAAGTTTGCCGCCCAAAAGTGCCTTATATGCTCTCCTTACACTACGCCATTGGATGTATCATGCATCGAACCAGGTAGTGTATATTAGACATGGGTAAAGCATTGAATTTTACTGCGCTGATACCTTGACTCCAACGTTAGTCCCGGTATCAGCGCAGTGCGCTAGCGCTATTGCGCTATGGAATATCTTAACTGAATTTCTGCTTTGGTACATGCATAGCGCTGGGTATCAGTATTCTGGAATCGCGTCGTTCGATGCGCCGAACTAAACTTTCCAGCTCCAACGCCAACGCATTGTTTGCCTCTTCTTTGATTGCTTCTTCTGCTGCGAAAATGTGATGATACACTGCGCTACTGAGACTTCTGTCTGGTATCAGCGCATTGGTCTGCACTGCGCTACACATGTCTAGTGTACTCATATATACATATTATGCATTTAGTTTGGCTAATTATCTTCTTATTACGAAACGATCTAGGAGAAAAAATGATAGAAAATATCAACCACCACTTTGTTTAATGCATCACTTTTATTTCTGCTTACACTGGTTATTGCAAAGGCAAAACAGAAATCAATATTCAAATAAAAAAGACATAGTATATATGCATTTACATCATTTATATTGGTATGTCCTGAGAATATAATACACAATATTGTTTAAACTTTTTTTTGCTTTATTGTTGTTTGTGCGAAAGCATTTTGTTCTCTTTCCTTTTAAATATGTTTTTTGATTAGGCAATCTAACATAATTGCTACTCCATCATCATCGTCTCATTACATTTAGTTAGATTACTATTATTGTTGCTACAATTAAATTTTGTTTGTTTGTTTGTTTTCATTTTAATCATACGAATATGTCCTGCAATTTCTTTAGGTATTTAGTTAATTGTTATTTTGTTCATTTCTAATTCTTAAATCACTATAATTCATGTACTTAAGCTAAACATATTAACCTAATGGAAAAAATAATAATATTTAATCAAACACTAAATCATTGATTTATCAATGTAAACCAAAAATAAAAATACTGGCACACTATCCATTCTATTGATTTGTGTTTGTGTTTGTTTTTGAGTTATTTTAATTCCTCGTTAAGAAAAATCTTTGCTCTCCATATGACTGATTGGATACCTGAATGTCTTTGAGTTTGTATTCTGTAGTATAAGTCGGGCAGTATTTGATCAACTAAACTAACTAGACTTGAATGGTCAAAGTCTATTTTCGTAGTAAAAAATTTTTCAAATGAGTTTCACAGTGAAATCACTTATCTAAAAGTTCAATTGCATGTAAAACAATTGAAACGAATAGAATTCAAAATCGAATAAACTCATTAAAATTTAATAATAATAATAATAATGATAATCATAATAATAATAATCATAATTATAATAATCAATTGTATAAACTCACATGTGAAACTTTCTTAGCATATACACGTATGTGGTCAAAAAAATTGACACTTAAATTTCATTAAACGAAAAATAATAAAATGTATAACATTTAACAGCTTAACTAAAATTGGGGGTAAATTAAACAGAATCACCGTGTATTGTTGCAAAGCAGCTGCGCAATTAAAATAGATCGTTTTTTCCATTTGAGAGTAGTTATAATAATAATAATAGTCTTACATGCGGTGATGAATGATTGCATTGACTCAACACCGTTGCCCGAGCATCAAAATTTAATAGTTTCAAATTCATCTAATTTCAACATTTAATTCATGTTTTTTTTTCTAAACTAGCAGATGCTCAAGTTTCTTATATTTTCGGTTTTAACCTTCAACTAAACAACAACTTAGTAAATTCAATTATAATTGAAAACAATTTATCATTGTATTTTAATGACAGTAAACATAAGTAAATACGAAATCAAATTCGTGAAGAAAACAAATATCATTTGAATAAATTCACTAGGTTTGGCTTCTTTGTTTGTTTGTTTGTTTTTGTTTTTTCTTCAATTAAAAAAATTCACTACCTCTAAACAAATTTGATGGGAATGTATAAAAGTCTTATTATAAATACGCTAATCGTAATTAACATAAAATACGGAGACAACACATCATCATGTCATATAATAAATAGAGAATGTGAACGTAAACGATTGATTTTCGTATCAAAAGAGGTAATTGTCAACACGATTACAACGTTCTTATTGGTTGGTTGGTTTGTTTGTTTTAACATATATTTTTTTGTTTTGTTTATTTATATACGATAGACCTGCTTAGATAAATTGAAATCTTTGGCGAACTTGTCGAACTAATTTCTTCTTGCCCTTATAAGCGACTGTGATATTTTCTATAAGTCTTGAAAAATGGGTAGGACCATCCCGAGCCAATATAAATGTGTCTCGAGCTTTGCTAAGAAAATCTATAAAATCGCCATAGTGTCGGGGCGAAATGTGCGATAGTCTGAAAATAAAAGAAAATATATTTTTATGATTGATTATTATTGATATCACATAAAAGTCTGTACTAATTTCTATGAAAAAGAATTATATTGAAATGTGTTGTTAGCTTACAGTGCTGTGAATAATTATAGAATCAACTATATTTTTGAGTCTCTCATAAAAACAGGAAATTATTTCAAATAACTGTTGATTTTATTGGATAATATGCCTTTAAGAAAGTGTAGTAGGGATGGAAGGTTGATTATATTCCTTTCGAAAATAAAATAAAAAACAACAACATAAAAACTCGCTGTAAGATCTGTGAAAAAGTATAAACTCAGTGTAATGTTTGTTAAGTTTTTCATTTAATACTTAGTCCATTTGCCCTTATTTTTGATTACATCTAACAATCGACTCGAAACGCTATTAACAAGACTATACTATACGCTATCTGATATCTCGTTCCAGGCTACTATTATTCTTTCCTTCAGTTCTGCTACATTTTCAATGGATGACTTCTCCTGGTCGTAGACTTTGTCCAAAAATGTACTATGGGGTTCAGGTCGGGACTTAACGCTGGCCATGGTTGGTTTACTCGGTTGTAGTGGCAGCCCTCTTTATCAAAAGGTGGCTCACTTAGGCCACAATAGGCCCATTGTGATACCACAGAAGATTGAGACGGCACTAGAACCATTTCTCGTATGAATCCGGCTATGCGGCTAATGTTCAAATCAGGTACTTCCGTGAGGCTGTCCAGGAATGAGTGAGCCTATGGTTTTCATGCGTTTTCTGGACAGTGCTGGGCATTCACACAAGAAATGTTGGATTGTCTCTTCCTCTTCTTCCGATCTGCAGCTTCGGCAGAAATCGTTGAAGGTAACGCCCAATCGTTCCGCATGTCTGCCAATTAGACAATGCCCCGTCAGTATGGACACGATAGAACTCAAGGTTTCACAACTCGTGTTTTTAGAAGCTGCTTGGTGCGTCTGGGACTCAGTGCGCGCCAAGTTTGCCTGGTTATCCTGCAGGTTTCTTCCAGCAACCTGGTCCAATTTGCAGCCTTCATGTAATGCTGCCTAAATTCCAGCTTTATGGAAGCTAGAGGTTGGCTGACTTGAGGTGTGAGTGTATACTCGTGGAGCTCAGTGCCAGCTCTCGCTAAAGCATCCGCTTCGCAGTTTCTCGGTATATCACTATGACCCGCCACCCAGCAAATGACTACTTCACAATGAAGCGACTTCACGTTCAGTTGTGTACGGCATTCCATTACAATCACATAACACCTCATACACGTTGGAAAATGCTTGGATAGCAGCTTGACCATCAGAGAAAATATTCAGGTTTCTTATGGAAATTTTCTGATTTCTAAGCTAGTCCACTGCCTTATGTATTGCAATGACCTCTGCCTGAAAAACACTGCAGTGATCTGGAAGCCGGAAGGATAGTTTCAGGCCTAGCTGTTCTGAGAAAACGCCGCAGCCAACTTTTCCATCCATTTTGGAGCCATCAGTATAAGTGTCGACCTATTCCTGCATCCCACCTCTTTCTATTGCCCAGTCATCCCTGCTTAGGATGACTCACTTGAAACCATGATTTGGTTTGCATTGAATGTTTTCGCACCACCAAACAAATGCGCCGTACAGAAAGATTGGTTCCATAATACGATTTTGGGTTTCAATCCCCACTTTTTCCCAATGGCTCTTTTGCAGCAGTAGATTGCGCATGCCGCTTTTCGCGTTATTTCTTTTATGTTCGCTTTCCACGCGAGCTTGGAGTTCAGAATGAGACTCAAATACTTAACTTGATGAGACGGTATGAAGCTTATCTCATCGAGTTTGGATTGCTGAAATCCTGGAATTTCGTACCTTCTTGTGAAGAGCACAAATTCCGTTTTCTGCGGATTAATCTTTAGACCACACTCTTTGGGTGTAGGGTGTTAACGAATTTGTCCGATATTGCTATTGCAACATCGTCTGCATAGGCTAAGACTTTGCAGCCAGTCGTTTCTATTGTTGACAGGAGTTTGTCCATCACAAACTGGCCATGGTAATAATGGATTACATAATCCTGAAACCATTTTTTTGTGGAGGCAGTCGTATGGATGGATGCATTATCCTGCTGAAAAATAATGTTTTCGTCTTCCGCTAGCATCACAAAAGGCAGTAGATGATCCTATAGTAACTCCTGATATCCGACAGCATCAAGTCTACCATTGACGAAGGCTATTTCGTTCCTAGCATGTTTTTTGAAAGCTGTCCAAATCATCACAAAACCACCTCCTTGTGCTCTCCTTGGCATGATTCTTCTATCCTTTCGTAAATCGTGCCAGTAGTAGTTAAATCCATCTGGTCCATCGAGATTCAACTTCTTCTCGTCGCTGAAGATCACATGATCCCAAATGGTTCCTTTTTGGATGAAATTTTCGGTGAATTTCAGTCTAGCTTCGATGTGAAGTTTCGTCAATTTGGGTTTTTGCAAACATTTGTGGTATTTAAAGTTTTTTGGAGGATGCAGCCCATTTTCTAACTAAGTTCGGATCACATTGTAAGTTTAACCGGCTAAAAAAAATTGATAATGAAGCTACTGTGTTCGATTGTTCTCTTAAAACTGCGCGTTTCACACTAGGCGAATATTTCGGAGGACGTCCAGATGACGTCTTTTTCCCATAATGTTTAACTACACTCTGCCATCTTTTAATTTCACTCGCGATTTCTCTCTGAATTTTTCCACTGTTCCTTAAATCAACAATTCTATGTTTTTCAACATCACATAGTTTTTTTCCACGGGGCATTCTAGAGATCGGGAAAACTCCCAAAAAACACACTTGCATGTCTTCACAGCGTTGAAATGCTACATACAAACTCAAATCCACGTTAGAAACACCTATGGCAAACTTAGAGCAGCAACTGAGTATATAATTATTCACAGCTGAAAAAGGACACTTTTGGGATTTTTACCTTGATAGGATTTCCTCAGAGTCTCAAAATAACATGTTCAGGCAAAAAATTCATTTCCTAGAAATGCTTTGGAAAAAATTCGAAAAATATGTTTGATTCTATAATTACTCACAGCACGGTAGGTACAAAATACTTCGTAGCGAATTAAATGTTGCGGCGAATAACGATCAAAACGGCGAACGAAACACCAATTTGGAAAGCGTTTTCGCACAGATTCGAAAGTTTTACCTAATTGGGTTCGTGCGTGCGGTGGATCGATCAGTTGTCAATTTTTTTGACAATATCAAACGAAATATGTTCGCAGATTTGGAAGGAACTCCAAACAAAAGGGTAATGTGAACACTGCTTCTAAAGTTGCTTACAAGAACATCTTGGTTGGTTGGTTGGTTGTAGTGGCAGCCCCCTTTATCAAGAAGTGGCTCACTTAGGCCACGATAGGCCCATTCTGATACCACAAAAAGATAAGGTACGGCACTAGAACCTGTGGGATGACGAGAACCATTTCGATTCTCGTATGAAGCTGACTATGCAGTTAATATTTAAACTGGCTACTTTCGTGAGGCTGTCCAGGAAAGGCGTACCTAAAGTGCCTGTCGATCGTTGATCCGCTGTTTTATTGCATAACTTCTCCTTTTGTTGCAGCTTGAAAAATATTCTTTAGAAACAAAATCGACGTGTACATATGACTTGAGCTTCAGATCTAATCGATATACATTAAACACCTTTAAATCCCAAACAAGTGACTGATGCATTTTGCATGGTAGAGGTCACATCGATTCATTTTTTTAACAAAATAACAAAGAAAGGCATATCTCAGTTTAAAAAAATAACTCGGTTATGATCAATGAACACTTGGAAGACAACATTGCGAGCGCTATAGGTAAGCTGATTGGTTAGGTTAGGTTATGAGGGGCTAAGCCTAAACGGCTTCCGCTTCAATTAGATCGTCTTTGGTCTATTGTGCTCTGTAGACGTGGAAACCTTCTGAGTTCATAAGGAAACTCAGAAGGCGGTCCATTTTTATGTTACTTATCTCACTCAGCTTCTCGAAAAAGATTGCCTTCAATTTGATTATGCATCCTAACATTTAGAGCCGAACATTTGTACAAAGGTGCTCTATTGATTCTGTCTCCTTTTCGTCGCCGCAGCTCCGACATAGGCCGCCAGCTGGAAGCAAGATTCTTCTTGTGTGTCCACCGAAAGTCACATGGCCCCTCAGTAAACCCACAAGATTCATCGTTGAAGCTCTGCCCGGAGCTAACAGACTAAGAGTACGTTCCGAGCCGTATTTAGGCCACATGAGCCTAGCAGTGCCACATGTGTCCGACTTTCACCATCGCCTTAATGCTACTTGGTAGGGCGATTTCTTTATATCCCGCTTTAGTACCTGCATTGAGACTCTCATACTTTCCGCCTCGTGCCTCTGTACGCCACGGGATCTCTCCCCAGCAAGCTGATCCGCTTTGACATTTTCTTGCACCTCACTGTGCCCAGGAACCCACCACAGCGCTAGTTTGTTCTTTAGGGAATTCCTTCTCATTTTAGACCTGCAGGTCTTCACCAATTTGCAGGACTTCTCTCCTGGCAATCATGCGAGCGGCAGAGGAAGTCGCCACTGGCGCTTGCATGATTGCCACTAACTCCGCCTGTACAACTGTGAAGTACCCTGGAAGCTTCAACGATTTGCTCAAGCCCAAGTGCTCGGAAAATATTCTGGCTCCCGCACTTGTCTTCGTTTTTAAGCTATTCCTATACACTGATGCAGTACCACTGGCCCCCCGTTCTACCACTCTTCTCTTGGAGAGAAAACGATTACGAGAATGTGCCAAAGTCGAAACTTGGCACTCTATAGTCCATGATGTCATATTTATACGTCCCATAGGGATTTCTCCCTTGAGCAATCCCCTCTTTTAAGACGCACAGCACTAATGGCTGCGACATTTTGGCAGTGTAGGTCTATTAGCAATAAATTCAAAATTATTTCTAATGCAGCTGTGGGAGTGATGTGCAAAGAACCCGTTATTCTCAAGCACGCCACTCTTTGAATCCGAGTCAGCTGAGCCATTAGTTAATTCAGATTTCAATTATTAATTCATATAAAAATATCGGAGAAAATCTCCTGCTGTCATCAAAACAGGCATTCGTCTTGTACTAATGGACAAATCAAAAACTTAGGCCAGCACAGGTCTCTGAAAACACCACAGACCACTACATATTTAGCTCATTCAGCGGCCCCTGAATGACGGATCAAATGATGAAATCTATGACTATATGACGAACCAACTATATCGATACTGTTGTCACTGCGTAAACTTCAGTGGGCCGACCATGTGAAATGTATGGATGGAAGTTAAACTCTTGGAGACTCAGTCATGAGCCGAGCATCCGACATCTTCTATGTTATGTCGTACCTTGTAAATATTCCAATATTTAAAAGGAAATAATTATGCCAACGATTGATGCGATTATAGTTTTCATAATTTTCTACACCAATCGCTTCTAATTAAAATGGCTATAATTTCACAATACCAAACAGAGACAAAACGAATTGAAGATTCACTTTTAACAATAAAGTTTTCTCGACGGAATTGAGATTCATGGTTATCTCAAACTAGTAAAATCAGGAAAAATCTGCTTTCACTTACCTCGAATGTGTGGTGTTTACATAAGCTGCAACAGCCGCTTCCAGCAACTGTCGCAAGGGCGCTCTATCATAGCTCAATTTTTGGTACGATCTCATGTTATTTCCTGCAAATAAATCCATCACATTTAATTCCATCTCATTACAAAACTCAATCTCAATCGATTGATCTACTAACCTCTATGCATTGAATTGAAATGCGGCACGCCCGGCGATGGAATACTACAGCTGCGTAATATATCCGAAAGCACTGTGGCACATTGGACATTTTTAATAACGAGAGGTATTATGTTGGATAATTCTGCTTTGCCTAGCGAATGTGCTAGCGCACAAGCCCAATGGATATCATTAATCGCGGGATGCGAGTCTTGATTGTACGCCAGATTGACATTTTTCATGGCCAGTATAGCGAGTTTGTAGGCCCGCGATGCATATCCCCGATGTTCCATATAGCGAGCTATGGTAAACAGTTGACTAGAGTTCATTATATGCTGTGCTGCATCGATAACAATTTGATAGGCTGTCTCGAACGCCATTGGATCATTCTCGCATAAGGTTAGAGCATTCAACGCGCAATTAGGTGGATCCTTGGTTGCACATTGTAAGGCTAGCGTACGTGCACAGTTTGCCAGCTCTTCTTGTTGCTGTATTAATGATGATCAATTATAAAATCTTACCGCAACCTTTCTTCATATTTTACTCACCATAATGTTCAAGTTCATTCGGCTGGAATTTGTCATGATGGCATTAGCCACCGAACCTGTCGCTTCAGTGGGCGAAAAGTACTGGTACCAGTTTTGCATGATCGAAAGCAACGCCTCCAAACCTAATTGAGTTGCACACGTTACTAGCCAACGTACCATTTCACGCCGCCTCCAGTTCACACAAGTTAACGTCATACGCATCACCTGCAGATAACGAAGCCAAGTTATTTTAAAGATCAATTCTACAGCAGTTATTTGCAAACAGTCACCTGAAGCCCTAATTCAAAAGCGACGCCCAACAAAGTCTGACTGCGGGGATCTGTTTCTGGTGAAGCAAAACGAAACGCATCTAACGCTAGCTTATACAAGTGGCACGAGCTATGAATATTTTTTCGCGCGCTCTCCAGGATCTGCGATAGACGCATCGAATCCCCCTTGGCAGCGCTGAGCATCGTGGAGCTCAACGAGCATTGCTGTGTTTCCAAATGGCCAAGAGTCCACCATCTACTGTTTTTAAAAACCATTATAATACACACCCTAGACGAATCACCCGCTCAATTACCTTGGATATCGTGAAATTCCAAAGCCTTCTCGCTGACAATTGTTGTCATAGTCATTGTTGCTACCGTCCTTTTGTTGATCGGTCGACTCCTCTAGAATTGGCAAACGCATTGCTCGCAGACCGGCTCGAAACGCCAAGTCGGGATATTGATTCAAAAGTGAGGCAAATAGAAATCTTGCTAACGTGTGCATAGGAACTGATTCCGGATGAATTTTCACACCTACACGAAAAACAGTTAGTAATGACCCAAATAAAACAGCTTCAAATCTCTGAAATATTACCAAAACCACTAGTCGGTCCTCCATCAAGCATTTGCAAAGTTAAATTCTTTAGGACCTCCACTAAAGTCCTATCTAAATCAATCTGGCGAAGACGAGCGATTAGCTGCTCTTGTTGTTTGCATATTAATTGCTGAGCGTAGAAGCCTTGCGGCATTATTCTTTGCTTGCCCAACGCCATTACAGCAGCCTAAACCGAACAAATGTTTTTCCATTGTATTTTAACTGATTTGTAACGCGGTCTTACCTCAAATGCCAATGTTAAGTATGTTTCACGTTTATCCATCGACTTAGGAACTTGGACATGCTGATACCTAATATATTAAGATAATGTTAACAAAGCAATGTTGACTCACGAAAGTCTTGCAAATACCTTGGAGGAATAATATTAGAGTCTTCATTTGTGGCCGTGATATTTTCAAAGGAGAGTCGATTCATTTCTACGCCACTCCTAGGATCGCTGACAATGCAAGCTTCAGATAAACAATCGAAAATGCAAGCAACCGCATCGAGAGGGAAATCAACTAAAAGCCAGTCGTTCGGGAAATCGTTTCTTCGTTTTCTTCTTAAACAATTATTACCTTCACATCCAATTGAACAGTCCAAACAGTTTGCCACACACGTGGGTTTCCGCTTCTTGTACACCTCGCTCAATGGATTCGGTGGCGCAACTGTATCCTTAGAAGTTGATGCACCGAAGTTGACTGTATTGAGATCTGGATTATCCACTTTACTCGATCTAGACGGCCCCGCAACCGCGGCAGCTGTACTACAACGGCTTGTTTCTATTGATGACTTCGACGACTGAGCAACACTACAGTGCTTACTTCCTCCGGAATTGCCAGAAGCAGAATTGCTTGCTAACGAAATGCACTTTCGGCAATACTTGTGCGCGATTGGGTCGTATAGATTCTGGCAGCACATTGCTTTCGGGCAGTACGAGTCCCGCTTCAGCTGCGGCGGATGATGTTGCTGTGCCGACTGAACGTGCGATTGCGACTGCATACACGGACCAGCTGAAGGCTTCATGGACTTGTCGGCCATTTCATTCGGCCGCTTTTCAATATGCGACGCATTTTTGAAGCAGCCACAGATACTGCTAGCAGCAGCACCAACCGGTGCAATCGGCAATTCTTTAGAACTTTCGCCGCCGTGCGAATATTTGATTGGCGGATACGCATATAAATTGCTATAGTGCTTATTACAGTTTGGATAGTGACTATTGTATGCATAAATATCTTGATGCTTTAAACTATGTGGCACGCGACAATGATCCATAAGATTCGCATTTGTATTCGATCGATAACTATTCATATAGTAATTAGGAAGCCGTGAATTAGAGCTATAGGAAGAATTGCCGTACGGCATATCAACAACGGGATGATAGGGAATATTGGAATGGTTCATTGAGTTAAAGCGGCTGTAGTCGTTATGATGCCGACTATCCGAATACATATAACCATTTGATTTCCTCTCGGAACTGTATTCGTGATGATGCGAAGCAGCTATGCATTTTTGGCAACTACGACTAAAATTACGAATATCTTTCTTAGGCATGTAATTGTGTTGAAGTGGAGGCGGATGCGGATGCGACGGCTTCAACGGCGTCGTCGGATGATATACAGGCGGTGGTGGTGGACGATAAATCTCAGGATGCGGCCGCTTGTCTACACGGCAACAACATAAAATCTCCTTCTGCTGCTCATTCGGGTCCGCGCATTTTGGTCCAGACGGATCTGTTTGACTCTGCTGCCAAATAGACTGGGCATCCCTTTGGATTTGTTTCATCGTACGGACGACACTAACAGAAAGACGTAACGCAGCCTCGGAATGCCCATGAGATCTTAATGAATCTATCCTCGCAGCACACATTGAAAGCGGTTCGTGCCAAAGAGGCTGGTTCATCTTATTGAATTTGGGCCTGGCTCCGCCTGCTGTTATCGGAATGAAGGTAGTGGCGGTACTTGAAATGGATGAACTATTAGAAACTGATTTTTCATTGCTGGTAAAGTTTGCAGAAAGTATGTTTTGTAAATGCTGGTCATCCCAAGTCATATTAACGGCGTCCAAAGCCTTGTGGAAAACTGTTCGCGGAGTTTTGTTCTTGCTAGACGAACTACCATTGTTCAATTTCACTTTCTTGGTAGGACGAGGATTATCGTCTCCAATGCTATCTCGATTTCTGGCATTCAGCTTTTGTGGAACACTAATTACCTCTTCAACATCTATTTTCTTCTGTTCTACTATAACTTTATCAACAGACTGCTTCGGTTCCGGCAAGCTTTTATTTTTAATTGAACATTTCTCACACTCCAGTTTCGAGAGCGCCTCCCACATTTTTGACGAGTGTCCATTCACATGATCTAATTTTTCCATATAACACATGCACCCAGTGTTTTCTAAAGCTTGATTTCCATCCTTACAAGTATCGATAGGCACATTGCCGTCATTTGCAGCATCAGTCATGGAAGCATTGCTTACATCTTTATGTGATTGCTTGTTATCCGCTTCTTCGTCGTCATTTAGACCAAGATTATCACTATTTTCTTCCGCCTGCCGTGAAATCATATCAGTCAATTCAATTTCATTCTTCTCATCATTGACCGCGATCATATCAAACACATCATTGGCGACATTCTCCTCTCTGTGCGATACCGAGTCGCACAATTGGCTATCACTAGGGAAAATACATTTATTGCATCGACAATCAATCAGCGGTTTGGAATCTGTGAAAGCAGTCTCATCGGTAGTTCTCAAGCATTCAAAGTCTTTATTCCCAAAGAACTTCTCGCTCGATTTCGCATCTTGTGATGTTTCTTCAGCTGTCAGATTTATGTTACCAACAAGACCCTTATTCACACGTGCGTCCGCGAAATCAAGCCCATTATCATCATCCGTTTCCATAGATTCACGCGAGCTCTCATCATTTTCTGGCGGAACAATTATCCGCGAACACGTTGCTTCTTTATCTTCGAACACACCACTTGCTGCACCGAAATTCAAAGATTCTGGTAACGGAACGACGTCATTGTTGCTCGACTCGCTTTCATTCTTCTCGTCTAACAATTGATTATCTTTCAGAAAGTCCATTCTATCCATGATTATTTCACGTCGATCCTCTTGAGCAATATCAATTTCTTCATTCTCGTCTTCAGCTTCGCTTTCCGTGTCCGATTCGGTGCTCTCCTCCTCCTCTTCATTGTTATTGTTGTTATTGTTGTATGGTACATTTCGATTCTCTTGGTTTCTATGTATGATGTTTCGTATGTTATTCTCGCGGAAGAATCGATTGCGATCCCGTTGCCGCTCGCGAATCGACAATTCTCTATACTAAATTTCATATTTTTATCTCTAATACTTTATTTCCGCATTGTTTACTTACGTTATCTCTACCAGGTGGCCTGAAATCGGGATCTTCTTGCGGACAAACCTCGCTTCTAGACCATTTTTCTAGCAACCCTTTCCAATAGTGCCTTTCGGATGATAACGCGCGGGGATTTAGCACAATACAAACCCAAAGTGCACCTATAAGAAAGATGATGTCTAAATAGTTTCTCATGTTAAAGACGACAATATCTTACCTAACTGATCCCATAATTGACGACATTTATCACTCATCGCGGTTCCCTGATTTTTCCACACAATCAAACGTGGATCACTCAAAAACTGCTCGGTGATTAGTGTAAGCATCCTTGCACCATTCGAATCTTGTGCACGCAACATTTCTCGCACTTTTGCAAACAACGAATTCAATTGCTTATTGCCGTTGTAGTAGCTACCTTGTCCTAAATACGACTTCACAGCTTCACAAACTTGCGATTCATCCAAATGCCACGAGTGATCATCATCGGTAGCCGCTCCAGCAGTGGGATCAGGCGCACCACAAATCGCGTTTATTTCTAAGCAAACAAACAAATAATTATTTGGTTGAAATTCTTCGTAGCTGATAAGGTCCTACCAGACTTTTGTTGTAATATTTCATCAGCTAGTTCTTGCGCTGTTGGCAAAACCTCTGTATGGTGAGCCGATATCAAGTATTGTACAAATTTCTGCAATTGTTGTCTACTCATTTGTAATAGTGTTTCGGATATAGGAACCCTTAACTTCACCGTTTCCGCTTTGCGTATTCGATATATAGACAATGCCACGACATGATGACACCAAAATATATCTTTTGTATCGCAACTACATGTTACTGAGGTTATCTTACATCTATAGGAAGAAGCTTTAGTTTAGATGGAATTCTGGGTGGCTTGATATTTAAAACAAACCTATCAAAGCTAACAGAAACTTTATATTTTTTATTTTCTTCTCCACTATAGGCATTTCCAGTGTTATTTTGACTTTCCGCTTCACAAAATCTCCCTGCCGAATGATGAGTATTTCCATAGTTGGAGCCACCTTGATAGCCGTTGTTTCCGTGGTTCGAATGTTGTGTTGAACTGGTTTTGTGGACATCTTGTTTACCAGGAGGATATATCCAAACTATGCCGCTTAGATGGAAACCTATGAGGAAAATTGGTATTGCCAGACATTTCAATGAATTTAGAATGGAAAAATCGAATTTGAAGTTGTTTTTCTGCGAAAAATTCATGTTTACGTTTTTGTACCATTTTTTAAACTAATTGTTAATTTTAAGACTATGGCTACAATATTTAATCCTGTACGTTGCCACCAAACTACGTTGCAATCTCTGCATTTCAGGCGTCGAACAGCGGCACGAACTAACTTGAAAAGCTCCGTTCTTTGCATAGCAGACCAGTTTGTAGTGTTGTGCCTTGGCGCGACAGCCTGAAATTGGAGTCGTTTTTAGGAGTTCGCGGAGACGGTTAGTCGGAGTAGCAAAAAATGAGGTCTGCAGGATTCTGTGTGTAAAAGTTGAATTTTGGATGAGATAAATTCTTAAGAGTGGTATTTTGTGAAGTCGTGCGTGATTGACGTGGAATTTGTAGACTTGACGACTCATGTGGCACTGTGGCATGTACTATGAGCTTTACTTGGACAACTGAAATTTTAACGAGCGACCATTTATATCCAAATGAATTTCGTACAAGTGCGGTGGCCAGCTATAGTATAATTGAACAATGTATGAACTACCTGTAAGTACGCTTAGTGAATTCTGTTCGATAAGGGATAAAAATGCTGAAACAAAAAAGGGAAGAGCCAAACGGTTCTTTTCAGCTTTTTTACCTCATACAAGCTAACCCGAACTGCGGCTGCGGCTCAAAAAAAACCGTATTACAAGTAATGGATTAATAATAAGCAGTTTTCTTTTGAACACAGTGGGGTCAAAATGAAATTGAACAGAATCTTGTTTTTTCAAATTGCATTAATTATTAGCCACACTTGCAGAAGTGCTTTTTTAGTAGTATGATAGTATGAACATGGAAAGAATGCTTAGAAGACGGCTTAGAAAATTTTAATGCTTAATCATGCATTTACCATGATATTATCTAATAGAGATAATAAATTTCAATTAGAAACATATGAATGAATAAGTAATCACCACATTACCACCAATAACCATTTTTTTGTGATTAAAACTTAACGAGAAGTCGATATAAATCATTAGCAAGTGCCTTGGCGCCCCTCCACGTTTAGTCTTAGCGAGTAAAGTTGATATATCCCCAAGTACAAAAGGGCTGTATGGCTGTTAGTTCGTCTGGTACGCGTCCAGTTAACGAAAGTAATCAATCTTGTAAAATGCTTGCCAGCTGTTAGCATTTAAAACGTACACAAGATAAACATTCTATTTTGCTGAAATTTTGTGAACAGTAGATGCAGATACTATACCTATTGTTTTTTACGGCACATTAGTTTTTCAGAATAAATCATGGCTTTGTCAAGGTTTTGTAATTGATTTATTTTTAAATTAAAACCAAACCCTGTTGTACTAAAATTAGTATCAATCCATCAAGTTCAAAATTTTCAAGCAATTTTTAAAAATTAGACTCATTAACGGAAACCTTAAAACATTATCATGTGAAAAAAATTATCAATCGCTTTCTTTAAGAATGTATCGTTGGATAGCTGGTAGTATCTTCTATTTCAGTATGAAAATATGTATTTGACGCTGTAGTAGTATTTTTTTGAAGGCCGAGAAAGCACCAAAGATGAACAACGTCCAGGTCGACGTTGAACGCCGAAAACAGTGACCAAAATCAATGAAATTATGCGCAGAGATCGTCGTATGAGCATTCAGATGATTGCTAAGACTGTAAACGCCGATAAAGAAACTGTGAGAACAATTTTACATGAGGAATTGAACATGAAGAAAGTCTGTGCGTCTGTTGGTCCCAAAAAATTTGATCCCTGGCCAAAAGCTCATCCGTCAACAAACCGGCTCAGATTTTCTTGAGAGGTTAGATGAAGAGCCTGAACTGATGGAAAACATCATCACTTGCGATACACGATGTTGAAACTAAGCGGCAATCCATGCACTGGAAAACTTCTGCATCGCCAAGAATGAAAAAAAGCAAGGATGTCGAAATCAAAATTTAAAGCCATGTTAATCGTTTTGTCGACATCAACGGCATCGTGATGACTGAATGCGTTCCAAAGGGTCAAACTGTAAACCAAATCTAAGTTTTGGCAACACTGCGAGAGCGGGTTCGTAAGAAACGGCCGGAGTTGTGGAAAAACAAGTCGTGGATACACCAAGACAACGCACCTGCCCATAACGCGCTCTCTGTGAAGCGTTATCTAGCCGCTAGAGGACCTCCAGTGCTCGAACACGTTGCGTCCTCGCCTGATTTAGCACCCTGTGACTTTTTCCTATTTGCGAAAATCAAGTCTGCCTTAAAAGGAACCCGATTCGAGTCAATGGAAACGGTGAAGCGAAAATCGGCGGAGCTTCTAAATGCTATTACAAAAGAAGACTTCCAACATTGCTTTGACCAATGGAAAAAACGAATGGAATAGTGTGTGGCGAGGGAAGCACATTGAAGGGAAGCATTCGATTGTAGAATAATTTTTAAAATAAAATTCTTTTTCATAAACAGTCTCGTTATATAAAAACCAGACCTTATATTCTTTTGTTGAAAACCTCCAAATTTTTCGAATTACTATCAAGCTGTTTCAAATTCAACCGTTTTTGCCTTGTCTTTTGCCTTTTTTCTTCTATGAATCTTCTCACTTTTTCAATTGCATTTGCGTCTAGTAATTGTAAGGGTCAATCCAAAGTTATATCGCCATTTTCTCGCTTCCATTCGGTGTAAACACGACTGCAGTGTTTAGGATAATTATTCTCTTGCAAAATCTAATTTTCATCTTAAGATCTAAACATTCTTTTTATCGATGTTAGAAGCCCATGATTCCAGATTTTTACCATCTTCTGAGCGTTCAAATTCTGAATAAATAATAAACAGTCAAATCGACGTTCGGAGAAGTCTACCCAACCGTGCATTTTTACAAGAAAAGAAAAACAATTCACGGGGAACCCAAGCCTCTTAGAAATCTAGAATCAGAAAGATGCTTTATAAGAAAACACGATATTTGGCGAATTGCGGTCGATATCCTTGGAAGCTCATTCTCTGCGGTTTTACATATAATTTTCTGAAAGAAGAGGTATCCAAGTCATGCCTCGGAACTTAATGTTTTACTCGTGCAGCCGCTGGCGAATGGCATTGATGCTCATATGACTATCCTTTTTAGTTAATCTATACTTGGCTTTGCGCCAGAATTGAATGGAATTCATCAGAAACCTATAGGTCATCGCTCTATCCTCGCTGAAGAAAGTCGCTCATAATGTTTACAAAATTTTGTTTGCAAAGCTTTTAGCCTTTTTAAATAATTTTGCTGCATTAGCGGCCTTTAATTTAGGGTCTTTCGAAAATATACTCGTACACAAAAAGATTGCCTTGAACCGCCTGACGTAAACCATACTCTTTTCCGTAGTGTGCTTATGATAACAATTTGAACACAAATGATACGCGAATCGATGCTAGGAAAATAGCCCAGATAAGAGAACTATGTACGCCCGAGAAGATGGCAGCGACTCTTATCAAATTCCTTGAGTAATCAAGTAAACGCTCTTTTAAACCTGTATTTTGCTAATCCTTAAAGTTTTTCTTCGAAATTTCCCTCGATTTCATATAATTTGAAAATAACCAGTACGCAAAGCCACAAATCAAATTTCAGTCTGTTATTACAAATAAACCAGAATAGCATTTAGAAGAGCTTAATATGATGATAGTCTGTTATTACGAATAAACCAGTCTAATATTTAGATATATTGAAATATTGTTAAAGTACTAGATATCCTTAGAAAAAGCTGAATATGAAAAGGAAAAACAAAGTATGGCGAATAGTATGAAAAATTTCAAAGCCATGTCTACTTGTTTTTTTTTAATTTCCAAGAAAAAGTTATATAAAAGTCTTCACAAAACTAGAGAGTTTGACGAAAAGGATATTGTGTATGTGGCTAAAACTGTTGTCAACATAAGAGCGGAAGGATATCGAATGGCAAAGATTTTTGAGGAGCTTAATGTACAAAAACTATTTGAATCGACTAGTCACTACAATAAAGTGAGATGAGGCAGTGTTTGTAGTTAGAATACGCCATAATAGCTTGCTCCTGTTCAATTGTTACTAAAATAATATTGCATCGGATGAAATAAGCTTTTACTGTAGACCGAAAGTATACATCTATAATTCAAAAGACGAACAATGGAAAGGCTGACAAAAATGACAAATAATCCATAAAAAAGAAGTGAACCTCATTCACGATTTTGCAGAAATATTTGATAGACCATGGCGGATCTGTAAAAAACGACTACATTTGGCCGTTGAAGAAGGACACACTGATTTTTGCAGGTAAATGTGTGGAATAGCTCGTATAACAATAACTGACTCATCTTCCCTCTCAAAAAGTCGGAAACATTAAAAAAATCGAAATATTTAAAAAAAATTTAAAAAATCGTTTTTTTCCTACCTTTCTCACTCCTAACTTTAAAACGGTGCATTTTAGAGCAAAGTTGTGTGGGAATAAAAGTTGCGTAATAAAATATTCTATAAGACAAGATTAATTAAAAATTTTGAAACATTTAACCCTTGCCGCGAACCAATCCTTCTGTATAGCGTGGTTATTTGGTGGCCAACGATGGCAAAAACATCAAACGCGAACCTGGTTAACAGGGTCAGGAGAACTGCAGCTATTGCAATCACCGGGGCTATACGCACTACCCCGACAAAGGCATTGTTTATGTTATTAAATTATCTCCCGACGGAGCTCCTAACAAAACAGCAGGCCAAGTGCTCTGCTATTCGATTGAAAGCTCTAAATCTCTGGCATGATGGAAATATCGGCCACTCCACCATATTACGGAGGGATGGACCAACGCCAAAGAAAGTAGACTTCACTCCTCTGATTCCCTGCTTCCACCACGGTTTCAAGTCCGTCATCCCTAGCCGAGATGACTGGATCATGGAAGGAAATAGGATACAGGAATCGGTCGACATCTACACTGATGAATCAAAGATGGATGGAAAAGTTGGCTGTGTCGTTTTCTCCGAACAGTTTGGCCTGAGACTATCCTTCCGGCTACCAGATCACTGCAGTGTTTTTTAGACAATACATAAGGCAGTGGACTGGCTGAGAAATCAGAAAATTTCTATAAGAAATCTCAACATTTTCTCTAACAGTCAAGCTGCTATCCAATCATTATCCAACGTGTATACCTCATCCAAAATTGTAATGGAATGTCGCACGCTACTGAACGCGATGTCGCTTCACTGTGAAGTGATTCTTTGCTGGGTGCCGGGTCACAGTGATATACCTGGGAACTGCAAAGCTGATGCCCTAGCTAGAGCTGGAACTGAACTCCAGGATTATGCACTAACACCCCAAGTCGGCCATCCGTTGGCCTCCGTCAAGCTAAGTTTCAAGCAGTATTATACAGAGGCTGCAAATAGGGCCTGGCTGCTGGAAGAAACCTGCAGGACAACCAGGCAAACTTGGCACACACTAAGCTCAAAGCGCACCAAGCAGCTCCTCAACACGCGCCGTGAAACATTAAATTTCATCGTATCCGTACTGACGGGGCATTGTCTCATTGGCAGACACGCAGAAAAACTGGATGCCCCTTTCCACGATTTCTGCGGCAACTGCAGATCGGAGGAGGAAGCTATCCAACACTTTCTGTGTAAATGCCCAGCACTATCCAGAAAACGCATGCAAACTTTAGGCTCACCTTTCCTGGACAGCCTCACGGAAGTAGCCAGTTTAAATATTAGTTGCGTAGCCGGCTTTATACGAGAATCTAAATGGTTCTCGTCACCCAACACAATGGGCCTATCTTGACAAAGGGGGCTGCCATTACAATCAACCAACCCTTGCCGCAAAATAGTAATAAATATTTAAAAAAGGGTGAAAAAGCCTTTTTTTATTTAATTTTTTTTACCACTTAGAATGCACTTAGAAAAAAAAATTCCTGAATCTGCCCCAATAATCCGATTTTGATTTTGTAAAATGCATTTGATAGGTGAAGTGCTCTTTTATATGTGGAAAAAAAATTCAAACTTTTATAAGCTAAAGTTTCTAACTTGCAAGCTTTCAAAAATTTTGATTTTTTTTAAATAAATTTTGAATGCACAATTATTATTGTGTGCTATTTTACTGTGTTGTAAAGGTTTTTAAGGAGAAGTATGAAGGTCCAAAGTGCATTCTGAGTGCTAAAAAAAATTAAATAGAAAAAGCCTTTTCTCCCCTTTTTTAAAAATATTTATTGCTATTTTGCGGCAAGTGTTAAATATTTTAAAATTTTTTTTAACTGATGTTGTTTTATAGAATTTTTTATAACGCAACTTTTATTTCCACGCTACTTTGCTCTAAAATGAACCATTTTAAAGTTAGGAGTGAGAAAAGTAGGAAAAAAACGATTTTTTACCAAAAATTTAAACATTTCGATTTTTTTAATGTTTCCGACTTTTTTGAGAGGTAGGATAAGTCAATTATTGTTATACGGAGTTATTCCACACATTTTCCTGCAAAAATTAGTGTGCCCTCTCAACGGTCAACTGAAAACAGATCCACCCTGGTCTATGAATGATAACAATTGATGCATTTCGTGAGAATTTTCGAAAATTTAAGTTACGTTGGTTGGCGGCTGGCAAGGAAATGCTACGACGGATGCAAGGAATAGTCACATTCTTACGGTATATAATTCACTAGCAATTCAATCACATCTTATTTATTTCTTAATATCTCTCATCAGTAGCGTACCCAGGATTTTGATAAGGGGGGGGTCATATTTTTGAAGTCTTGACTAGGTATTTTTGCTGGTGCTTCGGTGTAGATATGAGGATATAATTATGTAATCACACTTAATCATACTTTTTCAACGGTCAAAGTTGGAGTCCTCCAAAAATAATTCTGGCAGACTTTAGCCCGATTGCATGCTGGTTTCATTTACTTGAATCATTCATGATATTTTCATTCAAATTATAAAATTATGCGCTTGACGTGTGAAAGAATCTACACTGTATTTGTAGACTTCCTTGGAACCGTAAAGTGTATATGCATGTTTGCAAGTACATATATTCAAACGCCTTCAATACCTACAGGCCAGAAATAAAAGCAACTAGTGAAGTAAATGCCGTGAAAAAGTGAACTGTCACTAAGCACAGACAGAGTATTATCGTAATCAGGGCTGGCTAAGCTTGTTTGCAGCCCATGCAGGGAAGCAACTCTACGCTCTCAAGCAAATTTGGCGTCACTTCCACGTAACGCATGAGGTAGACTTTTTGTACGCGTTTTTTTAATGAGGTGTCCCCAATAGGCCTAATCCTCAGATTACAAATCATATGACAAAATAAAAACAATCCATTTTTGAGGGTTCTGATCAAAGATAGAAAGAAACATTCAAAAATATAACTATTGCTACTAAGATATGGGTGCGAATTAAAAAAATTACACTTTTCTGGAATTTTACTTCGAAAACTTTCAATCAGGTGACCATATTCTAATGTTCCTACCAACTCTTTATCTATATATAAAATTGCTAGGCTTCATACAATAAGTAACAGATAACGGCACACATGGATCCAATTTGTGCAAACTATGCCCGTATCACCCCTAAGTGAGATCTCTAAAGCACCATAGGCCGTAAATCAGGCCCATATGGGTTTCACTGTGAAATAGATCAAAGATCTAATTGCGTAGAGATACTGAATCTCACTCAACTTCCACGTTCCAGAGTGTCTCGGCGAATAATTGTTAAAGTGGGTGACTTAGTGGTTAACGCTAGTTCAAGGGTCCTTGTCGACAAATAGTTTTCGGGGATGAGATTTGATGCCGCACTATCATTTCACTCAGCTGTGAATGAGAACCTGAATCAAATGAGGGTAATAATCACGGGTGAGCGTGTTCCTGACCACTTCACATCCTAATGTTCCGTTGGTCAAGTAAATGAAATAACTCTAATATTGCCTGAAGGCCCAATTTTGGCGGTTGCGCCATCGATTATTATTTTTACCAACCTCTTCCCAGGCAATGACGAAGCCTTATGGACTCCACATATAAATGATCTAAGGAAAAAACTGGCTGTCTTCATTGGTCTTCTACGTTGCTTCTACTTCTTTCCAAAGAAAAACAAAATCCAAATTATGTATGCGCATCTCCTTTCCAAAATTTCCTACGGCATCTTGAATTGGAGCCAAATTTCTAAAGGTAACCTCATGATCATCTCCAGACTAGTAACGAAGGCGTATAAAACCATTTACAATCTCCCTATGCTAACTTCGACGAGCGAAATTTTCAAAACAGCCCAAGAATTGAATTTGCAAGGCATGATTTTCATGGAAAGAGCTCAATTCATACATAAGAATTTACACCGTAATGAGTATACCGCTGTGAAATTAGATAGAATTGAGGGGAAAAACACTTACAGAATGAGAAACATGAATGATATAGCTATAGCATTTGCCAGAACTGATCGGCTAAAAGAAGACCCCTTCAACAAAGCAGCCAACTTTTACAATACACTACCGGACAAAATTAAAAACATAGCGAACCCAACTTCCTTTAAAACGACACTAAAAAATATCTCTTTCAGGACCAACTTTCGCAGTAAGTCACAAGTACAATCAGCTCAACTAAACTCAAAACCAAACATGTAATCAACAGGAAATAATTCATAAACATATAGTCTGAACTATCAATCTAAATAAAAGGCACTAAAATTTACAGATTTGGTACTATCCCTTATACCGATTCTTATCGTCTGGGAAGTACTATGTCCTAAAATTTTAAATACGGAGAGTTACTAAATTTTGATGGAGAGAATGATTGAAGGAAACGGAAGTGGTTTTAGTCGGTAGAAATCCGGCATGCCGAGAGGCAGGAGCTGATCGGTATCTTTTGAAGATTTCCACCTCCCAACATTGAAAAAAAAATATGCTGGAGATATATAATCCATAACATTCGAATCTTCGAATTTTTTAAATTTACGCGAGTTGATCAAAGTTTTAAAATGCCGATAATGATACAAACTTAGTATTCAAAACTCATCTACTTGTACAGTAACGGTGAGAAACAGTGTGAAATGGGATTTAAATTTTATGTCCAAGCATAAAACAGAATGCTTCACCGGATAAAATTATAGTGAAATATCTAAACGACGATTTTTTTCATTACCTTATTTAACACATCTTCTGTAGATGGAGTGAGATCTCCACTAATATTTAGAAGTGCCAATCCATTTAGCCGTTCATTGCTAGTGGAATTTTGCAAGTATGTTTTTAGTCGTCGTAATGTTGAAAATGATCGTTCGTTTGTAAACGTAGATACTGGGAGAACAGCCAATATTTCTAGCGATTTCGATATATTCGGCATAATGTTTGAATTACACATGCTTAACCCATCTATGGCCGTTTTTGGGCGGTTTACTATTTCAAGATACCCTATCTTTCTGTACCACAGAGTCAACTCAGCATTCAATTCTTCTTCAAGGGGGGGGTTTGAACCCGTAAACCCCCCCCTTGGGTACGCCACTGTCTCTCATTCATTATTTCTGAATGAAGAAGCTTAAAAGTCATCTGGAAACTTTAAATCATTTTAATCAATATTTTGTTTAAATTTACAGATCCGTTCAATAATACATAATGTTCAACAAAGAGTCTGGAGAATGGTGTATACCACTCAACAAATGAATATTCAAAATAAACAAAAAAATATTCGAAAACTGAGTGATTTGAATTGCGTCATGCATTCCAGGCGAGTTGGCAAGGTATGAAAAATAGCAAAATTGTATTTCAAGTTTGCACCACTACACCGAAATTTACTAATTCCGTCATTTAACGGCCATTCATTCCAAATTAACATTGTCCGTGTTCCATGTTGAAGCCAAGCACAAAAACGATTAAGTACACATTCTTCTCAGTCATAAATTATGCAAATCGGTCGGCATTCATTCACAAAGTGCTGTAAAAGACTGCGACACATAACACTTCATGCGGAAATTAAAGTGTAATTATAATTCCATTTGCATGCCAAGACATGACAACCTAATCAGAAGTAACTTAAAAGTACATATTCCATATTTTTTTACATAGTTTTCAAGCATGTGGTCGTTGATAAGTAATTCAGCAATGTTCTCAATATTCGAGGAATTTAAAGTAGGAGACAAAATAAATAACGTACTGGTTATATTATGATCTTTTTGATAAGGGTTGATTGACAAGCCAGTTCGCAGACTAACAATGTTATACAACTGTAAGCATTTCAAAAAAAATTGCAACTCACCAACTTGAAGCACATTTTCCACACATCCTGCCTCGAACAGTTTCATGCCCTTGCAAAAGCTTATATTCTGCGTTTCGCCAGACGATGTCGTCCTGCAAGAATCAACATATTAGTTACAATTATCATGTCCTGTTCGGCAACTTTACAAGCTGCCCGGCATTGTATGTATTTTCCTGTTTGCCAAAACAACACTCACCTGGACAGCGAACTGTACATGCAAATATCGCGCTCGTTGCGCGGAAAAGACCAGAAGATGATCCGCCGTTGGACCGGTTCCGGTATCCTTTCGTAACGCTCCTCGATTCGTTGGAAGGGTTCATTTTGCGCGACGATACGAGCCGTGATGTCGAGCAGACTATCGGGCTGTTGTTGATACGTGCTCAAACTACCCCCCGCAGGGCAATTTACATCGCCATATTGTCGGAGCGTACGTGAATGATGCATCTGTTGGAGCTGATGGAAGCATGATGCATCCGTACATTTGGCCGGAAAGCTGCGACTACAAAACGACATTGTTAATGGATTCCCACGATATTTCTGGCGTCCCGGTCGTCACGTTCCTCTCCGGTCGATTGTCAAAGTCGCACCACGATTGATCTTTCTAATAATTTCATTACAATTTGATTATTTCCAAGATAGGAGTCGCGTCAGAATCGAAATACTGTTGCTGATTGCACAATGGGCCGCACCACGTACTGAATCGAACAAGGCGAATGAGTGAATCGTTTGCGCCGACACAAGTAGCTGAAAATAGAAGATAATAAATTTTCTGACCGAATAAAATTAATTATATGGTCTGGGTTTGTTCTGTTTTCGCGAGGCAGACATTTTCTTTCAATCAAGAAACAGCGAATTCAAGCAGTTCAAATTATTGCAAATTCAAAAGTTCGTTTCGCAATCGCGCGAGCCTGGTTTAGTTCTTTCGCAACCAAGCAGAATAAACAACTTTAGAAAAAATCATCCAAAAACAACGACGTTCGCTTGAAATACCATGTACTAGTTATGCAAACGAAAATTCCATATTAATGCCAAATAATATCGCGAAAATCCAATAGATACTTGTGCATATTTGCTCGCAATGGCTCACCACGTATTCCGCCAGCTCATCACAATGTAAATATTGAAGATGTGCGACATGAAATTCGAGTCTAAACAGGCGATCCAGTAATCAGGGAAAGATTACATATACTTTCGACAAAAACGTATTTAGTCCAGATTATTGGCTTTCGCTTCGGGGAAAATTTGCGCATATTTGCACAGGAAGTTCGTCTCGGGCCAGGGGTGTCCCGCATAATTTGCACAACCGCTTGAGTGTCGTACACCCGGAAAAGGGGAGAAGCATATAAGAGCGTCACTCAGTACTGATAAAAATATTGTTGTGCGTGTGATGCGTGAGCGTTTTAATTGGCTATCATGTGCAATTAAAGGCCCAATAAGTATACAAGTTGTGATGATTCAAAATGTGATGAGATTCACAGAGATTATATGCCATTCGTGTGTTTTTCTCTAGAAAAGAGTTCAAGTTATCATGTACAAAAGGATAATTCTTAAAGCAGGCAATGTCAAGTTGAAATCGACATTTTTTAAATAGTTCTTTTTCAAAAAAAACGCTGCCAGTTATCTTGGTTCGACGACCGCGTTCTCCGATTTGTAAATGCGAAATGTTGTCAGCGTCAAAAAAATCCTTATCTCATTCCTGTATTTGACTCGGTGAGCAGTTGTCAGATGAGATTAGCGCTTGAGAATTTAGCCAGCTATATTATGCACATGACCGGCACACTCAAAAGTATGCAAGTTCACCAGGACCGATACTAAAGTTTCTTCAAAAAGTTCTTCAGATGGCCCTTCAAATAGTTCTTACAACTCCTGGGTACAGTAGATTCGTTAATCTAGGCTGTCCTTCACGGACCCAAGCATGCGCTAAAATATCGATGATTCATCCAAGGGCTGTGTACATAACGGATGATCGTCTTGTATAGGATGGACCATCCGTTGTTATATTAAAAATATTCCAGCGAAATTGCTTTATTCAAGAAAGGACACTCGCTTTTCATTACGGTAACGATGTTACTATACTCATTAGGAAATAACTAGGGACCAGTGATGCCACCATTCTAAAAGCCACACTAAACAGTAACATGTTAAGGGGGAGGTAAGGTTTGACAACATTTTTATTCTTCCTTTTTTGTTTATTTTTTTTCTGAAAGTACAACATCTGAAGAATATTGTATTAAATTTGTAGGTCATTCGGAGTAAAACCAACGAAGTTACAGTAGGTTGAATAATCGTACCTCTTAGGTTTGCGCGCCTTTTAGCTACCTGCGCTGAGCGGCGGCAAGCGGCAACTGTTTCGGTCTCTATTGTATTACTTTTATCGACAGGAGCAAAAAGATGGCTTAGATAACGTGGATGATAGTGATGTACTGTATGGACCCGGCATCGATGATGACATGTACGTATTTTATAAGAAAATCCAGTTTTTCTCAAGATGTTTTCATTTTTCAGTGTACAAAACTCTAAATCGATTTTCCCAAACATGTAATTTTTAAAGTCGGTGACCAGCCTACAGGAAAAACTACTGAACCGATCGTTTTGAAAGTTTGTACACATATTCTACATATATATAGCTCTCTAGTGACGTTGAATAAATTCCTAACAATTTTACAATAACAAATAGGTCGATTTTTTTCGTCAAAAATCGTTATTTTGGCTTCAAAATGGTGCCAAAAATTAAAAAATTGAATAATTAAAAAAACTCGACGTCACTGGAGAGATAAAGTAATAAAGTGAAGAAAGCATTTTGATTTTTTGGTTTCAAATGATCCAGTGATGCTGTAGGCTGGTCACCGCACAAAAACTTTTTTTCTAGGCGACTGCGGAGATCTACAATAAATCCGTTATTTCTTTCTATTTTTGGACAAATTTTTGTTTTAAATATTCTTCACATGTTGTACTTTTAGATAATAATATGTAAAATAAACCTACAGTAATAATTTTTTCCAAAAAAAATTCATGAAAAAAGGTATTTTTTAGACGAAACAAACCTTACCCCCCCCTTAATGTGCATTGGATTTTGCCCGATTACGTTTGGATTTTCAGAGCCTTACATCCCACAACCACAGTCCTGTTTATTGGGATAACCTTCAAATTGGAAATAAGCTTCGTCCTTTACTTTTAATACCAGAATCAACAAAAATAATTTTTCAATATTTCCCAGCGTTGTTAAAACATAAAACCATTTATTTCTTGCATTTCTTGGCACTAAATATTTTTCATTGTGTAAAGCGCGCCACTGTTGCCAATGTTGAAATAACACGCACTTCAAAAAGTAACTTACAAATGCGGTGTATTTTGGCAGATTTCTCATTGAAAGGGCTGAAAAGGATCATTAGGTGGTTGCGTTGATACGTTGAATGGACGCATTTGCCAATTGCCTCATAATATTTTAGTCAACAGTTGAAATTCAAAAGTAAAGAAAATACAATGCAATGCTTACCAAGGATAGCTGCACTTCATAGTGAGTCAAATGTTTCAGGTTATTTTCGGTCACAATAAACATATTTCTATATATCCTAAACAGGGTTGCACCTTCTGCTTACTCGGTTCACCTACCCTGGGGGGTGACGAGTTACGAAATTGAATTATGAATTTTGAAATAGAATTATAAAACACAAAAAAGGAGAAGAAACTACAAATTAAAAACAATCAAAGTTATAAATCAGAGATTGAGTGGTCATAGAGTTTTTCTGAGACAAACGTAGATGGCTTCTCCATTCATTCATTATAGCTCTCAATGAATTTTTACGCACTTGAAAGCATTAGCCTTAATGAATAACTACGGTTATTATTCTGGAGAAGGTATTAACCCTTAACTGGTGATCGTTGGATCTGATAACCTTCTCAATCTTAAAGTCAGACACAGATCTCACGCTTCACGTTTTCCTCAGCCAGTACACCTGCAGACGTTACCTTGAATATATCCTTTGAACGCGTAGTCTTTTTTGCAATTAGGTGTTACAGTTGGACTAGGATATGTGTGACCCACAGTCACCAATTATGTTTTTAAAACAGCAATCGAGATTTACTTTTGAAAAGGAAGATGTGATTTGCGCAGAACTGAGAAAATGGGGCCTGATAATTCTCCCAACTAATTAGAAGCAATGAGGAAAAATAGAAATGAGGTACGAGCAAGTTGTTACCTAGTGAAACAAAAATTCATGGTTTAACTCAGTATGTTTTTACTCCTGATTGATTTTGCTGCCGCTTACACCAAAAAAAATTAAAAATTGGTTGCCCTCATATTCTCTATGCGTTATTACATATATGTACATCTATCCGGACACCAATAAGCACAGAATCGTTGGATTTTCACATCAAAATTAAAGGTGGCAAGGAATCTCTGGACCAAAAATGTGCTGCATATGAAACTCACTACCGAACAAGGAGACAGTCTATGGTAATTTCTCATATCAACCTTAATATAGCCTCGATAAACGTTTATATGTCATTTTCAACTCTTGCCTTTGTACCAGGGAATTTCTCGAAGAGATACTGTGAAGTAATTCGCAGTAAGTGTGGTTTATGGCCAGTTGTGGTACTGCTAGGCTTATGTATTCTAAATACGGCACGAGACCTACGTACTCTTAGTTTATTAGCTCCGGACAGAGCTTCAACGAGAAATCTTGTGGGTCTACTGACGTGTCATGTGGATTTCGGCGAACACGCAAGAAGAATCGGGCTTCCAACTAGTGACCTATGTCGAAGCTGCCGCGAAGAAGAGGAGACAGAGTCAGTAGAGCACCTTTCGTGCAGAGGTCCGGTTCTTGCTGCTAAGAGACATGTGCACTTGGGAACATTCTTTTTCAAGGAGCTGAATGAGCTAGTTACTATAAGAATGGACCAACTTCTGGCTTTCTTTAAGAAATCAGGATGGCTCACAGAATGAATTAGAAGATTTCCACGTCTACAGAGCACATTAGACCAAAATCAGTCTAAGTGAATCGGAAGCCTAGCACTTTATTAACCTAATCTATGATCAGTTGAAAAATTGATACTAAAATCGAAACAATCGGAAGGATATTTCAACAGTCATCACCAGTATAAAAGGAGGAAAACGCTGATTCGTAAAAGCGCAAAAGATATGCTTTATACTCTTCCAAAATGGAACAACAAATGTAAAATGTTTGGAAAAGATTTTTTTTCATTCGGAATAGAGCTTAATTCAATCGGGAAATACTACAGGGTGGGTATGGTATTTTAGTGGACTCATATGTGTGGCTGTAATTTCTTAAGAATATTTTTTTTTGTTTTTTTTTCGTTTTTTTTTTGAGATCAAAATGAAGAGACATGCAGTTATCGTTGCTATATGCGCGATTTAGAAATTTCCAATTTATCGATTTAGAAATTTAGAAATTTCCAATTTTCTCGGTTGCGCCTGATCATTCGTACATAGGATTCGTCGTGAATTGGAAGCATGAGGTGGCGATGTGGAAAGTGTTGCAAAACGCAAAAAAAACATGAGGAATGTGCGGACACTACATGAAATATACAATTTTTCCAACAAGTGCAAGCGATTTTTGACGCAAAGTCCATACGGGCCACTGCAAGGGACCTGTCTCTGAGGGTGTAATCCGCCGCGTTGTTCACGAAGTCCTCCGCTATAATTCCCACGTTATGCACAGAGGACAGGTTATGGCGGGAATCAGAGAACTATCCGAGGAAAACGTCTTTTAAACAAACTTGAAGATGCATCTCTAGTCTATAGGCTCACAGTTTCTGGCGACGGCTCTTGGGCTCGAAGGGGTTTTTCTTCTCTTGTCGGGATTGCTACATTAATTGGAAAATTGTCTGGAAAAGTTCTTGATGTTATTGTAAAATGTAGCATATGCAAAGCTTGTGAACAATGGTCAGGCAAATTTTATTGACTATCAGGAGTAGTCTGAAACTC
Source organism: Oxycera nigricornis (assembly GCA_963942545.1). Lineage (NCBI taxonomy): Eukaryota > Metazoa > Arthropoda > Insecta > Diptera > Stratiomyidae > Oxycera > Oxycera nigricornis. The sequence continues at coordinate 103,879,744 of OZ012659.1, forward strand.
ACGAGCCAGATTGTGCTGCAAATCATGAAGGCAGTGCAGGATCGATGGAAGTTAATGGTATAAAAGAAATGTTTCAAAGATCTGTAGAAGTGTATAATGTTTATTATGAATATTATATTGGTGATGGCGATTCGAAAACTTTTTCATCGATACAAGATATGCAGCCCTATGGAGATATTTTGAGCGTAAAAAAGAAGGAGTGTGTTTTACACGTTAAAAAGCGAATTTATAAAAGAGCAAAAGATGCTAAAAACAACTGACACAAATGAAAAAGGCTCAAAAAATGTTAGAAGGCAAACAAAAAGGCGCTGATGAAAAAAAAACGACAAAAAACTAAAATAATGAAAAACCTACAGTTAAAACGGCCACACTTACAAATAAAGTCATGCTGGAGTTGTCAAAATATAACGAATTAGCTGTTCGCCAAAATCCAAAGTCTGTTGAAGATATGAGGAATGCTATTTGGTCAACTTTCTACCACAAGATTTCAACTGGCAAGTTGGAAAATGTTGTGCACCCTCCAGCGCTAGAGGAAGAAATCCAATCTCTATTAAAAAAGATTTATGAAGATCTTACCTCCGACGATCTCCTAGAAAGGTGCATCGGGGCACACACACAAAACACAAATGAAAGTTTCAACGCCTGTGTTTGGCATATATGTACAGTATGTAAAATCCGTATTCGTACCCAACAATTTTATATGAAAAACCTCTTTATGCTGTAACAAGTTGCTGCCAATTGATAAGACGTGCAATAAAATCATTGTTAATATGTATATTAAACGAAATAAAACAAAATAAAAAGTGTAAATATCACAAGTTTGGCAAAAGTAACAATATTTCGGTTATAACTAAACAAAATTCGTATTCGTACGCTTTAAGTACCTAAATATAAAACGCTTATTCTAAAATTTTAATATTTGCTTGGATAACTCTTTGGGTTGTAAATAGGTTTAAGCCTAGTTGGCATCGATTCTACGAGTTTTGTAGTTAAATCGCTTCGAATATTGTCCCATTCTGTTCGTAAAGTATGTTTCAACCCTTGAATGTTCCAAATGTCGTATTTGCGCAAATTCCTCTTAACAATCGACCACAAATTTTCGATGGGATTGATTTCGGGGCTTTGGGGTGGAATTTTTAAATATTTGCGGCAGTTATATAACATCCACAGACGAGTATTGAAAGCTGTGTGTTTGGGATCGTTGTCGTGTTGGAAGAGGTAGTTCCGTTCACAACCTAATTTCCATGCGCTTTGGACCAAATTTCCCTTTAAAATATCAATATACATGTTCGAGTTCATAATACGGTCGATAAAGTGTATATTTCCAACACCTTTAGCACCGAACTAGCTCCAAACTATTACCGAACCGCCTCCGTGTTTGAATGTCGGCAAGAGGTTGCACTTCGCGAGTCTTGTATTTCGCTCACGCCAAATTCGTACGCATCCGTCGGCCACTTTAACGTTAAATTTAGATTCGTCAGAAAAGATGACATGTTTCCAGAACGAAAAGTCCTTATTAAGGTATAGCTTTGCGAAAATTACGCGTTTTTTTCTATTGACTTCACTTACAAACAGTTTCCTTACTGGAACTCTGCTTCGAAATCTAAGTTTCTTAATGTGATTTCTAACCGTTTGTGCAGTGACGTTGATGTCATGGTATTTCTCGAGCAATCCTGCAAGTTTTATACCGCTTACTCCGGGATCCTGCCTAATCAGTCGTCGTAAGAATGATAGATGTCTTGTTGTGAGGACTGACCGGTTTTGGTTTCAGCATTTTCGAGTGATTTGGCAACAGTCCTTGTAGTTATTTACGATGTATTGCACAGTTGACTTACTTCTTAACACAATTTCACCGATTTGCTTCAATGATTTGTCCTTTTTTGCAAATCTACTATTAATTTTCTTAAATCGTTTGGCGTTTCACATGTATTTCGTCCCATTTTAAATTTGATTCCTTTACGACTCGACACGGCATATGAAACTAAATTTAAACTACTGTCATAAGACTCAGCTGTCAATTCTAACGGTTCGCATAACAACAGCACGTGCATTATAGCCGCGATGATGAAATTATCAAGGTATTACATGGGTACGAATGCGGACTTTGCTTCTTTTTGTAAATTATTTCTTCTTATTCATCGAATGGCAAGAAGATTAAAGTTAATCCTGCATGGTTTACTAAAATTTAAGTATTTTGAAGAAAGATAAAAAATCCTGAATGGTCATTTTTATTGTTTTAAGGATACAATGCCAGTGTACCCATAAAAAATGGACCGTACGAATACGAATTTTACATACTGTAGCTCCAAAACACATGTTTTCTGGAAAGAAAATTTTTGAAATTGCAACCTATTGTGCTGTGTGGGTTTTTAATGAAGGATTTCAATCTGTATTGAAAATTATGAAAACCATGGGAGACAGGACAACAATCGGATCAAGCAAGGCAATCGTCGCAGCAATGAAGCTTCAAAAGAACGCTGACTGGAGCTTAGGAAGGTTAAGGCACATGAAAATGAGTTTTTTGAAGAGCAGGCAGGAATTATGTATGGAGCTGGCATCGCTGATTTAGTGTAAGATGCTTTTTTCTTAATTTTTTAGTTTTTTAAAAAAAATTAAAACGCGTTTTTCTCAAAACAACGTTTTTTGACCTGGTTGACACGATTTTACAAAAACTATTCAACCGATCGAACTGAAACTTTGGGGGGTTGTTCATCACATACAATATATGGTTATAGCCCGTAGCTGAATCATGAATATCCGTTGTCATTTAACCACCTTTTTAAACAACATAACCTCAAAAAATAGATCGAAAACTCGAAAAGCCCGCCATTTTGTTATTTTTCACATAAAGTTCTAGATTTTGGTACGAGCTATAGCGGCTTACTTATACTTCAATATTAATTTTGAATTTTTGATTTCAGAGGTTCCTGAGTCGAGAAATCATGTCAACCAGGAAAAAAGCAGGCTTTGTTGTGGCAGCCATATCTGGGCCATATTGGATTATAAAAATTGACACTTTAATATGTATTTGTGAAAAAATTGTAGTTTAACAATAAAATTTACGGAGAAAAAAATCTTGAAAATGTGTACAAAAGACTAGAGATGCCCCTTAAGCATCCTGAAGTTCCTAAAATGTTATGGATTTTTCCCTGACGAAAAAAGTTCAACCAACCGGAAAAATGATAGGTGATTATGCTCAAATCCTACGGAGGTTCCCCGTGTTATCCACACAAAGTTTTCGGCAACTGTCATGGTTTTAGGAGTTAAGAGCAACGCAAGTCATATTATACCACTTCATTTCTTTCTTCAGGAGCGTCGGGTGAATACTGCCGCCTACATTGAAGTTTCAGAAGCAGTTGTGAAGACCATACATATTCTAGCAAGACTCTGCTTCTTCACACAAAGCCATCATGATGCAAGATATACTAAAATGAAACTTGTATAAGTTTTGAAAATTCGTCAGAAGCCCCAAATTTCTAGATTCGTCAATGATGTGTATTAATTTTTTCCCTTAATTTTAAATTATTTCAAGAAACTTCAAAAATATCGCAGCTATTTACAACACGTTTGGTAATAGAAAACAGTTTAATATTTGTGTTAAACTAATTTGAATCATACAAGTAAGAAATAATCAGAAAAAATAATATGCCAATTATCCTATATGTAGCAAACAATCTGTACTCGATAATAGGGAAACCATAATATAGTAACGGTATAAGTACATGTGCATATGCAACGAGTTTACCATACGTGCTTAATCATAATCGAAGTTGACTCGTTAAACGTTACGGTTAAGAATCAGCACGTGACTAACATTTGATTAATAATAATTGCTTTTAAACAGTGCCGATGAAAGTCCCTCGTTTTGATTGAAATTAATTATTATTCAAAAAGAGTAAGTCGTCGTCGGTTACGAAAAAATGTATAATACCAGCTACAAGGAATGGCGTCAGTATTTTCAGAGAATTACAGAAGATCGAATATATACAATTATAAAGGGCGAATAAATGCAGCAACAGTCTTTTTAGTATTTTTCAGGGAAAAGTTAGTGATCAATCACTTGATTGTTACTATTTAATATACAGAAATATTTGCTGAACAAAACAGAGGTCGCATTTAAAAATCATTGACACAAATTTCCTGAACAATTCCGATAAGTTCATTATAAATCAATACAGCATATACCACTGGAACATTTCAAATAATTTCTTTTTGATTTTACGGCTTCATAATTTCAGCGTCATAGCAATTTTGCGCCCATTGCTTATTCTGTGCGCGTTCAACAATCACTTGGCATACCTTACATCACTCATAAACGTAAGGAAATTCGTGTCGTGTTGACATTATTTTTTTATACATAACTGGAATGGCTTACACTCGTTGATTTACATCTTGGTAGGAATGTTTCGAAAATGTATTTCTTTTTAGTAAAAATGAAAATAAAATTTTTCGGACATGAAGAAAATTATACTGATTTGTCTTATTGGAAAATTTGAGGATTTCAAGTTTCTACTTTCATTTCATCATCATCAATGGCGCGACAGTTCAATTCGAGTCTTGTTACTCTGCAGCAGATGCCTCCAATTATCTCGGTTGAGCGACCGCGTCTTCCAGTTCCCCTATTCGTGCCTTGGCAATGCGTTCTACATGGTCAACTCACAGGAGCTTGCGAAACTCAATAGCTGTGAAAACGAATGGATCGTCGAATATGTTGTACAACTCATCGTTGTATCGTATTCTCCACTCTGTTCCCTCCAGTACTTACCCGAATACTATTTTAAGGATTTTCCTTTCTAAGATGTCAAAGGTATTTTCTGATGCTTGCGTCAATGTCCAGGACTCACGGCCTTGTATCAGCGCAGGTCTTATCTTCATTTTGTAGAGCAGCAGTTTATTTTTTCTATGCACTTTGTCAGATTTTAGAATTGAGAGGACTGGGAAGTAGACACCCTTCTTAGGTAGGTTAATTCTGCAAGAGGTATGGAGCTTATACATACGTCGTCAGCGTATGCGATTATCTGGATGGACTTCAAAACAAGGGTACCCGCCGTGTCAGTGTACATTTTCCTGGCGAAATATTCCAACGCCAAGTTATACAAAGTAGGTACGACACCATCGCCTTGTTTTAAGCCAAAATTTATTTGGAAGCTCTGTGTCAGTTCACCGTCAATCTTAACATGGGATTCTATGTTCATCATCGTCACTTTTGTCATTTTGACCCAATTTTGTGGTATGCCAAAGTCAAGCATAACATTATATAGTAATTCACGATCCATACTATCATATGCTTGCTTGAAATCTATGAAAGTTTGATGCACGTCAATGTTATACCCGCAACACTTTTCTATCACCTGCTTCACTAAGAATATTTGGTCAATCAAATAACGAACATCCCTAAATCTACCCTGGTATTCACTGATGATGTTTTCAGTGTATGGTTTCAATTTTTTTCAGAATGATCTTCATCAATAGCTTACAGGACGGACACAACAATGATATGCCTCTGTTATTATCACAGCTTAATTTATCTCCTCTGCGCCAATCGTGGAGGATTTTTTCTTCAGTTCAAATTCTCGAGATAGTTCGCTGGAGGAGATCTATGAGATATATTGGGTTGGGAAAAAAGAAATGTCGTATTTGGGATCGAAATTTGACGCTTTATTTAACATACTTAGAATTATCCGAATTTAAGTCAAATATGCGCCGTTTTGTTTGCAAACTTGTTGCCATTTAGAAGGCAACTTCATTATCCTTCTCTTATAAAACCCCCTTCCTTATTTTCAAAAAACTAAGACAGCCAGTTTTTGCAAACCTCTTTTGAGGCGAACTTAGTATCACCAAGAGAGTTTTGCATGGACTGGAAGGGATGGTAATCAATTGGTGCCAGATCCGGACTATACGGTGGGTGCAATAGGACATCCCATCCGAGCTCCCGTAGCTTCTGGCGGATCATCAAAGATGTGTGAGGCCGAGCGTTGTCCTGGTGGAACAGAACACCATTCCTATTGACCAATTGTGGCCGCTTCTGGTCAATCGCCTGCTTCAAACGGTCGAGTTTCTCACAGTAGAGGACCGAATTGAGGATCTGGCCATAGTTGAGCAACTTATAGTGGATGATTCCCTTCCAATCCTACCAAACACACAGCAAAACCTTCCTGGCTGTCGATCCGGGCTTGGCGATGGTTTGGGCCGGCTCGCCGCGCTTCGACCACGATCTTGTTCGCTTGACGTTGTCGTACGTGATCCACTTTTCATTACCAGTCACCATCCGCTTCAAAAATGGGTCGAGTTCGTTCCGTTTCAGCAGTGCATCGCAGGCGTTGATTCGGTCCAAGAGATTTTTTTCCGTCAACTCGTGTGGCACTCAAACTCCATCTTTTTTTGGAATCCAATCTTCTGCAAATGGTTTCAAACGGTTTTATGGTCTATACCCAGTTCCTGGCCAATCGAACGAATGCTCATATGCCGGTCTACTTGGATGATTTCGACGATTTTATCGGTTTCTACGACGATTGGCCTACCAGTACGGGGTGTATCTTCGACATCCACTACACCAGAACGAAATCGATCGAACCAACGCTGTGCTGTGTGAATCTTTATAGTATCGGGCCCATAAACTTCACAAATTTTTTCGGTCGCCTTCGTTGCATCTTTACCTCTCAGGTAGTAAAAACGTAAAATATGACGAATTTCTTGCTTGGTCGACTCCATCTTTGACGCGCTATAACTTGAGACTGAAACGTACGATCACAACACTGTCAAAGAGACACTTGTAGCAGAGATTGTCGTCTTCAAATCGCCGTATAGTATGACCCGATGATACAACAACCCAATATTTCATCTTGTTGCAGTAGATCCGAAGATATTCTGTTGATTCCGGGCGCTTTTTTTGTCTTTATACTACCAAGGGTTGTTTTTACCTCTTCAATCGAGACCACCACTTATCGGTACTTGGCACTTATCGTCAGTACCCGAGACCGTGGTAGCAGTCGTGACTACTGATGCAGGATTGAGTACGGTTTGGAAAAAATGTATCTACCGTGCTTTGATCTCGTCGGAGTTGCTGATGATGTTACCGGTTGCATATAAAGTCGTCCTTGGCTGGAAGTCTTTTCTAAATGGTTGAACAATTTGAAAAATGGATCGCACGTTGTTCAGCTGGAAATTCTTGTCTAATTTTTTAGTTGCATATTTACTTATTTTGCGTCTTTTTTCCTGGAACGAGTTTTTGCAAGACGATGTTCATAATACATTTTTTTCTAGCTAGTGTTGATCATTCAATGTATCGTCCCTAAGCTCCGTTCTTTCAATGCGACATTCCTCATCAAACCAGTCGTTAGAATCAATTTGGTGTTCTCCTCCGCTACTTCGCTGAATCCAATCGTCAGACGGATCCATAATTGTTCTAATGTCTCATCGCTTTTTATATTTTGAAGAGGTTTTTCCAAGGCAGAAATATAGGCGTGTGCTACCTAGTCGTGCTTCAAATTTTCCAAGTCATATTTAGGAGTCCTACTTCTTTTTGACTGTCCAACACTATTAGTAATTGATTTCATCTTCACACGTGTTTTTATAAAAGAAAAACTTCCCAATCGCTGAGGAAGACCGAACGATTACGGTCGAAAATCGATTACGAATCCAAATAAAGATACACAAAATTAAAAGGAAGTTTGTCCAACATGCTTATTCTGTATTTAACTCTAATGAAGTTATGGTCGGATTCACAGTTTGCTTTACGGAAAGTTCTGGCATGTTCTGGCAACTTTTTTCTTATTTTATCTGATTTCAAACAGCAATGATTGGCAGAATCGCAACTTAGGTAGAATTTTTTTTTTGAAAAATAATTCAATTTTATTGTATTTTTTTTAATAAATTAAAAAAACTGCGCTGAATCTATTGATTATTCTAGCAATTCGTTCGAGTTAGTAAAATTAGTTAATATTATTCGTATCAACAACTAATAAGCTATTTACACTGCCACGAAATTACGTACTTTTGGCGCTATTTGTGATTTTGACCAGTATCGGATTGAAAAATAACCAATTTCCCATAAATTTCCAAATTAGTTCCGGAACGTAATTTGGACATAACCACGAATGAAAACGAGATTGTAATCGATATTGCATTACGAATAAATGCTAGTTTAATTCACTGTTTGACACAATATGTCAAGAAAATGCAGTGCTCCTAGCAAGAGTTTGTTCACGGCAGGAAAAATAAATCGAATTCAAACAGGTATGAATCCAAAAAATATCAAAAAATCGAATTCAAACAGTTATGAACTACTTCAAATATATTTTCATCGACTTTTCCTTTGGTTTTCGAAGCAGAATAATGACATTCTGCTTTCACAAACATTTAGGCATTTATTATCTTAAACATCTGTAACTGTCAAACGAAACCATCTCAGTGCAGTGTAAACGGTCCGACACATTTCGAAATGCGTCAATCATAAATATTCATTTTCGAGGCAGTATAACTGGGCTATTATTCATAAACATTAATTTTTTAATTGTTTTTATGCTGCAACCATTAAAATAAAACAATATTTTTTGGTTTAATAAGAAATCTTTACAACATTTTATTTTCCGAAGCGGTAGTATGGATTTGGAAGTTTAATTGAAAATTTTTAATTTTTTTTAAAATTACAGTTTTTTCATTTAAATAAACGAAGGTTGTACTTCAATTATTAAAAATCTGCTCAAACCATAAAAATCTTAATACGTTTCAATTGACAGGACAAAAACGCGTTTAGAATTATAGAAATTAGCCAATACTATTCGTATTGACCTCTGATTCATCGTGACTATTATTGTGTTTTTTTGATTTTTTGTTAATTTTTTTGTAATCATGGAAAAAAAATTAATTATTTTTTTAATAGGGACTGTTCAAGCATCTGATTTTTATAAGCATTGATTGCTGAAATTGCAAATCAGGTGGGAATTATTTCTTTGTTGTTGAAAAAAACACCCTTTTAACTTACTAAAAAAAATCTGGCTCATAATGAGCTGACGGTAATGAAATAGAAGCTATCACATTAGAATTTTAACAAGACAAAATAAGTTACTGTTGCAAATGTCATTTATAGGCACAGCTAATGAACTAGGCTCAATTTGACCTGTCAATTCGACATGTGGCAGTGAATTTTGAATTTAAAGCAATTACCGGAGCGGACTTTGTACAAGTCGACCCGCTGCTCGTAATTGAATCAATCTGTACTTATTTTTCGACTTTGACAAGTTTTATTGCCAGTTCAATTTGTCAGATCCGATGAGCTACACGTTGTGTGTCACATCTCATAAGACTATAGCTCATTGTGAGCTCTAGTGTGTCCGTTGTATGATTTTGTTTTGCTGTACCGGTGATCTTAGGAACTTCTAATTATGGAATTTTTACATTTTATTTGGAGTTTATACGATTTGATGTTGGGCTGCAAGCTTCTAAGACTGCTAGACAAATGACTCATTTTATCAAGAACAAAATATCGACTGACATAAAATTCAAATAATTCAGCGTTGAATTCTGAATCATATGAAGCAGTGCTGAGAAATCAACAGAAATTGGCAATTAGGAGGTGATACCTAGTGTCGCATATTTTAAATATGAATACCTATGCGGTGTAGAAGAAAAGGTTGCATCCTTGCCAGATTCCAGCGAACACACATCACTTCGCTGTCACTTTTTACGGTTTGCAATAAATGTTGAATTGCTGCTTGTAAGAAGGGGCGTAGGCAAAGGCAACCTTAAAAAGGACTAGAAGTCAAGCCATAAGCAATTAATTTTATACTTCCACCGAATTGGTTTGCTTCAGAGAATCATTCGGATTGTAACCTCCACAGCCTGCACATGTGACATCATAGGAAGCCGTTATGACCGGCGAAGCCCGCAGGCACGTTCCCATTGTGGCGCTTCCAAGGTATCGTTGAAGTCGGGTTCACACGGCTCTGTCTGGTCTGGAGCACACTTTTGTGGAGAGAATTTGAAAGGACATCGTCGTCTGTCTAGCAATCGAGAGCCTTTTTCCCGCAACGATTCGCACCGACATCGATACGAGCCACGCTAATTATTCACAAATTCCCCCGAATTACACCTGGAGCAGTCGCCGCAGTATCTTTTTCCAGGTCTCGGGCTCGCCAGATCGAAATTGGACAGACACAAAAAAACGAGCCGCCCGAGACCGCAAGAGTCAGCACAAGTGGCCATAAAAAATGCATTTCGATGTTGAGGGTCTGCCGCGCTCCGGGCACGATCGGGGGCCCCCCGGAGCAGACACTGCCGAGGAAATTGGGCAATAATTACGGACGGCCAAGACGACGGCGGGGATGGATGGATGCATGCTAGACGGATCAACGGACGGCGGTCTGGCCTGGCTCGTCTGCCTGCCAGGCCTAATTACCTTCTGCCGCGGAGTCCTTGCAGGCTGCGGCCGGGGTCCGCGCCCCCTGGCCTGCTCGCTCGGCGAACACTGCACCCGCAGCCAAGATGCGCACACGGCGAACATTCGCAGCCAGGACTTATTCAAATTTAATTTCACACCCCGGAATACTAATTAATTCGCACCCCGTCTGCTGCGCGGCTCGCACGCCGCCACCGACAAACGCGGACAACGGATACGCTACGGCGTTCGGACACGGGGGCTCCGTCTCGACGGTCGACGCCGCAAGGTGTGCAACCAAACCAACCCTTCCGCTAGCGCCAGCCACTCGAATTGCAAATCAGTCCTCCCCAAATTCCACAGAAAAAACAACGGTTTCGGGCACGACGACGAGGCAGATATGTAAATACACTTGACTGATGATAATTATTTACCTCGAGGCTCCGATTGGCTGCTCCGCCGCCTCGCACTTGGCACGGGCTTCTGTGCGGCTGGCTGGGCTGCTGCTGGGGCTCCGCTTTCCGCTACGCTCTCGGTGTGGCCCCGAACTTGCAATCTTGTCGCGTACCTCGCGGGCGCAACTATTTGCGGAACTCACTCGCGTTTCTGCATAATTCACTTGACCACATCATCGCCGCCCGTGATTCACTGCGCTTTTCACTCGAAGACGTCGCGGCCTGGCCAAACCCTGCTCGGCAATTATTGCTTTTCCGTCGTCGCTGGCCAAAAAATCGACATCGACCGTCGTCCCGTAATCAATTCTACTTACAAATCCACTTCCAGTTTCCAATTCCTGCCTGAACGTCGTCGCCTCCCGCGGCCGCGCCCCTCCTCTGCCTAAGTTCTCCTGTCGTCTTTGAAGTTCAATTCATATTCAACGACGCGCGGCATCTCGCTCGCGCCCGCCTTAATTTCGATGCGTCGCTCGCGTCGCACAGTTTATTGTCATTCCCATACGTTCTCTAGAGCTCTGGCGTTTTTTCGTATTCTTCCTGCTCCATCGACTAAACAATTATCGCTTGTCGCCGCGCACGCTCTTCGTCGGTCGCATACCAATGTAAACAAAGCCCGAAGCACTCGCTCGGCCCCGCTCGGGTGTCGTTCGGGTGAACAGATGGTGCGCGGCGCACGCACACAGCCGCCGCCGAGCCGCATGCAATTTATCAAATGTCATCAAAATTATGCTGTCCACAGTAATCGCTTTTTGTGGTGTTGCCGTGGCCGCCATAATGTTATATGTTTAGATTATATGTTATATGTTTAGATTATATGCGAAATTTCAAAAAACTAGCACCAAAGCTCCGCCTGACAAAACATTGCCTTCAAACCTTCAGCAAAACACAAAAGATGGTACGACAAATTACAGCCAAAAAAGTCAGAATTGATTCATGCCGGAGCACTTGCAAGCAAGGTGCAAGGTTCACATTAGTGATGGTTGAATTAATCAACACAGCGTGGATTCTTCTAACTAATTATTCTACTCATTGTCTTATTCCGTTTGTAAACGATCTTATACCGATAATGATCTCGCAGCTCTTTTCTCCTTTATTTCTAATTGTAGAACTCATGTTCTTACATTATTACTTATTACTATTACTATTTACTGCTAACAGACTAAACAGTCATGTTCTTCCGTTTTTGGTAGCCAATTAAAAAAAACAGAAAAAACTGTAAGTGGCTCTATCATTTTTCACTCATTTTCACAACCAAAAATTCATTTAGCCTATCCTCAAACCACTACAACCGATCTGGCTGATAATGATCTCGCGGTAAGTAAGCACAATTAGATCCATGTTGTGAGCTGGGAGCTCATTATCAGCCCTCATCTGTCGTAGGTAGCAAACACCAGGTGCACGTTTTCCCGTTCCCCTGAAATTATCGGAGATCCAAACCTCGACGACGATTCCCAAACACGTTCGAGGCGAGTCCATAAGGACTCTGACTCGGTCAGCATATATAATAAACTATTATTATGCTATGCTGTCGAGTGCCACTTGTTTGGCTGTATTTAAAAGCAGAAGCAAATAGGATGTCCAATGGTGCCGTTGCAAAGTGCGCCTCGGGTACGCACGGCGAATACCACCGCTGCAAAGTGCGCAAAATTGGGAAGGCTGTGCAATGTGAACACGTCACGAATTGTGGTCGTTGGACAATTCACACCGTTTTCGATTTATTCAGAAAATAACAACAGAGTGGTTTTGGAAATAACGTAATGCATGCGGTGTAGAAAATCAGATATCAGTATAAGGATAGTTTCGAACGACATCTTCGTTTGCTTTGATTTTGCATTAAAGATAAATTTAATAAATGGGGGAATTCTTAATTGTGCGAAATTATTGCGAATGCAGTTCATCGTTCTTCGAACATAATATTTCTGAGAAATGTCTTAATACAGTTTTGATTTTTTTAAATTACTGTCAATTAGAAGCCGCGGTGGTCTACATATAAGAAAAATTGCTGACTGAATCATTGCATAGATTTCCCTAGTGCACCATGCTACGACTAAATCCAAGCGATGCAGTATCTTTAAGTTCAAAAAATTAGTAAGAAAAATAGCTTCTCTACTACATAACAATACATAAGAAAAATCCCTCAATCCTCGAAAACCCAATCCCCCGGATCACCCATTCCCCGGATCCCAATCGCTGGATCACCCAATCTGCGGATCTCCCAATCCCCGGATCACCCAAATCCCCCAACCCCTGGATCCCAAATTCCCGGATGCCCCAATCCAGGGTATTGGAGGATTTGGGCGATCGGGGGGATGTTCTGTTTTATTATATTATAAAGATTTTCTAGGCGAATTATGAAGGTCCTTAGTGCATATTTATTATTGTTATTTTGCGGCACAGGGTAAAATGTTTTAAATTTCTTAACCAATCACATCTTAAAGACAATTCAAATACACAATTTTCGTGCAATATTTGTAAATATCCCATGGAAAAATTTATGAATAATTTATTTAAAAAAAATTTAATTAAATAATTTTATTTGCAAAAAAACTATAAAAACATATCGTAGTTCAATGGATTGAATTATTTTATTTCATTTGTAAATCTTACCGTCTTTATCCATATTTGTATTATTTTCAAAAATAAAAACAATTCATTGCATATTTGTATACATTTTCTACCAACTTTATCGCATAAAAATGCTTAAAAATTAATCTTAACGGGGTAAGACTTAAGGAATCATAAGACATTGGAATTAAATAAATACTTACGTACTTAGTAGAGCCGAAATATTGTTTTCAATTGAATTGTATAAAAATTTGTTTTAACTACTGTAGAAAGTTTATTTAAAATATGACATCACAGACTTAAAATAACACATAGGTTTAGGTGTAAATTATATAAAATTTTCAATACAAACTAGACTAGAACAATGCAATATTCAACAATAAACGAACTCAACAGATTTATTAGAGTTTTTATTTGCTTTTCAAAGACTGCGTCATTATTTTTATTATTATTTTATTATTTAATTTTGCAACGATATCTAGTCTAAAAGTCCGAATTGCTTACAGGCTGATTAACGCCACCAAAATAATGTTCCACAAATTTTTATAATATTTCCTTGGAATTTCAATGTACGTGTAAATGTGTTGCACTATTCCATCCCCACGGTTTGTTGGAAGAAAGTTAGCATTAAGTGGATTCATAAAAAGTATATATGTATCATGAGTGCCGGTGGCAACACTAATTTATGATTTTCTACATAACATAAAGAACCTTACATAAACTTTCTTCAGTTTACTTGAACATTGGAATAGAGTGGACTCTTGAAAAAGAATTTTGTACACGATGAGGGCACGACTTGTTCACCTCAGATCAGGATGAAACTTGGCGTGTAAAGCAAGCAAGCAAAACACGAGGTAAACTGTAAGTTTAGGCAACAGTTGAACAACTGTATTAAAGTGTTTTTTTTTATGGCCGAACAGAATACTTTTGTTTTGTTCCAGCTGCCAAAGTTAAATATAGGAAATTGCTTATTTGCTTATTGCACACAATGCTTCCGCGCCAAAAGAATCCAAACGAAACGAAAAGAAAAGTTGAAGGGATCCACGGGTCCCCCAATCCCGGGTCCCCGAACCCCCGAATGATCCTGGGATCCTCCAATCCCCGGATCCCCCAATCCCCCGGTTCCACTAATCCCCGGATCTCCCAATCCCGTGAATCCCCCAATTCCCGGATCTCCAATCCACGGATCCCCCAATCCCGTGGATCCCTAATCCCCCAAATCCCCAATTCCCGGATCCCCAATCCACGGATCCCTCAATCCCCGTGTCTCCAAATCCCCCGGTTCCCCTAATCCCCGGATCACCCAATCCCGTGGATCCCCCAATCCGTGGATCCCCCAATCCGTGGATCCCCCAATCCGTGGATCCCCCAATCCGTGGATCCCTTAATCCCTAAATAAAAAAAAAAAATTAATAGAAATAATTATAATAATTTAGAATAATAATAATAATCAATAATAATTATAATTATTAATAATAGTAATAAAAACAAATCATTGTTTTTATTTGCCCCACTGGGAAGTTTGTCGTGTGGACCTTGAGAGCAAGGGCGGATACAAGGGGTGGGTCATAGGGGTCATGACCCCCCCTGTGCCTAGGTAAACTAGTGATTTTACTTTTTTTGCAATATTGTCTTCTTTTCTTGTGATTTTCGAGGCTGTGACCCCCCCCCCCCCCTTGAGTCAAATGCTGTATCCGCTCTTGCTTAAGGGCCACACCTAGTCCACTTTTCTAAATTGTAACCTGTGGCATTTTCGAAACGACTGATTCAAATGTGACATTTCGCTATGTTTTGCCTTGCCCGTCTCCAATTTATCACTTTACTTTCAGCCCTCATTTCACTGAATCCATGCCAACGTGAGTAAAATGTGCGAGCGAAATAGGATGACAATTTTCCAATGGGTTTACCATCTCTATTCCATATACCTTGGATCCGTTCCCAGTCTTACCTTCTGACGACTATTACGCAGATTAATTGAAATTTTATATGAATAATCTAAATAAATTTGGTACTAAATTTAATTTAAATTCAAACTTAAATACCTGACTGACAAAACTGGGTGCAAATGAAACACCGGGTAAAAGAATACATCCAAAGTGATGTTAAGCTTATTTCGATACTGCCAAATTGAAAATTTATCAAGATTCCGATTGCTAGCTGTTGTTCATCATGCCTACATAGTTTCAATACATCTAGCTACTAAATACATAATAATGCGATGATCTAGTCAATGACCATATTATGTAAATCATCCCAATTTGCTCAAAAAAAAATCATCATGCATCACAAGAAAAATAACAACATTCTTCGTGGGATGAAAACAACAAACAAATAACAGATATTTTATTTTGATACCAACACAAAATCTGAAATTTTCCCTTGATTTTTTTTATTTCGTAAATTACCAATGAAGCAGTCAAAAATATTTTGATTCACTTTAATGAAGGTCAGTTTCAGAACAGAACAAAAGTTTCAGCGTGTCTGTCTGTTGTTGGTTGCTTACGTCAAATGTGTTTTTAACGTATTTATTTCAAATGAAATAAATATTCATTAATATGATGAATTCGGGTGCTACGCCCGCGAAGATAATGAATCAGGGGTCTTCTTAAAATTCTCTCATGTCTTGCATCTGGCGAAACGCGTTCGACAGAAATATTTTTTTTTTGTATTATTAATAATCGGCCGGTCTTATCTTGTAGATACAGATTTTAAATAAATTCACAATTCACAACATGATCATGTTGTTATCGTGTGAATGTGATGAATATAAACTATTTCTGGAAAAATGCAAATAAAAAATAATGTCAAGTGGCGTAGATACGAGCTCAATTAAATTGAAATCAAACGACATGAGCCCACCATCATTCCTGGACATTTTTTAATGAAAATTATAATGGGCGTTTTAATGCATACTAGTTACCACCGGAAAAGACAATACGTAGATATTGTTCTACGGAATTTTAAATATATGATAATAATAATATTTATATTAGTTTCTTAATGCTTCACTACAAGTTTCCCGTTGAAATGAATTACCAAACGCAAAGGTATATTCCTGCCTTGTATTATGCTGAGGTTACACCTGCACTTTATGTGATGGTTCACGTGGTGAATTAAGGGGGTAGTACCGATTAGAATGCTAAAAAAACAGCCTAATTTTCAAAAAAAAAAATCAGCTCCTTTATTGTATATAAATTTTAAAATTTACATGGGTACATTTTGAAGGTTACAAAAAAATTCAATTTTTCTTCTTCATTTTTCAACTAATTCATAGAGGGCGCCAAAGTTGATGTTTCGAAAAATGCCTCGTCCCACTGCCGACACATAATGTCAGAAATGAAGAATTTAAAATAAAACCTTGCGATCCTTGAGGTCCACACAGTCAACTTCCCAGTAATATCTACATAAATATTAAAAATATTAAACACAAAAATATTTATGAAAATAATACTACTTCAAATAATAAAAATGTACCTCTCATAAAAGTTATTGGAATGACTTAATATTAATCGTAACATCTGCGCGAGCGTCAATTGACTACGTAAGGCTTTTGGTGGATTGGTTTGATTGAATATTCACGCGGATCAATCGGTGGGAAGCGGGGGCAGGTTACAAAGCCTTTTCTACGTTATTTGTTATTTTCATATCGATGCTTAAAGGACAAAACAACGATAGCAAAAATTACTGCAGTTTTTGTTATTACGTCCACTGAAGAGATTTTCTCGCGTGGTAGCCATTTTGAATAGTTGTGTTCAAAATTACCATGACTTCGACATAATTACTGAATTTGTATTTTTCACGATTTTACATCAATGAGACTAATAATAATTTCTTATTTTCAGTTGGCCTTGAAAAACATTGAATATGCAGTCAATAATCAGTTTAATTGCATGTAAAAGTAAAATGTATCACAAATGATGATCAAGGAAGTAATTGAAATTGTATGAACACTATAGAACAAAACTACTAAAAACTAGAATTTTTCAATTGATGGAAGCTTTCAAAAGCATTTGATCTTGCAAAGTATTGACTTCAGAGTGTTGATTATCATAAATGCAAATATGATTGATTTTTTTTTGTTTTTCAAAAATTAAGCAGTTTTTTATTAAAATTAATACATGGTACTGTTAAAACTATTGGAAATTTTGCAAACATTAATAAACATTGATTGACTTAACAACAATGTCTTTAGAATAAGAGTTATCAGGTGATATCATTCGTGTGAACCTTTTTTACATGGTGACTTCAAATGATTTTTATTTTAAATTTTTTTTTTTTGGAATTATGGGAAAAAAATTTACTGATTTTTTTTACAAAAACTGTTTGGAGTATATAAATTGTATAAACATTGATTAGTGTGTGTCGTAAATTAGGTTAAAAAATCATTATTTATGAAAAAAATCCTAATTTTTTTGCACTTTATCAAAAAAAATTAAAAAAGGACTTCAACAATTTTTCGTAAATTGTATAAAATCGCGAAAATGTTCATACGCGTTGATTGCATCTTTACGATGGAAATCCTATGTTTGGTTCACGAGATATAGCGCATGACAGAAATGACCTCCATCGGGTCAAAACAACCCCCCCCCCTTAAGATTGCACAGACGCTTCGATTGACAACTCAACAAAGTCGATACGACTTTGTTTACTTGTAGCTTGTAGAAAAAACTGTCGTACATACATACGTACACACACACATACATACTTCTTTCCAAAAACACTTTATATATACTCTAAAGACCTCAAAACGTGGAGATATGTTGAAGATTTCAATTTCGATTTTCGAGGCGATTATAAGAACTTCCCATATACTGGGAATTATAATAATTTAGAATAATGATATATTTATAATAAAAACAAATCATTGTTTCTTTATTCACCTAACTAAGAAGTTAGTCGTGTCGACCCTAAGGGTCGCACATAGACCACATTTGGATAAAAACGGTTTAATTTATTTTGTTAACAATTCGTTAATGGTCAAAATAATATAAAAGAAACTCATTACTTGAAACTGTTATTAATAGATAATAAAATATTTTTTTTATTGTTTCGTGTTAAAGTTAATTTTAGAACACATTGATGTTACGTTCCTGTAACAAAATTTCGCTTGTCACATATTCTGAAAGTTGAATAAAGACGCTTATGAAGCAATTAAAAGATTCTCGAAGCAAAGAAATTTTTATTTCAACGATATTTTCAATAAATTTGCTGAAAAAACTGAAAAGTTATCGAAGAATTGCATTTTTTTTAGAGGTCGTCGTTTAATACTCAGCCTCCTCTAGCACAATCTGCACAAGCTGTCACTGGAACAGCTTCACGGACCGCCACTGAAACCTACCCGGAGAAGGTTGCATTTATTGGAAGGCTCATAGACCCGCTTCCAATAAATGCAACAATAAAGATATGGTACAATTGTGAGCGAGTCATTCATTCATCCTGAGGGACTCTTGAAAGTATTGAGTGTGAAATTTAGGTAAATTGGGTCAATTTTGAAGCCGGCATTGTCGAACAGGCATGGCGGCAGAACGGTGCTTTGATCGGGCGAATCAACCTGTAAAGAAAGAATAAGGTCACCACAAAATAAGCAGCGTTAGACGATACAAAGGTTGGAGCACCTGGATAGCTACGATCGATACCATCCTAATCTTATCAATGCTAGTGCTTTCTTGACCATATGCCCCGTACATCACTGTGTACAAGCTAAATAGGCTACGCTCCGAAATCCTGCCTCATCTTCCATGTTCATTTGACATTTCATCTTCAACGGATAACAACCCTTTTCAGATCTGTCGCAAACGATCACGAAACACGTGAATCGAAAACTGTAAAAATGTCGGTAGATCCTCCAGGATAAGAATAACGATTTCTTCGAGAAAAAACGCATATTTTTCCTTGAAAGATTGTTCGCAAAGTTCTAAAAGTGTTTATTTCGATTCAAAGAAATGTTTTTGAAACGACGTCAATAACCGATGCCCAAAACGGAGATTGCTTATGAACAACAAAATTCTTTATTTTGATGAAAGAGACACTGACCATTAGCTATACATTATAATGATTTTGGGGAGTATATTTCTGCCTCATTGAGCCGTAGCATTGAAACCCAATTTTCATTCCGTTGCGATATTGCGTTTCAAGTAAACAACCGATGAAATGGCTACAAAAGATTCCATCAGCATTCCGTAGACATGTTTAGGTATTCCACAGCTAGTGTCTTCTAAATAATCCTCCGGCTGATTCAATACTCAGCTGATATTAAATCATACATTTTCGCGAGCCATTCGTATGCAAAGGCAATGCTGTTAACCCATAAATTTCCTTGGTGTCACCTTGTCGTAAAGTCGCATGCTGAACAACAGGTTGATCAAGACAGGTTTATCTACTGATTTCGTTGATTACCTGCCTCAATATCGACCGAAGTTACATCATCCTTTCATCTCGTCACTGGTGACGAGTGCATAATGAGCCGGTTCGACGACGTCGCAACATCGGGGTTCCTAGATTCCACCTGAATGCGAACACGCTTCTTCCTAGTGGTGGCCTAGACGTAAGCTAGAGGACGTAGATTGAACCAAATATGATCTGACACGTCCAAAGGTCTGAAAACTGAATGGAGCGACAAACAGGGGATGAGAAGTGAAAACGCTATCGGATCGTTTTGTAAATATAAGATTTGATTGGTTATATTGCTAAATATATTTCTTATGACAATAAATAATTGTTAAACCTAAACATCGTTATCACAGATAGAAAACATAACTCGAAT
Source organism: Oxycera nigricornis (assembly GCA_963942545.1). Classification (NCBI taxonomy): domain Eukaryota; kingdom Metazoa; phylum Arthropoda; class Insecta; order Diptera; family Stratiomyidae; genus Oxycera; species Oxycera nigricornis. The sequence continues at coordinate 103,899,902 of OZ012659.1, forward strand.
AATAATTACTTAAAAATTGCGTACGATAAGTGTGGGGGATCGCTTAGCAAGGATTCGTACAGTTAAGTCGATAGAAACTCAAATCTTTTAAGTGTATTTCAGTGATCTTGGAATGAATGCGATCGCCCCACGTTTGAGTCTATAAAATATATATGAAGAAGGGTTTTGCGTTGAAAAAGGAATCAAACATTTGTCTCGTAGAATTAAAGTCGTATCGCCTGCAGCAAATCTTTGGAATTGACAAGAGAAGTAAGTTAATGCTCAACGGAACTAAGCGTTGACACTTGCATTTGATTCGTTTTTCAAACAATCTATTGTAAGAGGGGGGAGGGTCGTAATTTTAGTTCTGTTCTAAACAATATTCTGGACTTGGAGCGCCGCGAACGGTTGGTCGTTGCAGATATGCACTTGCACAGGCGCGGGGACAATTGGGCGCAGGTGAATGATAGAGTTTGCGCTCTGGACCGCCGCCGCGGCCTTATCCTTGCCGTGGCGTTTCACGTGCTTCGACAGGTGGTCGCTGCGCATGAACTTCTTCTGGCACACGTGGCAGACGAACTTCTTCTCGCCCGTGTGTGTTCGCTTGTGGCGCGACAGCTCGTCCGATCGCGAGAAGCGCCTATCACAGTTGTCCCATTTGCAAATGAACGGCCGCTCGCCAGTATGGACGCGCTGGTGAGCCTTCAGGTGGCTGGATTTGAAGTAGTTCTTCCCGCAATCGGGATGCTGACATTCGTAGACTCGGCGCCGTTCCTGCTGCTGCTGCTGCTGCGCTGCTGGTTTGACTTGGGGCTGCGACTGCGGCTGGGCGAACGCAGGAATCGGTCCGGTGGGCGAATTGATAAACACCAGTCGGGTGGGTATGATGTTCGATGTCTCAGCGGTGGTGATGCAGTAGAAATTTTTCGGCGCTATTATCGGGTAGTTCTTCTTGCTGCCCGCCACGGCCACCGACTCTTTTGGCTTCGCTGCTGATTCTGGCGCAGTGCACGCTTTCTCTGCCTGCTTCGCAATTGGACCACATTCGCCGCTAGACTGCACTGCAACTGTTGGGTATTCTTCGCGTTTGATTGGGATCACAACAGTTGGACTTGCCTCCGTCGCGGACTTAAGCTCCTCAGTCTTTGGGATCGTTTCGGCAGGTTCCGCTTTCACTGGACTACTTGGACTCCTGCGCCCCATTTTGAACTTCACCTGCCTGAATATGTTCACCGAATCGTACTCGGATTTGTCCGATTCCGTCGACTGCTGACTATCGTCAGACATCAGCGGCTGGACCCCGTTGCGGGTGGCGTGCATTATGACGGTACCACGTACAGGTTGCGGCTGTTGTTGATGATGATAGTCCAGTCGCTGGTGGAAAGCATCTTTGTCGTCTGGACCGTCTCGGACATTGCATTGTGACGACAAGCTGGCATTGTTAATGGCGATATCGGGTGGGGGCGTCAACGACGGCTGCACGAGATTGTACTGTTCGGGTGTGGACAGTCTGGCGCGCTTACACGACGGCGGTTCAATGTCATCTTCCGAGTCGGATGGATTTGGGGTGATGACACCTTGGATTGGGATGTGATCAGCTTTGATGGGCTGCGTTAAGATATGGATGGTTTGCTTTTCTGATATCTGAAACAGAAGAAAAGTGGTTTGTTAATAAAATTGATTGAAATATAGACGCGAGTTTTCGTAAACTTAGTTCGTATTTAGTTGTCGCGAGGTCAGGTGTGGCACGCGATAGAAGGGATAGGAATAAATTACATTTGTTTTCCATAAACTGGATTTTCAGTGTGAAATTTGCTAATTTTTCAGGGACAGACCGAATGTGGTGGCGACTAATAGTTGACGCAACATTTCTTTCGAAAATAGTTCGATAGCTTCTTGCATGACTCCTGTATCATTCAGCCGGAATTCCCACCTCTTCCGATGCTTCGCACCGAGCGCGAAGCCTTGCAATTGTCCGCCACACCAGCAGCACAGCTCGACAGGTACCTCCAACGAATAGTTCTTCGCTGACGTCACTGAGCCCACGTCGCCGCAGGCGGTAGCTATTTTCTTAGCGGTCGCCGCTTTGAAGCGCTGCTGTTTATTTTCGACAATTGGGTGTGAATCAATGAGCCCCGTGCAGCGCCTCGCCAGTGCATGCTGCATATGCACGGCGTGTGTGCCAGTCGCACAGTAGCTCCTCTTCGCCGCCCCCTCAAACCCTAACGCCCATTGCACGGCCCGGCAGTTGTTTACAACGAGTGAGCCCCGATTATCGCGAGGTCGCACAAAGGTTGGGCTGGAAGCGGTTTCCCGCCGCCGACGCGAGACCAGGGGACAAAAACGCCACCATAATTGCCGTTCGATTCATTATCATCTTCGTAATTAAATTATCTCGGATGGGCTTCGGTGCGGCTCAGAAATAAATACCCCGCGAAGTCTGCCCGGTCTGCACTGGCCTCGCGTATCGCATCCACCATCCTCCACGCCGCCCAACAACAACTCGGCACAGTTCACTTGCCCGCGAACCGCTCAGCACCAGCTAACCAACCGTACCCACCACCCACCCCATCCTTCAGCTAGTACGTATCCGATTCCCCTCGCGCGCCCGTTCAACCGTACGTAGTAGCATTGAGTCGATTTCACTCCACTCCGACCTACGTCATTGCTGAAAAGGGGGTCTGCCTTTGGCACTGATTGTGGACATGCGGCCAGGCTGTGACACAGAATGTTCACGTGAACACCAGCTGATAGCCGAGTGTACGCTGCGTGATCAATGCATGGCTGCGAGTGCGAGCGAGGCCGCGGCCGTTTGTTTTTACCGAGTACGTGCAAGCGACAAGGAAGGAGCACGTCGCGCGGATGACGACTTTTTATATTTATATTTCGTTCCATATTTTTTTTTCTTGGACCGAACGACGACTCGCTGCAATGTTTCCATTGTCCCTGGATTTTTTGCCCGGACATCGCGATTTGCACACGTCGTGCGACAAGTGTCGCGACTGTTTTCCATTTACAGACACCCCAAAAATCGCCACCGAACAAGGACAAAGCACAAAATATCCTAGCGCACAGTTAAAATCGGGAAAATTAGAAGAGGAACTTACATTCTCGTCTCCCAAAGGAGGTGTTGCTGGTGGCGACGGTAAAATCTGGTATTCCATGGCTTTCTCAATGTCCTGTTGAATTGTCTTTGCACAGTTTTAATCACTTGCACTCTACTTTTAATAGAACTTTCTCTTGCAGTTGCTTGGAACTGCGGGAGCACTACACTTTGCGCACTCGACGCCTCGGCGTTTCTTCGACGAATGAAGTGGCTTCGCTGCTGGCCGTAGGCTGCTCTGCCTCTGCCAGGCTCGCGGGGTTGTGGACGCGCGTCGTGCCGCGTACCTTCCAAGCATTCAGCTTGAGCTTCGCTTGCTGGTTGCCGTGCCTTCTTTTTGCATGTGTGTTCATTGGCTTGGTATAGGGTGGTATTGAAAACGAACCCACATTTCGCGTCGGCAAAATTTATGCACTCTTCAAGAAACAAATGAATAATTTGTGAACCAAACAGAAAACTCGTTGTGGCCACCACTTTCGCGCGAAATAATAGCTGGAGTTCTGAAAATCGACAACATTCGAATGACGTCAGAATGTGCATAACCATTCGATTATCAAATACGCATCTGTAAGGAAGGACTTTAGGCGTCTCGAACTCAGATCGAATCATGTGCGTAAGTTGATACGAAGAAAATTTTCAAAAATTCGCAAAGACGTCCGTTTACGAAATCAAAAACATATTTCAGTTTGTGATCTCATCTAGAAGTTTCAAAGAAAAAACAAAACAAAATTACATCATTTAACAAGAAAAAATCCCAATTCAGTTTATACTCACAAAATCAGCTCTCACCTCAACGATTTCTACCGGAGTTGAAGATCGGAAGAGACAATCCAATATTTTCTGTGCGAATGCCCAGCACTGTCTAGGAAACGCATGAAAACCTTAGGCTCATCCTTCCTGGACAGCCTCACGGAAGTAGCTGATTTAAATATCACCTGCATAGCCTGCTTTATACGAGAATCGTAATGGTTCTCGTCATCTCACAGGTTCTAGTGCCGCCCTTATCTTTTTGTCGTATCACAATGGGCCTATATTGGCCTAAGTGAGCCATCTTTTGATAAAGAGAGCTGCCACTACAACCAACCAACCAACCAACTCTCAGCTTAAATGATGTGCCACTGAACGAGTCCTTATTTCTAGTATTAATGATTTTTACTTTTATTTTGAAACTTATTCTCAATACTTTGTGAAATAACCAAACTGCTGGCATTAAATGTACCAACTTTTTTATGTGCCCGGGCGAAATGACGTCCCATTTCTGTTGTAGTGCCGTTTTAAGGACTCCCTCTTCCAGCTTGGAGCATAAATGTTCAATGACATTTAGTTTCGCCGACTGAGCAGGCATTTCAGTTGGATACTGGTAATTCCAAATCAACCACGATCGCACTGGATCAAAAGTGTGTTTATATTATTTTGTTTTCGAAAATAATCGTTCCATATTTTGCACATTTTTAAAGAGTTTACTCTTATCGAGTACCCAAATCACTTAATGACGGTAACAAGGTTTCGTTCGTGAGATATTGTTGTGTGTTACCTACATATACTTCATGTTACATAAACATATCCGTTCGCTCACTGTATACTTTTCTTGGAATTCTCATATTGTGTTTAAAGAATCAATAGGGTTTCCGTTGCAGAACGATTAAATCAACACTGATTTGCCTTCAACGAGAAATAATTCGTCAACACTAACCAAATCAAACTTAAAATATAGGAGATTACACTATTGCTCGATCTGCAGATCTAATTCGCATGAGTGCAATTAATCTCCTAATAAACATAAAAAGAATCCGAAAAGATAATCAAAACAAATTAGCGGCAGCGAAATGAGTCGAGTTTCGGATGGAGTATCGTGGACAATAAAAATATATGTACAAAAGATCTATCAAATTCTGCTCATTGATATCTTTAAAAACTTTGATATTATGCGAATCAAAAAGTCATCGTTGATATTGTCGTTCGCGAAATAAAATCGTCCTCTTTGTTGAAATGAAATTAATTGAATTTTGTCAATTCAAACTCGGTTAACTTTTGTTGTATAAATTCAAACTCGTATGTTAGCTTGTGTTTTATCAATTTAAAACTATCTATGTTAACCTGTATAGTATTAATTCAAACTTCTATGTTAAATTGTGTTGTATTTACTCAAACTCTTATGTTATATTATGCAGCAACTACATATGTATATTGTTTCAAAATAGTGCATTTCCTTTTTAAGAAACCACGGAGCACGTGAAAGCCGATAACAATATCGTGCCTGACAGAGTAGACCTCGGATGTTTCAAAACAAAAAAACTGGCAAATCAAATTTAGTCAGCTTGATTCGTTGCTAAGATGCATAGATTGGCACCCCAACAAAATCTATACAGCTTGGCCTTTGTGAAGTATCGTTCTAGAAAGAAATGACTACGAACTTACATACTTATTTCCAGAAATACTTAAAACGTAAAGACCTGTTGAAAATTTCAATTTTCGGACCACTAACAATAAATTCGCTGAATACTGGGAAGTAAATAAATAATCAACACATACTAGCAGTGAGTTAGGGAATGAACCGCATAATTCCCATGTTTACTAAATATTCGTTCACTCTTCTGTGTTGTAACTAATCATCATTTACTATATTATAATTATTAATATTTACATATTACTGGGAAGTTAGTCGTGTGTACTTGAAGGGTTGCACCCACGGCTTGTTTTTGTTACGAAGAAGTTCTAATATTCGTGGAAACTTGACGCACCGTTCGTGGGACTTCCCCTTCAGCTCAAACGGCCTGAAAAAGCGTAAGCAAATCGTCCCGAAATGCAAGTAAATACCACATGCCTACGTCATAAATGGTTAATTCTGTCCGAACCAGCATTCGCGCATACTTCCGTCAGCAAGAGGCCGTGGGAAGTTTTCACTGTCCAAACACCCTGTACCTGTTTGTTTATCGAAATTGTTGTCTTATTGGAGCGTTGCGGGAGATTTTCACAGTACGGTTTTCCATCCATGGCTTGTGTTGTAGGTGGCAGCGTGCTTCACCCCATCTCCAGCCAACAGCAGCAGCGGCGGGCAGCGCTACACGTATTTCGTATTGTACCGCAAGTGAGAATGTGGTGCGGCCGAGTACGAGCCGAGCTACAGCCGATGACGAATCTCGCTGGCCGACAACGCGACGAAACAAGCCGCCGTCTGGTTTCCCACACGCACACTAGCGTACGGCATGAAAGGTAGCCAAGGCGAAAACGGCAGACGTATCGGGGGCTCGTTCATCATAGCCAATGAAACGGGTGGATTCGACTCGGCATGGTCACGCAGTGACCTCATGAACAGTGACTGCTGTTCACGTGAACAGTTCAAGGGTCTGCGTGGCCTGGCTGTGCTACGACGCGACGGCTGCGAGCTGTGATGTTTTGGGGCGGTGTTCGCGGCGTGCTTTGCTGGTGCTGTTGCGCTGCGCCCCAACTCGGCTTGCCTTGCCTTGTTTTGTGTGCCTTGGCATCGGCGGCCACATCACACTTCGGCTCGGATCCGCAGAAAAGCGCGGTGTGCGGATGTTTTGCTTTTTCGTTTGGCTCGCGTGTATTGTGTGGGCACGTCACGTACTTACGTAGAGTGGACAGCGTGCCATGCAATTTCGCGCTAGGGGAGGCTGTTGACACTCGGAACCATGGATTCGTAGAAAAGACGGTCTGAATGGGTAAGTGGAAAAACAGTAACTCTCCAAAAATCACCCCAAAAGATTGAAATGAAAATTTCACGGTTCAAGAGTAGGACTACAGTTAAGCAGAAAGAAAGTAAGAAATTCCAACCGGCCACACTTGTCATACTACGTCATGAAGTTATAGCGGAAAAACGATAACCCATCCAAGAATTTTACTGTTCTTTCGCTGACGTTTTAACGTTGAATTTGTGGGATTTTTCAGCTCATTTTGGCAACAATTCCAGTACTGTTGTTGTGACGCAAGCAAAATCCTTGCTTGATGGTTGCACTCTTGTTCTTAAAATCAAGCCTGAAACTTCTTTTTGCGTCGGTGCCGACGACGCATTTTCCAATTGTGTAGCAGTGTAAATGTACGTAACAATTAGCAATATGTTATGCTTGTTTTCGGGCGGTTTCCTGATTATAAATATAACTCTGGTATATTAGTCTTTGATCGCACGTAAGACGAGGCAACATGACAAAAGAGTCTTGAAAAATCCAAAATTTCGAGCGGGCACGTAATTATAAACATATGAAAATTATTTTAAAATTCATTTATTTAAGCAAATACTTTACCAAATTAATGCAATAAATTACAAAAACCTAATAGTAACGTGTCGGGAAACCCTTTTGCTTCACAACCTATAGTAGACGGTACGGCACTGTCCTTATAAGTCTCCTTCACATGTATGGATGTGCATCCTTCTTTCACCTCTCCGAACAATTGGTACATGTTTGTGAAATTTCTTATTGCTATTGCTTGTTTTATGCTTCCCCACAAGTACTCGATTCTATTCTTTGGTTAACATTCCTTCTATTTTGTGTATTGGTCCAACACAAAATCACGAGAAACATTCCCAAAACTTGATCGAGGCACATCCGTGCTTAACTACAGTTGAAGTGTAGCGAGAGTAGAATTTCTTACTTGTTGATCCTCTTACATATCTCCTGCCATTAGGGCCAATGCGATTTTTTTTGGCTCCAACGGATGAATTTTTACTCATTTTTCCAGGATAAATATACCCGTGTGAATTCCATTCCTTTCTTCCGATTAGTTGCCGTTAGCAGGGGTTTCTTCCTGGTTACCCTGTCATATAATCCGGCTTCAACAAGATGTCTTCTGACTGTTTTCATCGAAATATCGTATTATTCCCCGAACAGTCGGCGATGAATTTCGACAGTTGATCACTTTTGGCTCCGTTTCAATGTGCACACAATTTGTCCAGCAATTCTACGAGTTGTCTATCGGGTTCTTTTAGTCCGGGGAACATCTTGGACAGTTCTACGGCTGTCCATGTGTTTCTAAGGTATAATGCCGAAATAGTACAGATAGAATTTTAATCAATACGATAAAAAATCAGATGCTTCAAAAAGTTCACACCAAATAAAAAATGTAATTTTTAGTTATGTTTGTTTTTTTAAAAAAGTAAAACTTACTTTTAATTTTGTGTATCTTTATTTGGATTCGTAATCGATTTTCGACCGTAATCGTTCGGTCTTCCTCAGCGAGAAATTAAAATTAAAAGAAAGTTTTTCTTTTTTAAAAAACAAACATGCGTAGTATTTTGTGAAGATGAAATCAATTGCTAATATAGTTTTTAGTTGTTTAGTTTTTAAGTGTTCGTAAAATTTCAATTACTTCCGCCCCCAATATTTTATATATATTTTTTAAAAATATAATAAAACAGCGATTACTGACTTCAAATTTAATGTTTCTTTCAAGACTAACTGCAAAATAAGAAAAAAATTGTTAGTCTTTTTAATGCAAAATGGTAAAAGTAAAAGTTGTTAGTGTGAATCTCACACTTCGTGGTTTCTTTGTTGATTCAAATATTTTTTCTTATCAACCAACTGTGGCAAGGATATTCGGAACAAACCTATTGTAAATTACATGAATCATTGATTACGAGTATTCATAGAAAATACGTGCAGAAGTGTCCAGATCCCTAATCGGGTACCAATCTCCCCTAGAAATGTAAATAATTGGCATACTTCGTGCTCAGCATTGGGAAGTCTTACATTTTTGGCGGCAAAGGTGTAAATCGCGTTACACGTTGCCGTTGACGTAAATACCGTACGTAACAAAAAGTAGTATTGAATTGGTTTGAATTTATCTGCTCAAGGAGAATTGTCGTAGATAAGTTTTTATCTGAACATCAACAGAAAGATTCAGATAAGGAATAGAAGGCGTCGCGAGGCGTAACTAGCAAATATTTTCAGATCTAGATTAGCTCAATTGATTGAGGTAATTAGCGACATGCTCGTTTCGCTATAATGTATACGTGTGGACAGGTGGAAAGCAGTGACGTATCTGCAACACTGAATCGATGCATTTGTATAACAACTTTGCTGCGGACCAGTCTTTTCGCTGCAAGACATTTATTTGGCTGGGCCAAAATGCTGTTGCTTTCACACAAGGTTAACGGCAGCATGACTCACGAATAAATCGCTTTGACTTGGCCGTCGTCGCTCATTTCCATTTTAAACAGGCACGGGGTGGCATTGTTGGGGGTGTGACTAACTGCTAGCCGTCTCGTTCCCAGTACCGCGATTTCGCGATTGTTTTCAATGCCATCGGCACGAACAATTCAAGGAAGTTCACTTTGCAAAAAAATCTTCTCGGCAAGGGAATTCGGGCCTGAAAATTGCACTTGCAAATTCGCGGGGTGACAATCTCGAGAAGAGATCTTGTTTTCAATGCGAGCACGAAGAGGATGACGGAATCCGAGCGCGTTGCGTATTTATTTATCAAAGAATTCTCAAGGCACCAGCGCTCAGATAATGGAGGCTTGCATACGTGACCAGCGAAGGCTACACAAAACATCATGGCTGGAGTCGTAATCGCATCGCAACTGCCTTTCATTCGAAATAGGAGTGGCTGTTGTTATTCTTCAAATTCTTCAGACGAGAGCCGAGCGTGAGGTTGTTGTTAAATGGCATTCCGCGTACGAAGTACGAGTATGCCTTGGATAATTCGACCAAACAAACGGGCGCCAATGAGACGCTAACTTCCTGGTATGGAGAGAAGATGGCCCCAATAGACTTGTTGAGGCAAATACGTCATCGATTAATCAGGTGTAACACAATAGTAACCGGACATCTCGATAAGAAACCAGTGGCGCAGCTAACCTTGGATGGGACCGTGGCGAAAATATTGAAGGAACATTTAAACTAAATATCACACATCGAACTTTGCATGCAAATGGATCCAAATTCGTCTTCTAATGGGGATAATCGAGGTAATAGGTTCAAACCAGTCAATGAGAAACTGGATCCGTTTGAAATCTACCCCAAAGGTAAGTAGATATCTTGGATGGGCGTTGCTACCAGCAGTAAGATTCCTGATTCCGCTATTAGAGAAAGAAGAATTTATAGCCTATTTACACTGTCACGCAAGCCTGTTTGAATAAGACCTGCGGTGGAAATTACTCTCTCAGATGCGACAGAACTTATTTGGAAACTAAAGTACTTTTGTGACATTTTTTCAAGTTTGGTTATAAGACGTCATTGCGCCAGAAAACGAACGGATCTGCATCGCTCCATATATTAGGAGACCTTAGGTGTCTCTCGACTTCTTCTTTGAGGAAACGCTCATCTTCCTCGGACTCTCTAATGATATTTTCACAAACGCTCCAAACCTCACCACTCGTAGGCATCTCAGAACTTACAGTAACAGTACTAGATGTAAGTGTGACCGTGTCTGAGATAGTTTCCGAATGCAGTGCTACATTAAGATCAAGTAACTGAACAAGACGCTTTTTTGCCGTAGTAATAGTAAACTGTAATTGAAATATTCGTGCTTTGTAACGAGGATCAAGTGTTGTGGCTAAGCAAGTCAGCCGCTATTTTTTTCGATTGCAATGAATTCTCCCTTCCTGTCGACGGACTTCTTATGTTTTCCAATAATTTGTGTTTTGAAGTTCACATGACTACTATTTACATTTACTTTATTTGACTCAAGCAACTAGTTGTGAATGATATACACAAAAATAACTAATTATGATATGTAATTCCTAATTTTATTTGCATGGATAAATACTACGCGCAACAACAGTCAACCTAGCGAAACAAAAGACTGAATAAAGCGCGCGGATTTTCCGAGCTTAGTTAGTTCGAGACTCGTTTGCAACAAAATAGACGAGACAACACGGCCGTTTACATTACATAATTTTTGAAGCGCGAAATTTGAAAAGTATCGTTGCTTAATTAATTTGCGTTGTTCAGTTGGATCAGATAAATGATGTCCTCGGGTGAGGATGGCTATATTGTTACAGTTAATCGTGATATACGACCGGCACTGCCGGTAAGGTGACCAAAAAGTGGAATAAGAAAAATCGATTTATCAAGAATAGTTTCGATGTGTGCTCAAAGAATTTTCTAAATATTGACGCCATGAGTATATCTTACGTGATTTTTTTTCGATTATTAGTAAGCTTTGTGCTATTTTATTAAATTTAATACTACATCATGAATAAATAAATTAAAATAATATAAATAAAATATAATAAAAGCTCTTCAGACGTTATTGTAAAATTTTATTCAGAATGTGTTTGAAATTTCTGGATTAACGTAAAAATATTTTTTTAACCTTGAATCATTCTTGCATTGCTTGTATTTTATTGCAATCCATGAGCGATGAATTCAATTTGCACTTTAAATGCTATTTAATGCACCAACAAATGGAATTTGCTGATGAAAACAATGTTGGATTTTATGTTTTATACAATGACGATTTTCAAGAGATGTGAATGGTGTTTGATCATCACAGGCAAATGTGGTAGCGCACCTGAAACGACTTTACCTAGCACAATAAGTAGGTTGTGTCAACAATCGAAAAAAATTGCTTTAATATGCATATTTATATTGCGAATCTGATAAAATTTACTGATAAGAAATCTTGATGGCAATGTGAAATGAACTATCAATGCACATATAACTACAGAAAAGGTGAGTGCTAATTAATACTACACGATGTGTATTTGAAATAATCCTAGACCATGGAAGTTCATTTCTCAGAAGCATTTAAAATATTAGGCTATACTCGTGCTCTCTGTGAGTAAATCTTGATATCGATTTACGCACATTATTATTTTGAATCTGCATTTTCAGACCATTTGTCTCAGAAATGACTAAAGTTTTAATCATCGAATTTTGTTTAGACATGCAAAATACGATTTTCGGAAAATATTTAAAGGGAAAGGCTGAATTTCAAGCATATCCAATATTTTATTCCCTGTCCGTGTTGATGTTTTAGAATTTAAATTAAAGTAGAATCAAGTGCGACGAAAGTCGACAAAGACGAACTACTCCTTTGAAATAATTATTTTCAATTTATAAAAAAATACAATCGAATGTTCCTGCAAAAATCTAGGTCTGAAAAAAGATAAATTAAAAGGCAAAACAGTGAGCTTTCACTATTGTAAATCAGGTAACAAAAAAAATCCAGGAGCATGATTTCGATTAATGTTCTTTCCCGGTCGCTTTTCTTTTTCAATGTACAAAATACATTATGAAACTACGTACTATGTAGGTATCTATATATCCTCAAAAGTTAATAGTTTTAATGGAGTTAACCGTTCGATCCGGACTCATTTTACATTACCATTTATAATTCCGCTAAACGAAATTCATACAGGAGTAGATCAGATTTCAAGTCAATTTTTTCATGTAGATTTAGGATGAAATTCGGCATATAAGTAGGAGACGTTAAAAATGTTTAACCCCTCAAATAATAGACCGCAACATTTCCCCGGTTTTGAAGATTTTAGTGCCTCTTATAAATATAAGAAAAGACACCTGTTTCTTTTATTATACGATTTCGATTTTATTATTACCAAATGTACATTTCGAGCCTTAGTTGTGTCCTTCTTAGTGTATTATTGTGTCTGAAGAGAAGACATGGCAGAATCTTACTTAAATATACTTAGCTTATATACTAATTAATTATATCCTCCTATAATTGAATCTCGGTATAACTTTACGACCCCTACAGAATCCATTTAATAAGATCCGAGAAACCGTTACCTAGATCGTGGTTCAGACGTTTCGACTTCGGGGTTCCGCAATCAATCGCTTCTTTCACATGAAGCCACCGAAACACTAATTGTTAAAAAAAATCGAAGACATGGCTCTAAATTTGGAACAGACTCAGAATAGCCCCATTTTACAATGAATCTGAGAAGCTCCAATGTAGCCCATTCGACCACTTCTTCGGCAGAAATATTGGCGGCTTCCAAATAGCGCCTCAATCGTAAAATCTCCAACACAATGTCCTCTGCTGAAAATTCACCGTAAATTTTTAACAGATTTGGAACCATTCCATGAAGATCTTCTTCTGGTGATGTTACCAGCGTTCTAGGCTGAATAACACTAAATGCAACCAGAATAAAATCAATTGCCCTGTAACGATAGTCTAGTTCTTCGTAGAATCTATCGTGACATTCTAACATTGCTCTCTGCAGCTCCTCTGGTAATGAAAGTCCAGAATCTCGGGCCATTTTTCCCGGCATTCGTTTTCGGAATCTCCTACTTCCTTTTTTCTCTTTAATCGGAATATCTAAGTCCTCACAGTATTTGTTGCGTAGCAAATAGCCTTTTCCACAATTTGGTTGCGTTGACTTTGAAGAAAATTTTTGAGAGCTTTTTATTACACACTTTTCCAATGGTACCCCAAATGTTTGTATATACTTTTGTGTCTGATTAATTTCTTCTAGGACTTAGCACCAAAAGGAAAGATAGCATAGAAAACTGAACTGGTGCGAGTGGTGATGCTGCTTCTCTTGTTTCGACATTTTCTTTGCTGGTGCTGAGATCACACATCTCTTCGAGTGTTGATACAAGCTTCTCAAAATTATTCTTCAGTGGTTTAACAGCGTCATGATGATCTTGTCTCTGATAGTCGTTTAACGGACACACCTACATCTTTCATTAATATTTCCCACCGATGTGTGGATGATGAAAAAAACGTGTAAACTGCTTCTACAGTTCCGAAAAAAGTTAAACTTGAAGTAACGCTCCCAAATGAGTGCACAAGGCGTAAGCAACGCTTCCCTTTCGATTTTTGCTTGTACGCCACCAAGAATTGAAGAAGGTTGCAGCATTATCATATCCTTGGGTCCGACATAGATGTATGTCTAAATTATCACTCTTCAGCTGTGTAAGGATATTTTTAGCAAGATCAACTGCAGTATTTTCAACTATAGGAAAAAAAACCTAGAATCCTTCACTTAAACTTGATCGCCTTGAATATGAACATATCTGATCATGAAACTTATCTGATCAACACGTGATATGTCTGGAGTGCTATCGAAAATAATTCCTAAATATTTGACTTTTTTTAGAGTCGTTCACAGTGTTTTCTTTCGCCTCCTTCCCCAAAAGATCTATGAACTCATTTTGAATGTCTTTGGACAAATATGAATGTACCCGTTTCTGGTTTGATGTTTTGTGCGCCTTCTTTGGATGTACGAGTGAGTTGTCGTTGTCACCCTTTGGTGCTTGGCACCCGGGGCTGGCAGCTTACCGGCGCAACAACACGGTTCAAGGACACTAAATGATACTTTGAATTTGATACCAAACGTAAACGTATCAATAATGAACTTCGATTACGGATCTTCGGAAATTTTAGTAGATAGATATCTTTTTGAGAAAGTTTTAAATACACATGTGATATATTTTAGCTATTCCAGAAAGGACATTCGAAAACATAAAATCTGCACTAGTGAAAATGGTTCGGAAAGCAAGTACGAGTTTCAGCAAAAATAGATCGAGTAAAAGACGGGAGACCCAAAATATTGTCCGAAAGTAAAATCGTCGTGGAGTAACAGGGACACTTAAAATTCAAATTAATCAATATGTGCATATCTAAATATTGCTGATTAAATTTATTAAAGCCCCGTATCTTAACTTTATTGGAAATTGACAAAGATATAATAAATTAATACTATTTGATGCGTTAGAACAACTACTATACAAATATGCACTGTCTTACCAATTTTCAAACAATTTCAATCTTTGGTACAATTAATCTAAAGTCTTGGACATATAAATAGTAACGAGATATAAGGATATCTCGTATTGCGCTTGTATATCTTATATCCTAATATTAATTTAGGCTATCAAATCTATCCGATTCTACGTTTTTCCCTTCAAGTGGATAATTGGAGGATAACAGGAGACAATAGTTTACATATAACAAGAGAAGTTCACGAATATACTTACTATAAAGCGGCAGCACAAATACTATGTACATGTTTACATGTTTCAATTGTATTCTATTTATCGTCGTCACTCATTTAGCTAGTCAAATGCTGGTTCGGTTTTAACACAATCTCATAAAACATTTGAAAACACTTGAACATTTTGATTTTTTCTCTCACCCAGTCCGTTTGACATCGAGACATGTTCGAGTTGCGAAGGATTCGACACACTGACAACATTCGAGTTTTGTTGTGAATGATTATCGCTATTTGTACTCGACATTTCTGTGTGTGACGATGGCAGAGAGTAGATTTGCAATTGATGTTGTGCCACGGGATAATACGACTGATTGTTTATATTCCCCACATTCAACGTTTGCTGTGGCATACTACTGAAATTTCGTAAATTACGCAGGGAATTTAAAACTTCCATTCTAAATTGAATTTTTTGTTGTTCATCAAGCTTCCGCACGAGCGGCAATAAGGAATGGAAAAATGATTCGTCATCGTCGTGCGTGCAATTGGGTTTGTCATTTTTCTGTTGTGCCAAAATTTTCAATAGTCTTGACCTAAACTGAACAGAAGTCAACTTTTGTTTGTTCGGTCGACGTCCGATAGCTGACATAGTTCTGGGTACTATGGCTGTTGTTTGTTCAACGTTTGTGACATGTGGCAATTCACAGACATTATCGAAGCTATACGTTTCACAACTATTATCTTCTTTCAGGGATTCTTGTTCAGTACAATTGGAATAGCTGTCTATGCCATTATCGAGTAACTTGAAACGATTACGACTAAATCAATGAAAACAGATTATTATTTCAAAGGTTTGAATGACAAACATATTAAAGCTTACCTTTTAGTATCCACTTCAGGATAAAGGAACATTAGGCTATCAAAAAACATATACTTTGATTTTTTCTTGTTTGCCACACCCGATTTTTCATATTGTTGTTGCTTCAGTTCTTTGATAAAGCAGTCCTTTATGTTTTTCCACTTTTTTTGTAGCTCAGCTTCTGAGGAAAAAAATTATATTCAATTATTTAATGAATAGATTAATGGGAATTTAAGTTTTTGCAAATATAATAGATCGTTTAGTTACGGGAATTTCCCGGATAACTTCCCTCGTTTTACATTTTTTTCGCTTTATGTGTCCACTTAAAGTTCTACAGCAGTTTGGTAAAAAAAATAGGGAGGTACATAATAAATAATAATAAAAACAACAATGGGCCAGCCAAATAAATGTTCGAAGGCAGAGGCAATTCAAAATACCATGGTATTATTAAGTAAAGGTAAACAACTGTAGATGAAAATACAACGATATGAGTATATCATAATTAATATAAACCTTATTAAAACTTACAAGGACAGCTCACCGTTTAAAAGACTCTCGATGCACGTTATTTTCTCTACGATTTGACTGAACTTATTATCTTGGTACGTAGAATGGCGACTCAATACGACTCATCAAACAAGGATTGTGTCTAGTTAATAACAAGAGTTAAAAGTAATTTCTAATACCAGCACAACGATACACAACTCGAGTAGTATACGAAAAAAAGGCCAATGAATTGATTGAAAAATGGCAAAGTCAATTTTCACCCTAAAAATTTAATTAGTTACAATTTTTACGAGGCAGTGCCTTATAACAGCACAATTAAATTTTTTCGAAAATGGCAGGGCTAAATTCGTGGATAACTTTTAAATAGTAATATATGATGATACAGCACAAAACTATGTATTTAATTTTTTTTTGATAAATTGGATTTCAGCGGAGATTGTTGTAAGGAGTGAACTTTTCGAATTCATATTGAAAATCAGAATCGAAAAAATTCATCATGTTATCTTAACGAATATTTCATTTCAATGTTCCCATGGAGAATTCGTTGCAACGAGGATAGCCTATACGCAACCTACCTGTATTCAAAGACGTAGGGTGACTAAAATTTGTTAGTTTTAATGCTGCTAAAATTTGTTAATCGTAATCTTTTTCCGACTCTGATGGTCGATTTGAATAAAATCCACTTGATAAGTTATTTGATTAGTAGAAACCATTTACTATTAATCGAATAACTTATTAATCGATTATTTTTTATCTATTTCATCGAACACAGATTATTGGGATTCGATTAATCAAATGCTCCTTTAATTTACGTTTTCTGCCTTCACTGTGTTATCAAATTTTTGACCGTACAATGGAGGTTTCCGGGTAAAACACGTATCCGTTGGTGAAGATTTTACTGTACTCTGCAGTGATCGATTCTACGGTATAATGCAGTGTGAATTTTTCTTTCATTTTTATTTTTCGCAAGCACAAAATAAGAGAATAGTCCCCTTTTTGCTATTAGGAGTTGCTGAAAATTAAATAGAATATAGAATTTCGGGTAATGTTTTTGGCTTGGTAATTAAAAATAAAGTAGAAGAAAGCAGACTTTCAAGCATAAATGATCTCTTTGCATTTATAGAAACGGTTTTACTTTAGAAGATTTCAAGAAACCCCGTGAATTCTATATCGGCAATATGGTCCGCGGTTTCTACACGAGGAAAGAATACATACTGCTGATCGGATTAAGCATACGGAGAACACTTTCGAAAACATTTTGCTATATGAAATTTAATAGTTATTTCCACTGCTACGATTATTTCATAGCTGGTGAGGTGTGTGATGACGCTATTGGAATTCGTAACTGATAATGAACGCTTGCATTGTAATGTAAGCTCCTAATTTCATTATCACAGATACTGTTGTAAAAAGGTTTTGTTTTCATTAGGGTTTATTCCCGGGAATTCTCGAGCCGAGAATTCCTGGGGAATCGTTGGGCTTCGTTCCCGGGAAATCAAGCTCGAGAAAAGTCGAGAACTCGAGAAATCATGTACTGGCTCCGATGAAGCCAGCAGCACTGATAACGATGATGAATCTTGTACTTATATCTAATGAAGAACCTAGCCCGCAAATAATTTATGACATAAACAATGTAATGACTGAGACCCGATCGATTATAAGATTTTTCAGAAAGAGTCCTCTAAAATCAATCACACTGCAGAAACATGTAGTAGCCGAATTCGGAGTAGAACTAGTTTTGTTACTCGATGTCAGAACTAGATGGAATTCAATGCTGACAATGATTGAAAGTTTCTTGAAATTAAAAAATGCAATCAAAAAGGCATTGATAGATTTAGATAGTTCACAAAAGTGGAATGAAGATAATATTACTGTGCTACAAAAACTGCAGATGATATTAACACCAACAAAACTTGCAGTAGAGGCGTTGAGTAGGCAAGATGCCAATTTATTGACTGCAGAGGCTATAATAGACGTATTGCTAAAAAATTAGAAAGTATCAATGATCCTTTGGCCCTCAAATTAGTAGATTCACTCAAGTTGAAAATATCAGAGCGCCGTAATACGTCTCTAATATCGCTGCTAAAATACTTGAACAGCCCTGATAATTTCATGCACAATAAAAGTAACAACTTCATTGATAACAATAAGACATTTTTGATCGGATACGCTGAAAGAGAATATAATCGTTTATACCCTGCCATCACAACTTTGACCGAAAATGAGTCGGGAGTGGTAGAAGAAGTAAGCCCATTAGAACCTGAACCCGAAAGCTTCGAAATTCAATTAGAAAAAGCAATTAAAGGCATTTCAACAAATGAGGAGGCAAGTGCAGTGGCACTGTCAAAATCTATAGTAAAGAAAGAGTTCTTACTTTTTGAACAGACTGGAAAGAGGTCACCAAATTTAGAATCGATGTACAAAGCATTGCTTTCAGTTAAGCCAACTTCAACTGAAAATGAAAGAGTGTTTTCAATTTCAGGAAATATAATAATTAATAAAATAAGAAACCGGCTGTCTGAAAAAGCTATAAAAGCTTTAGTTTTTCTAAAGGCATATTTCATCAGACAGAGTAAGCTGATCTAATTGTTATGTATCTGTCTGTCTGTATGTTCAGCTCCTCAGCGTGAGATGTTACATTGATCTTGCAAAGTTTTCATTTGTTTTTATTCTAATTAACATGCCATAAATGTCGCTGTGATTGTAATTAAATTATAATTTACATTTATTTTCTACCTGAATTTAAGATATTAACGTTTTCTTTCATGTTATTTTTTGTTTAGTTTAATAGAAGCTACTTTTGTTTATAAGTTCTAAATAACCAGCCAAAAAGGGTGCTGTCATTATGATTATGAGTCTGAATAATATTATTTCTGTATTTTTTTTTAAAAAGTTAATTAGCTTATTCAGAAGTTAATGTTTTTGAATATAATCAATAAAAGTTTTATAATTAATTTGATACTTTTATTTGAGAGGAAAACCACTGAATTTGTTGACGTTATTGGAACCAAATAATATGAGAAAACGTACGTAAGTGTAAATTTCTCGACAACCCGAGAAGCCTCGAGAATTCTCGAGACCCGAGAAATTGAAAAGCTCGAGAAATCATGAACCCTAGTTTTCATACATAGTTGTTGACCAAGAATAATACATAGTTCCCAGCTGTTCTATTAGATAGCATTCAATTCGGCGTGTTAAATGCACAACTTGGCATAGTTGCCAATTTAAGTTGATTCCATTACTTTCTAACTTTGATACAGCTGTGTTCTCTGCAGCCGATCCGGGACATAGGATTTGCATCGCTAAGGTATTAATCGACGCGTATTGACGTTTGTGTGATTCTTTACAATTTAAAAAACAAATGTTTTTTTAATTTATTAAAAAAAAGTGCCAAAAATTAGGCTTTTTTCATAAAAAATAAATTTTCAACCTGACTTGTACAACACAGTAATAAATGTGCTAGTGGAGTGCAGCGATGCCCGAAACACAAGCATGAGAGGCCACTTCATTCATCAAAAGTGACTGTATGGGCTACGAAATCGGCGCGAGGAATTATTGGTCGTTTGTTTTTTTGAAAATGCAAGATGACATGCGGTAACAGTAAATTCAGAGCGTGATGTGGAAATGTTAGACAATTTCTTGATGCCAGAACTGCTAAACTTCTCTGGCTATAACCAAAGAACATAATTCCAGCGGGACGGGGTAGCCTCACACACGTTCAATGCGTCTCTGCCTAGATCACGTGAAATTTTCCCTGGAAAATTGATCTTCAGGAGAGGCGACATAAACTGGCCTCCACGCAGTCCTGATTGAACTTCTAATGACTTTTTCTGTGGGATTATCTCAAATCAAATGTTTATAACAATAAACCGGCTTCTCTGGCGCATTTGAAACTATAAAATTATGAAATATTCTTTCATTGATGAGATCTAGTTTTTTAAAGTTCGAAAGAAGATGAGTTCCTGGCTAATATGTCTTTCCAACATATTGTTATGGTTTAAAGGCTTGGTATTTTATGGCTTAATCTTCCGATTGTGTTTTTTTTAACGTTGGGAGATGGAAATCTTCAAAAGATACCGAGTCGCTTCTGCTTCCCGGCATGTCGGTCTATTTTCTTGTGCATTACTAGCTCATATTACCTGCTCGATTCATTTTAAATTCGGCAAGGTTCAATTAAGTATCTGTTTAATTGATCAATCCTAGAAGACTTCTTATCAAAACCTAAAATGCTATTCTTTCAGTTTGAAGCGAATTTCCCACAGTAATAAAATATTGCTAATTCATTCGGAGAGCAAATAATCCGAACCTAAAGTCAGATATGCTATATACGTAATAACCAACATTATCAGACCTTCCAAATGACTAAAACTCACTTGCAGAAACTTTCTCAGCCGTTGAAAATGATCGCCAATTGCATCCGTACATTTTTTGGGCAATCTCCTCCCAGGCTTGTCGTCTCGATTCAAGATTATGTCTGAACGATTTCTTCCACAAACATTCAAAATGTTCGACCAAGGCAATAAACTTGGGTGTTTCAGACATATTTCGACTATTTATTTCTTCCACAAATTAACCAAATATTGCGGGAATCGTTTAATTAAATTCTGTCTGCAATTGTGGCAGGTTCTCAGGCAATTGGTTATAGTGCCGGACCATTTTGTGCGCTCCTCATTTAGTATAAACAGGCGGAATTACTATTCTTAGTTTAGTAAGAAAGCACGGAAAAATATAAAATTATGATAAAAATTCAACCCTGCCAATCGGAATAGACAAACGTCAACTATTTGACATCGGATTTGACACTGAACGGACTTGCTTTTCATTAAATACATTGAATGAGATTAAACCGCATGCCGTTCGTGGAAAGCGTCTCGGGTTGAAGAGTACGTTCAATGTTGGCCACAGTTCGATGTCATTTGCTTTCTAGCGTCTTGTAGAAATATAGAAGTTGCCGTGGCAACATCCTTCTGGCATAGAAGAAGAACCAAGTCGAGTCACAGTGTGGTTTCGGCTTTATAAAGTAATTTTAATAACACATTTCTTCACTTTTAAGTAAGTATTATTCTCTTCATTAACATTATCATTTATTTCCGTATTTGAAGAAATATTGGGTAAACTAGCAGCTTTTGTTGAAATATAATCAAGTGTCCGCCAGACGCTTGACATTCCAAATGTGAATTGAACAAATTGGTATATTTTCTAATTAAATGTTAAAAACATACGCGAATTATCGACGAATGGTAAATCCAATCAAGACTACTCTATTATTGAACATTCAAATTTTGAAGATAAAAACTAAGTAGGCTGGCATGAAACTAAAATTGCTTGTTTACGTGTCAGATAAGGTTCCACTAGCGTTGAGCTGTCAAAGGATCGTTAATTTTAACCCCGTCTAATACAGAACATCGCTAAACACCTTGCAATAATGAATTTATTAAAATTTCTAGCCAGGATGCCGGCCATTGATGATATCAAGTCCTCCTGGGCGGATGAAGTGGAATTAGACACGGGCGAGCTTCCACCGTCCAGCGAGACCATTGAGAACGGGACGAAAGTCGTCACAGAATACAAATACAACAGTGACGACAAAAAAACCAAGGTTGTTCGGACGTATAAGATTACCAGACGTGTTGTCCCTAAAATTGTTGCCGAACGCAAAGCATGGCCGAAATTCGGCGACTCGGAGAACGACAAGGCCGGTCCGAATTCGCACACAACTATGGTGGCCGAAGATGTGTACATGCAATTCATTAGTTCGAAGGAAGAAGAGAAGACTAACAACGACAAGTTGCTGGATCAAATAAAGAGTGAGTATTGTAGGGAATTTGTTATGCTTGCACCCGAAATTTACGGCACAACGCCTTGCCCCGCCTTACGTATCGACAAGACTACCTGGCACGGTCATCTTTGATGATCCAGGAACCAGCAACCATCTTTCATCGTTTTTCTTGATATCCATGCTACTTTCACAGATTCATTTCACTTAACATTTTGTCTTCCATAATTTCATGCAATTCAAAGTTAGTATCCCAGTTTCTTACTGATTGTTCTCCCTATTCGACCCTTTTCTGTTTACACAGATGATTACCACTCATGCAAGATGTATTTACAGCGGTGGTCCCTGTTTTTATTGCTATTTTTACGGTCATTTCTACTCGCCGCAGCCGATCCTGGCCACGGTTCCGGCAATCGCACCCGACTTTAACCCGCGAAGAGGGGTGTTTCTGCGTCGAGATTGACCTGTCCGCGGTTCCGGAAATGCGTCGACCTGAAACCACGATAAAGAGAAGATACGAACAAAAAAGGAAACCGAAAACCCGAAGACCACTCCGCCACTTCGCCACTTCACACAAGTTAATTTAAATGAGATTTAATTTTATCCTACCTATTACTTTATTCTTTCTTAAATCCCTAACTGGCCCTACGCGACACTTATTGCAACTTACAATTTTTTTCGTACGTACTAACTCCGACGTCTGTTTATGACCGCTGCTCGATCTGTTGTTCGCAATACGCACTCTCAGTATACCCTTTTGAACACGAAACGCTCCGTCGAAATCTTCCACCAGAACCAGCGGTTAAGAAAAAGAACCTAGCACACCCGGAATAGAAAGAAGCACTTCCACCTGTTGCCTTCCCATTATTTATAGTGTAGAAGAACCACATGTCCATCTGCACTTATTCGTAGTATGCCACGCATGGCCGTTCATCTGCACTCGTTTAAATTATGCCAGGTATGCCCAGAATGTACCCACGAACAACATAAACACATACATTTCAAGGGTTAATTGTATGAATTACATACAGAGCTATGCCAGCCCAAATATGGTTGAAAAGTTTCAAATGGACACGGCGCTCTTTTGATGACCACTTGCAAGGTGTTTTGTAGTGTATCATAATCTTGTATGTAGTATAGTGTGACACATTCATTGTCTCCTAGTTTAAGATAATTTAGCCCACATAAGAAAGTAGGTCATAAACCATTCAATTGTAAACAAGTGCACATGCATAAATCTATCTGCACGTGTTGTGTGTTCTGCCGCTAAACTCATCGATCATGTACACAACCTATGCCAAGGCAGAGGTTTCCCCATGTCATCGATTAGTGTGAGCGATTTATGATTGAAGTCGACTAAACACTTGACCAGACTAATGTGCGAACATGCATCACGTCATGGGTCAAGTGGGTACACCGTTCGATTTATGGATGTGCAGTGTACATAATGAAATTCGATGACCTATGTTACTGCATGGGCAAATAGATCATCGAACTGTTTGTAATAAGAATATACATTGGGCACTTAGTCATTAGGTAATAAATTAACTTAGTATGAAAGCATATTGGTAGTTTGTAAAATTGTATAAAAGGAAAATGGAAATATAGATCAAGAAGGATTTGCTTTCCTGACCTAGACACGCGAAGTAATAATTACGCGACGCTGCGCCATAGTAGCGAGGTCGAGGCATCTCTGCAATCCTCTCACGCGATACAGAAAACCTTTGTGTTTAATATTCCACATTTAGTAAATATCGGCCGAGAGACATGTTCTCCACGCCACATTATCTGCAGTTCGACCGCTTGGTTAGGTTTGTACACTAAGGATATCCACAGTTCCCTCAACTTAAACTATTGTATTTTATAGCGAAAGGATACCCGCAAAAGAAACTGTTCCCAAAACTTTTCGAACACCACAGTTTGAATCCTTGAGATGTGTTATGGGTCAACGTGTGAGGTACGGCAAATTATTGCAATCAAATGTGTTAGCATTAAAGAATGAAATAAATTATAGATTTTTCGCAAGTATATGCATCGGTTCTGTGGGAAAATAAGTATAAGTTAAGGATTTGTAAATAGAAATTAGGCTAAGATTTTTGTATAAAAGAAGCAAGATTGAGTGAATAAATTAACATTCATACAAGAGAACTGGGACCGCCTACATCGGCATCCTTTTCCTTTTTGTTTGTTCGTTGCGGCGCTTGCTATGTGTTAGGCCTATAGGCAGCTTTTGCTTGCCATTTTATTTGGCGCTTGCGCCGATACTCAAATACAATTTAAGATCTAAACAAAAATGCAACGGCTAATCCATTTCAATAGGATTCCCCGATCCCGTTCGATCATATGGGCGGTCAACGGCCCGGCGAGTTCATTGGACTGGTTCTACTTTCAATCGCTCAATTGGTCTTATGACGATTTCCTAATTCGTCAGCTGGTCAGCTTGTTACCTCATTGGCCACAGCGTTGTACACCGGTGGACACTACGACTGTTGTGTTTGTAGGGGCGTGTACCTTTTGTCGCTGACGATGAAGTTGACGATTGGGCGTAATTCAGGTCCAGTCATCGAGTTGATTGCTCAAACACTGAGAACCTTACTTCTATTTATTTTCTACTTACTTTCTAACTAATCCAATCATACTACATACAACTTATTCATAATTGTATAATAAATTGAACCCAAATAAATCTAATTCGTATTTATATAATTCACTTTCTTATCCTAACTAAATACAATATTATTAACGACCTGACTTGTGTGAAGTGCGGCCCGCGTATACAATTTCCTACCAACCTTTGACTACATTGCGATTAAAGGTCTTCGCTTCCAACATTTGGATCGGCCGCGCTGCGTGGCGAACGTAACACTATTTACATATGAAGATACCGAGGCAAGAAGATGACACAGTATTTGTTCTTAGATATGATCCGAATAGCAAGCAAGGCTCTCGCTTGGTTCGTAGCAGTATATCAGTTTTTTACGACGGTACCAAACAATCTGCTGGAGATTTAACCGTTAGTGATTGGTACTGAAAGTACACAAGAGTGTCAAAATACTACAATTTTTTTTGAACGTTAGGAGGTGGAAATCTTCAAAAAGATACCGCCCGATATATACAAGTTTGAACCTACTTCCATCTCCCTCAAACCACTCTCTTCATCAATTTTTATTAATCGTGCATATTTAGGGTTCATTACATATTACTTACCAGACGTTAAAAATCAAACTAAGGCATGAAATCTCAAAATTCATAGTTCCCGCTGAACCATGTTGTTTTAGATAAATTTCGCGAGTCTAGCCTATCATTGATTCACGACAATTGCTTTTCCCATTTTCAGACAGTGGAATTTGCCGTATTTGCAACGGAGAGCATTGGTCAGCTCATTGCCCGTACAAGGGCACATCAATTGACTCCGGCAAATTGATGGAAAATAAACCGGCCGTAGTAGGTAAGGCAGCTTCACATTATTTCACGTTCAACTCCCAAATTAATTTTTATTTCATCGCTAGCAACTGCGGAGACTTCGAAAGGCGGCAAGTACATTCCACCGTTCCTCAAAGACAGCCAAAAGGGCATCACTAGTATGCGCGGTCGGGACGACACGGCAGCTGTTCGTATTTCAAATCTTTCGGAATCAATAACCGAAGCCGACTTGGAAGAATTGGTCAAGAAAATTGGTCCGCATAGCAAAATGTATTTGGCCCGCGATAAGGTAAGTGTGATTTGAAAAGTAGACAAGTTTCTTTACTATGTGGATTTTTGCAGAACACCGGACTTTGTAAAGGATTTGCCTATGTGCATTTCAAACATCGTAAGGATGCTGCAGCGGCCATTGAAATCCTCAACGGGCATGGATATGATCATCTTATTTTGAATGTTGAATGGTCGAAGCCACAGACCAATTAAATGTTCTTGAAATAATTTTTTTCTGTAAAATATTCGTGCGGTATCATTCAATATACCTGTAAAGAAGTTTAAAAAATCGTTTTCGTTTAATTTTTTTCGTCATTGGAAGTTAGAAATCTTCAATAGGCAACCGATCAGTTCCCGCAAAATACCGTGCTGCAGACAATTTGCAAACCCGTACAGCGTGGCGGAGTTCCTATTCCTCTATGCTCCATTTTGTCGTATTAAATTTCAGCATCTTTGTATGTCCGGTTGGCCTACGCACTTATACTGACGCGTCGATCCTAGCTGCAAGAATCACTCGTTAGGATCAGGCCATGTATCGTATATATGCGCAACACGAGATGTGAAATGCCATGCAATACCGATCCCCTATCTTTGCAAAGCAGCAAGCCGGTTTCTTTTCTAATTTCCAAGGATATTTTTTCGAGGTATGCAAATTATATACGCGCTTACAAGGACGCTACGGCGCATTCTACGAGGCACGTCCAGAAAGTAAGAGTACTTGTTTTTCTAATAAAAATATATATTTAAAACAAAGTTACAGAATTTTTTAGGTAAATATGTGTTATTTTTCCACGTAGTCTCCTTCCCGTTCTATGCAGGTTGTGAGCCGTGGCACAAGCCTTTTAATGTCCTCCTGAAAGAACTCTCCCGCTATCTTCTTTTTCCAGTTCAGGACCTCTTGTTTCACCTCCTCGTCAGTTGAATTTTCCCCCCGTCCATGTGAGTCTTCAGGGACGTGAAAAGATGGAAGTCTGAAGGCGCCAAGTCAGGGGAATATGCGGGGTGGTTCAAAACGTCTCGACCAAATGAGTCCAAAAGCGCTTTGGAAGCGTTGGCCGTGTGCGGGCGGGCGTTGTCATGCAACAAGCACATTCCCTTCGTCAACGATTCCCTCCGTTTGTTTTGAATTGCTCTCTTGAGTTTTTTAGGGTCTCACAGTATCGTGCTGCATTAATCGTCTCCTCTTGAGGCAAAAATTCGATCAAAATGATCCCTTTTCGGTACCAAAACATAGTGGCCATGATTTTTTTGCCCGAAATTGATGTTTTGATTTTTTTGGCAGATGGAGAACTGGTGTGTCGCCACTGTGATGACTGTCTTTTTGTTTTAGCAGTGTAATGAGTTACCCAGGTTTCATCTCCAGTTACAATCGAACTTAGAAAATCCTCACCTTTCAAATCAAATTGCTCAAGAAACTTAACTGCTTTATCGAAACGGATTGGTGATGTAGCTATTTTGTTAGCTATTGCTTGAATAATAAATTATGGTAGATGGAATTATATTTTTTATTTAGAAATATCTAAAATTGACATAGAGATACAAATTATTGGAATTTTAATTGTTCTTGCGGCGATAACTAAAAGTACTCAAATTCCTTTTTCTTCTTGACTTCCGGCGGCGATAGCTGCTCCTACCCCAGTTTTGTATTAGTTCATTCTTCTAATAAATAATAGACCAAAAGAAATTAAAATTAATAATATGAAAAAAGTGTCGGAAATCCTAAACGAGAAAGTATTTTTGATCGAGAAAACGTGGCCCGTTTGAACGCGAAGGGAGTTGAATGCGGAATAAAAAAAAGTAAGAAAGATAGTCCAAGTAAGTTAAATATTGAAACAAGTGGCCGAGAAAACGACGAACAGCCAAGGGAAGGAATTGCCACAAGGAGAACCAACAGAACATCCGAAGACTAAAGCTGAAGAATTCCTCAACGAGGCGGTAAACCATACTTTACTGCCATACACGACAATAACTGTATGTGCATATTGAGAAGTGAAAAGCTGACCCGTGATCAAATGATGAGCAATGACAAGGGATGGCAAGTAGCTCGGCCAAGGTGAGTAAAGTAGGTGTACCTAGCGCGCATGAAATGTGCGTTTGCGCAAGCGCTGGGTCGAGGTAGGGTGGGACCAGGCAGACACATCTGCGCCTGGTGAGCTCCGCTGAAGTTCGGCTTTTAAGCGGGAGTGATACTGCCGCCCGAGCGATTTGTTTGCTCGTGCAGTAATAGTTTTTTTTCTCGTCTATCGTCGGATCGATTACGCGAATCGCGATTAAAGTAGCAGATGTGTTTTCTCTCTCGAGTAGGTTTCGGATTGCGGTATTCGGGTTCTCGGTGCGCGCGGGATTTTTGTGGAATATTGTAGAGTAAAGTAGGAGGTATAGCCTCAACTTAGAGAATGATGTTTGTTTGGATTCTTTTTTTTGGTGATATTCTTTTGGATGAAATTTTGTAATCGGGCAAGCAGATAGCTGAATCTTGGTAAATGAGTCTCGGGACCTGCTGGACAAACGTACCCACGACGTTACGCGCCGAACTGAGTTGGCCTGCCAGCAGCCATCGAATCTGTAGCCAGGAAGAGGCCGAACCCAAATTCGTCAGACGGGTTCGTTGCTTCGTCCCGGGCACTTCACGTCCGTCAGGTCCACAGGTACAACCCGGTTTGACTTGAATTTCGTCGCGACTTGTTCGCAGTAGAAGAATAAACCGCTCAAAACATTACATAACAATATTTATATCTGGCCTTGGTGCTAATTTTGAGTTTGACCCGATTCAGTTTGTGCTGTTCTCTCGGTTGTTTTGGGACCCATCTTGCGCATAAATTTCGGAATCTCAGCATTTCTGTAATTGTTTCGTATAAGAGAGATCTGGAGAGTTGTGAAACATCGCTGAAATTTCATCCAGTGTCAATCTTCACGAACAGTTTTCTCAATTTTTTGCACCAACTCATCGTTCAAAATTGAAGATCTTCCACACATCTGATCGTCAGGAACATTCGTTCTGCCTTCATTAAACTCACGATACGACTTGAACACGTTCGTTCGGTTCATAACACCTTACAGTTTTTACACGTGAAAAAAATTCGATTGCTGTTTTACCTTCAGCGAGAAGGAATCGTATAACAGCGCGCACCTCGCACTTGGCGGGATTTTTTTATCGACATATTTCACACAAGTAGACACTACGAAGCGAGTTAGTGTATAACACTGGAGCTCAGTTCCAGCTCTCGCTAGGGCGTCTGCTTCGCAATTTCCAGAAATATTACTATGCCCAAGTACCCAATATAGTAGGGTCACTTCAGTCCAACTGGTCACATTGAAGCTTGTTACCTTCCCCATTACTTATAATGAACAACGGCCCCATCATTGATACAATCATGTCCCTTTAAAAAATTTTCATATGTAAAAAGGCATTTGTTAAATATGCGACCTGTTCCTGGCCACAGCTTCACGTGCACGTAAAGGAGTGTGTTATGTGGCTTTCTACGGAAGAGAGGGAACACCCTGTATTATATAATATGCACTTCGGCATAGTATCAGAAATAGTGCTGCGCGGCACACATACAGGTTAAGGAATATTCTTTGTGTCTATCTTTTGTTTTGTAGCACAGATTCAGTCTGAAAGGAAGCTCGCCACTAAATTTTCAAGGAATCTTCTTTGACTAAAGAACTACATCAGTTGTTGTCCTAAGATAATTTCGTCAAAAATTGAATATTGACTTTACTGGCAACAATGGGAAGCAAATTAATGTACTCTAATCGTTTCTGTACTTTTCACACATTACCTAAATAGAAACAAGCTCATAGTAATTAAGAAATATTTTTAATTAGTCTATAAAAACGTTACGTCCATATACAATGTGGTGTTTTTTTTAAAAAAAAATTAATCTTGTTTATAACAGAAATATACAAGTATTAATTGAATTAGGTACTTATAATGTTATTGATAATTTTCTTCTACTCCGTTAGAATCAATTTTTCAGCTAATGAGGAGTGAAATTATAATATTCACCGTTTCTCTCTTTTCGACAAAAAAATAAACAAAAACAACAACAGTTAATTACATCACAACACAATTCACTGCTTTTTCATCATTCTTAATATCACGACTGAGCAAAGATTCATCTAGGGAAGCACTTTTACTTAATTTCGGATGAACCGATGTGATTGTTTCAACATAGCCACGAGAATCGTTTGATTTCAATGTGGATTTGTCGTTTCTGTTCAGACTGTCCGAATCCAAATGGAGGGAATTGTTGGCGGGGGTACGATTCTATGAAGTAACATGAACCTAGTTATTGGAAGCAACAGTAGAAAGATTCTTTACCTCTAGATTGCGATCAGAATTCTCATTCGATACGGTCGGCTGTCTTTCAGGCTCTAGAACTGGAATTGACTCTTGCTGTATGACGAATTGATCTAACTGATTGATTTGTGGTTGCAGTTTCATCATGAACGCGCGGTAGCCAAAACTAGGATATATCAAATTAAATAGTGTAAGTCAGATAGTTGTATTGTGAATTTACCATTCATGGAAACTCCATCGTGTTATGTCTTTCAATCCATTACGTATCTGGCGACACGCTTGCAACGAACCGGACCTGATAGCTGCATTCGTTATTCGACTGATCGATGCCGCGTCCAACAAAAGGATCGACAACACCAACGAGTATTCCAAGCAGTTCGCTTCGGTGAATATCTGAAGTAAATATCGTAATTTCACTTCGAGTTTATGCGGCACGATTCGTTCGCGACGCTTTCTAAATTCAGTGCTCGGCATTGAATAGAACAGTTCAGTAGATGTAGATAGCGGTATGTCCGTGCTGAATAAAGATGTCTGTAATATATTTGTTGAATTAGATCTTTTTGTTGTTCAACATGTCTCCGTTTATACCTCATTCGAGCAAACACTGTTCAGGTCTGTGGGTTTACTTGAGGCCACTGTTTTGTTATCGATTTTAACCACTGAATATTCCTCATTGATGCATGGCAAGGCTAACGGGATGGTGTTTGTTATGCTATCGGTTCGAGGAAGATTAAATTTTGCTACTTCTGTCGGATGTGTTAAATTCAAATCAATGGAATTTGGTAAGCTGGAATATCTATTCAATTGAAATTATTTATAAGACAGGAAGATTTGATTTATTGGCTTAGGAATTACCCGGAATCAAATGCACCCATGTTAACTTTTGTTGAGCAATCTAAAGATAAACAAGGAGATTCTTGTTGTCCTTTTGCTGTTAAAAAATAATCGAGTTATCATCGACATGATCCAATCACAATGATAAATCATACCTTCGATCTCTTCTCCATTTATGTCGGTATTCGGTTTAGGCCAATCTAAGTCCGCGTGCAACTGTTTTAGCACGGTCACGAAGTCTTCTATTCGAGCGGCACGATCATGTTCGCGAGCTAGCCAACCAACCTGTATGGAATCACAATAAGTTTGATACTAACAACAATCAACCGGCAATACGCACTAAATGAAAATCCAATGCAGCGCTCATCTTTCCTAAGTCTTCCAGTTTTCTTTCTTGCAGCAATCGTCGTGCATGACGTTGTAAAATTACTTCAATAAAGAAATCTTCGGCGGATGATGAATTTCTGTCATACGAAAAAAATACTTGAATAAAATTTATCATTTCTTCGATTCGAATTCAACTAACTTTTCCTTGGTCGTATTCGGCATGCTTTTCTTTCGTCTTTGCACCTCAACCGAATTGATAACAGTCGATGTTTTATCTTTGGCACCTTGATTTGATTGTTGAGTATTATTTTGGGATTGTGTTTTAGGCGTGATTGTTGTTGAAAAGCTTCGTCCGCGAGTCATCGTACCCAAAATTAAGCTTAAATCTTCGGCATCTGGGCTGATCAGTTGAGAAAGTTGCGGATACCCAAATTTGCTGCTCATTGTGAATGAGTTTCGTGGTGATTCAACGTCGTTCGGGTCTAAAAAGATTGTCCGCAAATTTTTGGATAATTTTGATTATGTTTTCAATGAGTCTCTCACCTATTGCACGTAAAAATCGCACCAGGTCCTTTGCTAAGTCCCATTTCTTATTTTCTAATGCAGTGTCAAGCAGCAATGTTGCATACTGTCTGCTCACTGCGGACGGTTCAAGGTTCTAAACAATGATTAAATAGTTACTAAGTGGTCATGACTATCAATATATATGTACCTGAAGAATGATTAAGTAGCTAGCCGCTGTCTCTAATTGATTTACTGATAGGCATTGCTGGAATAGTTCCTTAGGCTTTCCCGCTGCAGCAAACAGATAGTGCCAAAGTGCTATTTCAGTCTTACGGGCACATTGTACTATTGTCTAGAAGAACACATTTGATAAAGGACACACTTCTTTCTTGCTTGAACTCGCTTACCTGCAGATACACAGGAAACTCTTGGATGAATTCCAGGACGCTCGGTAGAAGTGCATCTGGAATTGGTTCTTTGCTAGTCGCTTCGTCTTCCAAGACCTATTCAAAGAGTTTATTGGTATTTTGCAGGATCAAATGACTAAAGATTTTCTACCTCGTGTAAAAGAAGCTCCAATGAATGTGGAAAATATGGCAAATTCGTGCAACATCGTGCAATCTCCCATGCATTGTATCCGAGATTCCGTCGGATTAGCTGTCGTAGTATTTGATGCAAATAAACTTGACTCTTTAACATTAAAAGTAACGACAAGTCAAATAAGGCCATTAATATATAAATCTCTTTGTGGTTTTACCTTTCTTTCTAATATCGAAAATGGAATTGAAAAATGTGAATTCGAGTCACTTGTATACAAAACCGTATCATTTTCAACGCCAACAATCATTACATCTTCAAATAAAATGGCTAGAAAATATTTAAAAATAAAGTAGTTAACATGTTAGTTATTTCGGGCGACAGTATGGTAACATACCTAGTGGGTATACTTTTAAATTGAACGATAGCATAATACGTTTAGACATAAATGTATGCCGATATGTTCTTTGGACGTCATCCTCACAAGGCAAAACAGGCAACCATACTCGCATTCCATGGATACCACAAAATAACCAGAGTGATTCTCTCATGTGACTTCTTTCAGACGACGATAGCCACACGCATTCTACGCAAGACGCCAAACATGTTGAGTTCTAGAACGGGTATGAAATAATTGGTGGCGGACGCAAAAGCAACTGGATGCTATTAATGTTTATTTATTTATCTCACTTAACTGAATCAAAATATAAAAATGATACAAAAATAAAAATTACAAATGGAAAGTTTTTGGAAGAGAAATAGTTGAATGACTTAGCTAAGCAAATAACTTTGTTCTGAATATTAAGATCGAATGAGGGAAAGGATCCAACCTATTATACGTATGGTTTAAACTAAGCATTGGCGGATAAAAACAGGAAAAACTTGAGATAGTACAGGGTGCGCAATCTTTCGTGTCGGTATGTAAACACTTACTTACTTTGAAAAAAATCGATTTCTATATATGAGGTATTTTTATTCAATTTATTTTCACTACTTTTTGAATACAACATCAACTAAGTGGCCGCCTTTATTGGCCAAAACAAAATGTGCCCTTTTTGCTGCATTTTCCATTACCTTTTTGAGCATCTCGGGCGTTATAGCGATGATTTAGGCACCAATGTTTGCCTTGAGCTCAGTCATGCTCTGCTTTTCAAATAGCCCCACAAAAAGAAGTCCGAAGGGGTCAAATTTAGAGATCTGACATCAGGTGTTCAGGGAATTTTCCTTGCAAAAACTGAATTGTTTGGTTTGCTGTGTGGAGTGAGAACGACAAGGCTTGTCGTCTTGTTGACACC
The DNA here is from genome assembly GCA_963942545.1 of Oxycera nigricornis. Classification (NCBI taxonomy): domain Eukaryota; kingdom Metazoa; phylum Arthropoda; class Insecta; order Diptera; family Stratiomyidae; genus Oxycera; species Oxycera nigricornis. The sequence goes on from OZ012659.1 coordinate 103,933,479, forward strand.
AGTAACCGTCAAGTCCTTTTTCACGTATTAGCGGGCAGACATAATGGGCAAACATCCACCGATATCTGTTTCCATCAACTGTCTCATTTTCTCTGAAGAAATAAGGCCCAATGATGGTTTTGGCGCAAACGCCGGCCCAAACAGTCAATTTTGGCGTTTCGTGGATTTCGTGTGGACTCTTTGTTCTCCAAATGCGGCAATTCTGCTTATTAATGCCGCCAGATAGTGTGAAATTGACCTTCTTTCTTTCTTCCAAAAATCAGATTCAGTGTCCACCATTTGAACAACTGTTTGGTCGTATTCCAAGCGACGTGGACGGTCTGTCGGCAACATTCTTTGTGTTAATTGCACTTTATAAGAAAACAAATGCAAATTGTCCTTCAAAATTCACTGCATAGTGGTTCCACTGACGCCAAAATGCTGAGCGCGACGACGATACGACACTTTTGGGTTTTGGGAAACGCTCACTCTGACCGCAGCAACCAGTTCATTGGAACGTCTTGGTCGTTGATAAACGACACGACGACGATCTCCCACTGTTCCGTGCTCAACGAAATTCGACACGAAACGACGAATAGTGTTGCCAGACGGTGCCTGTTGGCCACGATATTTTCGACTGTAGACAGTATTTGGTAGATTTGGAGAAATCAGTGAAGACGACAAAAACTTCTAGTTGAGCATCCAATGTGTAACGCCAAGACAACAGTGTAGCTGTGATTTTTGTCAACATCAAACGGGGTGGGGCAAAGCACAGTGACAACTTCATAAGGGAATGACCCTGCAGTCGTAGTGATGACATTCCAATATGAAAAACTCACCGTTACACACAGAATCTAGCAACATATCAGATTCGCAAGGTTAGTTTCTCGGAAGTTGAGCGCGTGAGCTTCTAGAGAAGTCGACATCGTTGTTTAATTGAATTTAATATCAGCTCACCAAGACATTCGATCCGTTAGCGATTTTGTCTGTGATCCACTGTTCAAAAGTGTATTGTTGTCGAAAATATATTAGCAAAGTGTTCGTTTCACGCATCAACGGCGTCTCGAAACACCTGATTTGGTTTTTGAACAGTGCGAACAAAAATTAGAGAGAAAAAATTTCCCCTTTGCGAGTTATGTGCAAATGCGGCGAAAAATGAAATGAGCATGAACGGGCGTGGAAGACCGAATCAAAACTCTGGCAACAAAGAAATCCTGACCGAGAAATATAGTTCGTGCGGTTTCAATTATGTGGTGGTGGTGAATGTGCGAAGGAAGCTCTAACACTTGGGTATGAAGAGGTCAATCCATTGAGTTTAACTTCTGTACATCGCGTACAGTTTACAGAGACCCGTATTTGCATTAACCGAAACTTGCGGAGTTCGGGCCTAGCATCTATCTTTTTGTGCGATTCTTTGAGCACTGACGAAACCAATTAAAGAGTAACATCGGTAATTTTTGCGCGCAAAGAACACGAAGCGAAGGTCAGCCGGAAAAGCTGAAGAGTTTTTTTTCTTGTTGTAAACATAATCATTCATTGGAATAAGAAATCGACGGATTAGTTAACCTTACTCTACCCAACTTTTGAAAATTCAAATTTTATTTCTTCGAGTTAGAGAGTCTAAAGCTAGAGTAAAATTATTCGTGACATTTGGACTGTTCACCAATAGCCTTATTGTTCGGAAAGAGTGTTTTTCAGCGCCACACATAAATTGTTTTCTGAAACCCACGACATGCTGGCAGCTCCGTCCTGATCTAACAATAGAAGCCAGCTCAACGTCGATATGTGAGTGGGTACCAGTTAAAAGTTCGCCTGGGAATGTTTAGAACGATGATATCAAGGAATGCTGGAGTAAAATAGCATGAAATCAGCCGAAGAAGCTAAAATGCTTTCAGGAACTATAGATTCAAGGAAGAGATTACTGGATTTGAGGAAACGGACAAAATACTAAAACGCTTTTTATTTCATTTGACAGAAATGATCGCTCATTATTAAGAAAAAATGTGCCTAGCTGTTTCGATAGTATCCTTGGCGGCTAAAAAGCATCTGTCTTCTTTGAGGGACGATAGCGACGATTGAAACGCGTAAATATGAAGGTAGGGAACCGTTTCATCGCAGTTTGCATACCAGTCAAAAGATGAATTAATAATAATTCATTAGTCATTGTCTCAAAGTCAGATTTTTTGAAATTAAATCCAAACCAAGGGCCAGTACGATTTCTATTCAATGCCAACGGATTGATCGTTAACGGACAGACGAGCATAGTGAGAATCGAGTGATACATGAAGGAAGCAAAACCAAACTAAACGAGAGAAGATTTGATGATAAGTTCGAGAGCATAGAATGCAGAATTTTGAAAGGTGAATTATCATATGCAGAGAATGTGAGACGGTAAACAACTTGATGGCAAAGCATTTAACGGGAGGTGCAAGGAACAAGTTGCCGAAAAGACTTCTTGAGATATCTTTTCGGACAGCAATTAAAACTCGACCTCCATCATTCTTTGAAGATATGAAACGTAATTATACGATAAACCATGTGCACAATGAGAAAAGCTGTTGCCCAAAAAAATATTTTCATTTAAACACATTTCGATAAGATAAACGATATCATCGTTCGCAAGAAAACAAGCAGGGAATCAGGGAATATGACGAAATATGAAGATGATAAACAATAATTTCAAAACTGTTGATTTATTTACATACTTACCTTGGGTTTCACCTCGCCAAAGATGAGATCAAGTGGCAAATGTAGTCAATAAAGTGTACTTTCCGTTCCTCTCAATTATTTAATCCAACAAAATACACAGAAACAATAAGCTGCAAATTTACGAGACCATCACCCATTCGGTGTTAATGTACGGATGTGAAACATGGGCCGTGATACAGAATTTAGATAGTGCAATTTCCATTTTCGTGAAACCGAATTCTATGGTGAATTTTGGGACCCGAGAAAAAACGAACTGAATCGACGACTTCTTTACAAACAGCTGTTATATGCACCTTTTGAAGAGCCAGCGAAATTACCTTGGGGAAGATGTGAAGACTTAAAAGAGTCGATTATGTAGAACACATGGATAGTGGCAGGACTCCCAGGCGTATCGTGAAAAATCGAGCAACTGGCAGCCGCCCACTGAACAAACAACGCTAATGCTGGGACTATCAGGAAACTCAGATAAAATATTGCTACTGGGATTCATAAACTAAACGACGCGGCGGCTAAACCGACACAGCTGGAGCCAGTATTTGTAGTAGATCAAGGCTCGATTTGGACTGTTCCGCCTTTGATAATGATTTCCTAAAAACGCACTTTTTTAGAAAATGTGAGGCTGATTTTAATTTTAGCATTTATTTAGCGTCTACAAATAGTACGCACCGATTTAATAGCAATGGAAAAAATATTCATAAATTACGAATGGTTCGCAGGGAACAAATTGTTCACGTGTCAGGCACATACATTATACGAGTATTTCCGATCATGTCTTAGGATATTTTTTCTTCCATATGAATAACGCTTTTAAGAAGCGTGAGGGTAAATATCCTATGCATTTTTAACTTCCCAAATTGTTGCATATCAGTGTTATTTTCTCTTTAGTTCAACACAATTATCAAAAATCAAATACGATTATAAAAAAAGTACAAAGAATCACTCACCAACGGAATAACCGGATTTGAGTTCGTTTCTCTAATTATCATGAGTATTCTTCCCGACACATTCAAAACTATTGTTTCACTACTTACGGCAGCTGAAATTACGCACCTGTTGAAATTTGAATAAAAAAACACAATTGTCTTTACAATTTACCTTGAGCCATTGTTTTAGATGCCGTTTCGTGTTTCAGATTTGTCACATTCAAAGATACAACACACGCGGAATGCATACAAACGTTACGAATATCAACTTGGTATAGATATCGAACATCGACTGTTGTGTTACCTGTTACGGTTAGAGCGTACGTTGATACAATACCGTCTGCCGATAAGACAACCTGCAATCAAGATATTGTGAAAAATAGAAATATGCTAAGGAGTTCTATTGCACTCACTAGTTGATTTTTAAACGTATTTATCAACATAACTGGTGCCTTTACTTCAGTACGATGTCCAAAACGATTATCTAATTTGCATTCTTTCGGATACACACGTATTTCATCACATAGATCTACCAGGCTAAAAGAACCTAAAATTATCATAGAAAACGTATCCACTGAACGTAACTGCCATGTATAGTTCAATCATACCCATAATAATAAATTCATTCCACCATAATAAACCTCCGGTTACAACAAAGTCTTTCTCTTGCGTTTCATTCCCAAACAACTTCCATTTTCTATTCGTGATTGAATAATGTGCAACTCCGGTCCGACCAGCCACAGCCACATTAATGCCTTCTTTATCAATAGCAGAATATCTTATAGGCCAATTGGTCGCAGCATATGCAACAGGAAGTTGAATAACTGTCCAGTGCTTACTTTCGCCCAACATACTCGTCACGTTCATTTGTTTACCGATTTCTAAACTATCATCTCCCTTCCATAAATTATCTAGGAATCATAAATGTTACTAATACAGATCTTCAATAAGTTCATTCAGCTTACGTAATCCTAAGTCGTTTGTTTGATTTCCTGGCACAAAACCTTTTGAACTCAAGTAAATTTTTTCTAAACTATTACCTTGACTTATATACAATTTATCATCGCCTTGAAGCAGTACGTGACTATGAGTAGCCTGCAAGCATATCAAGGATGGAGAAATGATTAAATTCTATCGAAATTAGTTTCATTACCATGCACGGATTCACACTGAGTGTGCTCTTAACAAAATCTAATTGTAAAATGTTTAACGTGGGATGATCTGCAACTCCACCTTCCACTGAACTATTATCAGAATCAACGTTTCCATTTTCAATTGACGAATTTCCACAGTTTGATTTTTGTAGCATAAGCAATTGGTAACCTTCGGTGGACCATTCCTATTCAATGAATATACTAAGTAAAAATGTTTCTGTTTGATCGCTATCCTACCATTTGCAGTACGTTAAGCGGATTGTGTTTGGACAGGTCCGTATGTAGACCGTAATCCCAACCAAGCGAACACATTAACATAGCACCGAACGTGCTCCACACTGATATTCCACCATTGGCCCACGATAAAGCGATCTACATGTAGTTATTTTTGTTTAATTTGCACTGATTCTAAACACCAAACTTACAGCACAACCGTCCGGTGTCCATTTCATATCATTAACGGGACCCGGTAGTCCAGGAAAGTCCTTTGGACTTAGCAGCAGTTTATGTGATAGTTCAAGACCACCAACCGATTCTTCAATGTTATAGACACACGCTTGAGAGCTAATAAATGGAAGCATGCATTAATTTCAAGTTATTCACAAACATGATACTGTAGTTTAAGGAAATTAAATTTGTCATACGAACCGATTCAAGTAGCTTTAAATGCCATACTTACTTCTTTTGACCAAAGGCTATCAGGCGAAATTTGTGATTAATGCTGCAACAAGTTGCGTCTTCTATCGTTGGTGCCCAAATACCTTGGACTTGCTATAATTGGAAATTAAATTAGCTTATTTATCAACTATTTCGAATTGCATTTATACATTTGGATCAAACTTTAAACTTGGAGCTGTTAAAAAAGCAGCCCGACCATCATTCAATGTTATTGCAAAGCCTCCAACAAGAGGTGAATATTCTAAACAGGTAACAAACGTATTTGCTTCAGTAATTGGCACAGCTGAAATTAATGGTCCGTATTTAAAAAAAATTTAGTCGTAGAGATTATTGTCATAGTTTTACCGTAACTAACTTGTTGATTAATACTAAACGGAGTTCTCTTTAGATCGATTGTATAGTCGCGTTCTTCAGCTCCATTCCATTTAATTTTGAAGATTTTTTCACTTTTTGTAGCTACCATAATTTGGTATGCGCTAACACATGCTATTGAATTGACTTCGACGTAAAGAGCAACAGTAAATGTCTGTAAGAAAACATTATAGAGTTATTTTTCAATCATTTTTATGAATACAAATGTCAAGATTAGTATTTAGATTGAAATGCTTTTTTAGCTATCGTTCAAAAATTGGTTCACACGCGTACGAGTGGTAGACCATATATTCTGAAGTGTTTAGTCAAATGCAATTGTGCGTAGTATATGATACTATATTCCGATAAATAAAAACTGTCTTCTTTTAATCTCCTAAATTTCACATTTGAACCGATGGCTGTTGTCAGTTGCGGTGTAATTGTCTACCTTCTGTATTAAATCCTTTTTTTCTTCTGCGTAGTTCAGCAGTCGGATATTTGTGTCCAGAACATACTCCGGAAATAAAGTAATATAGCTCAGCTAAAAAAAAATGTGTTAGAATGTGACAGGATCGATTTTTTGGAGCTAGGATGCCATTGCTGAGGATGATATTAATTTTGAATATTTTCTCACTAAAGATTGTTCATCGGAAGTGCTGCATATTTAGTGCAATCCAATCCTTGTTGCCTTCAAGAGAAAAACCAGACAGCACTTTTATCAGCATCTTACTAACCGTTCTTAGTTTATTTAAGGACAATTTGATGAATTTTTCTTTTAATGACATACTTGATGTTATATTTCTCCATGATACAATTTTTAGTGATAATAAGTTGTAACTCGTGAAAGATTCATATAAATGATTTCTGTGATTGGGGCTATTTGTATTTTCGTATCCATAGACTATTTGTGGTAAAGTACCTCCTGGAGACATCAAGCAGTGATTAAACATAGAATTTTCTCATCCCAGTTACAATATGAAATGAATATCTATTGTTGTAAGCTGTTGCTTGTTTTTGCTTTGTACTTACATATGTAAATACAATTAAAATGTCTAGTGTAGTAAGTTATTGATTTGTAAATACGAATTAGGCTAAGATTTTTGTATAAAAGAAGCAAGATTGAGTGAATAAATTAACATTCATACAAGAGAACTGGGACTGCCTACATCGGCATCCTTTTCCTTTTTGCTTGTTCGTTTCGGCGCTCCCGCTGTGTTAGGCATATAGGCAGCTTTTGCTTGCCATTATCTTTGGCGCTTGCATCGATACTCAGGTAAACTTTAAGATCTAAACAAAAATGTATTTCAATAGGATCTCTCGATCCCGTTCGATCATGTAGGCGGTCAACGGCCCGGCGAGTTCATCGGACTGGTTCCACTTTCAATCGCTCAACTGGTCTTGTGACGATTTCCTAATTCGTCAGCTGGCCAGCTTGTTACCTCATTGGCCACAGCGTTGTACACCGGTGGACATTACGACTGTTGTGATTGTAGGGGCGTGTACCTTTTGTCGCTGGCGATGGAACTTGGACTGCCTACATCGGCATTCTTTCTCTTTTTGTTTGTTCATTGCGGGGCTTGCGCTGTATTAGAAATATAGGCAGCTTCCGCTTGCCATTAACTTACTTAATACTTAAGTAAATTTTAAGATAATTAAAATAAAAATGCAAAGGCTAACCCATTTCACTAGTCAGATTATTGAAAACAATGAAAACAAGCTTTGAACAGAGAAGGATGTTCATTTGAAAGGCGCCTATCATTTTGAAGAAATTTCTATATACACTCCCGGCCACTTGGATGAGGAAAGCCGCTCCAAAAAAATTTTAACTTTAGATCTCCACTTCTCTTGGACAGAGAGTAAAACTAAGTATCGCAAATGGAAGGCTTTTTTATTGCTTATAGTTTCCGCGAAAAAATGTGGAGTCTTGATTAATAACAGTAAATAAAAATAAATCGTATGTTCAAAAATGGACCACTTGAATAGGAACACTAGTGACATTTTGGTTTTACCAAAAACAAAAATGAAAATAGTATGGAATGTTTGCTTGTAGAAATGAGTAGATCCTTCTTTACTTAAAATAAATTCAAAAAATTCTATTGGACATCGACCCATCCAAAGATTTAAGACAGTTTAAAGAAACATTGTTGAAAAACAGTTTCCAATTTCTTCTGGTACGAATTTGCGGGCATCTTTGCACTTTGAAAGTTCAGTGGGTATCGCACCAAAGTACGAGGCAGCTGCTCAAACCATAACGCTACCTTCTTGGCTGTGATGTCTCTAAAGGGATCGCTCATCTTTTCGCAAATCATGAATAATAACAACTAAACCCGTCCGGACTACCTAAGTTAAATTTGTTTCCATCTAAAAAACGATCATATGCCACTTCTGCCGCCAGGCTATGTATTCCTGTGTAAAATGCAAACGCTGACGTTTTTTAATGGCATTTAATAATGGTGGCTTCTTCTTTAGTTTTTTTTTAGTTTAAGGTGAGAAGCTTTTTGAATCACACGTTTTATCGCTGTTAAACTCACATTCAATTCAATTATTGTCCGAATTTTTGCGACTGATGTAGGCGCATTAGAGACTATTCGCAAAATGGTTCGTTTATTTTGAGCAGTTAGGACTCCCCGCACACTCCCTTTCGAGTTTTTTCCATATATTTGTTTACTTCTTAAGTAACTAAACACTACGTATTTGTTTTTTTTATTTATATTTTGGCAATTTCGCGAACACTGTGTTTAGTATCATGTAAAAAGTAAATTTTTGCCATTGGTGGTATTTAATTATTTTATTCTACCCATGATAATCCAAACTTTAAAATTAGAGGCAAATTAGAAAACTAAATGACTATAGAAAATTTAAGAAAAATAATAGTTATGGTTTCTCAAAACACTTTTCAAAACAACGACTGAATTACATCTGTCCCTATTCAAGTGGCCTAATTTCGAACGCAGAATTCATTTAGCTAATCAACAAAATGTTTTACTGTTATTAATTAGCGCAATAAAGTAGCCTTTCATTTGCGATGCTAAGTTTCGCTTTCTGTCCTAAAAGAGTGGGGATTTTGAGTTAAGCAATTTTGGAGTGGCTGCACCCTATTCAAATGGTCGAGAGTTATGTAGAGGGTATTTTTTTAGACTGTTGCTATCCGCTCGACACCGTCGAGATAAATTAAGCGTATATGCATCTGTTGAGCGAGCATGACGTATTAATAACCAAGGAGAAACTGAGAATGGGATAAGTAGTGAGTAGAGAGAAGAATGACAGTCGATAAATGACACATCGAGACTATGGATTTACAGGAAATTGGTGTAAATGTAATTTGTATAAATATTTCAAATTTCTTTGCCAAGATGAATCGATTGGTAGGATCTTTAATGCAGCGTCATTAAGAGAAAAGGCAAAAATCATGTAGGATCGTATAGCATATAGCCGCAGACTCCGATGAACGTCAAAAATTTTTGTGTAAAATAATGTGAAAAGATAAATATTTGTAAGTTTAAAAAATATAATTTATATAATTTTGAAGATTTTTTCACTTTTTGTAGCTACCATAATTTGGTATGCGCTAACACATGCTATTGAATTGACTTCGACGTAAAGAGCAACAGTAAATGTCTGTAAGAAAACATTATAGAGTTATTTTTCAATCATTTTTATGAATACAAATGTCAAGATTAGTATTTAGATTGAAATGCTTTTTTAGCTATCGTTCAAAAATTGGTTCACACGCGTACGAGTGGTAGACCATATATTCTGAAGTGTTTAGTCAAATGCAATTGTGCGTAGTATATGATACTATATTCCGATAAATAAAAACTGTCTTCTTTTAATCTCCTAAATTTCACATTTGAACCGATGGCTGTTGTCAGTTGCGGTGTAATTGTCTACCTTCTGTATTAAATCCTTTTTTTCTTCTGCGTAGTTCAGCAGTCGGATATTTGTGTCCAGAACATACTCCGGAAATAAAGTAATATAGCTCAGCTAAAAAAAAATGTGTTAGAATGTGACAGGATCGATTTTTTGGAGCTAGGATGCCATTGCTGAGGATGATATTAATTTTGAATATTTTCTCACTAAAGATTGTTCATCGGAAGTGCTGCATATTTAGTGCAATCCAATCCTTGTTGCCTTCAAGAGAAAAACCAGACAGCACTTTTATCAGCATCTTACTAACCGTTCTTAGTTTATTTAAGGACAATTTGATGAATTTTTCTTTTAATGACATACTTGATGTTATATTTCTCCATGATACAATTTTTAGTGATAATAAGTTGTAACTCGTGAAAGATTCATATAAATGATTTCTGTGATTGGGGCTATTTGTATTTTCGTATCCATAGACTATTTGTGGTAAAGTACCTCCTGGAGACATCAAGCAGTGATTAAACATAGAATTTTCTCATCCCAGTTACAATATGAAATGAATATCTATTGTTGTAAGCTGTTGCTTGTTTTTGCTTTGTACTTACATATGTAAATACAATTAAAATGTCTAGTGTAGTAAGTTATTGATTTGTAAATACGAATTAGGCTAAGATTTTTGTATAAAAGAAGCAAGATTGAGTGAATAAATTAACATTCATACAAGAGAACTGGGACTGCCTACATCGGCATCCTTTTCCTTTTTGCTTGTTCGTTTCGGCGCTCCCGCTGTGTTAGGCATATAGGCAGCTTTTGCTTGCCATTATCTTTGGCGCTTGCATCGATACTCAGGTAAACTTTAAGATCTAAACAAAAATGTATTTCAATAGGATCTCTCGATCCCGTTCGATCATGTAGGCGGTCAACGGCCCGGCGAGTTCATCGGACTGGTTCCACTTTCAATCGCTCAACTGGTCTTGTGACGATTTCCTAATTCGTCAGCTGGCCAGCTTGTTACCTCATTGGCCACAGCGTTGTACACCGGTGGACATTACGACTGTTGTGATTGTAGGGGCGTGTACCTTTTGTCGCTGGCGATGGAACTTGGACTGCCTACATCGGCATTCTTTCTCTTTTTGTTTGTTCATTGCGGGGCTTGCGCTGTATTAGAAATATAGGCAGCTTCCGCTTGCCATTAACTTACTTAATACTTAAGTAAATTTTAAGATAATTAAAATAAAAATGCAAAGGCTAACCCATTTCACTAGTCAGATTATTGAAAACAATGAAAACAAGCTTTGAACAGAGAAGGATGTTCATTTGAAAGGCGCCTATCATTTTGAAGAAATTTCTATATACACTCCCGGCCACTTGGATGAGGAAAGCCGCTCCAAAAAAATTTTAACTTTAGATCTCCACTTCTCTTGGACAGAGAGTAAAACTAAGTATCGCAAATGGAAGGCTTTTTTATTGCTTATAGTTTCCGCGAAAAAATGTGGAGTCTTGATTAATAACAGTAAATAAAAATAAATCGTATGTTCAAAAATGGACCACTTGAATAGGAACACTAGTGACATTTTGGTTTTACCAAAAACAAAAATGAAAATAGTATGGAATGTTTGCTTGTAGAAATGAGTAGATCCTTCTTTACTTAAAATAAATTCAAAAAATTCTATTGGACATCGACCCATCCAAAGATTTAAGACAGTTTAAAGAAACATTGTTGAAAAACAGTTTCCAATTTCTTCTGGTACGAATTTGCGGGCATCTTTGCACTTTGAAAGTTCAGTGGGTATCGCACCAAAGTACGAGGCAGCTGCTCAAACCATAACGCTACCTTCTTGGCTGTGATGTCTCTAAAGGGATCGCTCATCTTTTCGCAAATCATGAATAATAACAACTAAACCCGTCCGGACTACCTAAGTTAAATTTGTTTCCATCTAAAAAACGATCATATGCCACTTCTGCCGCCAGGCTATGTATTCCTGTGTAAAATGCAAACGCTGACGTTTTTTAATGGCATTTAATAATGGTGGCTTCTTCTTTAGTTTTTTTTTAGTTTAAGGTGAGAAGCTTTTTGAATCACACGTTTTATCGCTGTTAAACTCACATTCAATTCAATTATTGTCCGAATTTTTGCGACTGATGTAGGCGCATTAGAGACTATTCGCAAAATGGTTCGTTTATTTTGAGCAGTTAGGACTCCCCGCACACTCCCTTTCGAGTTTTTTCCATATATTTGTTTACTTCTTAAGTAACTAAACACTACGTATTTGTTTTTTTTTATTTATATTTTGGCAATTTCGCGAACACTGTGTTTAGTATCATGTAAAAAGTAAATTTTTGCCATTGGTGGTATTTAATTATTTTATTCTACCCATGATAATCCAAACTTTAAAATTAGAGGCAAATTAGAAAACTAAATGACTATAGAAAATTTAAGAAAAATAATAGTTATGGTTTCTCAAAACACTTTTCAAAACAACGACTGAATTACATCTGTCCCTATTCAAGTGGCCTAATTTCGAACGCAGAATTCATTTAGCTAATCAACAAAATGTTTTACTGTTATTAATTAGCGCAATAAAGTAGCCTTTCATTTGCGATGCTAAGTTTCGCTTTCTGTCCTAAAAGAGTGGGGATTTTGAGTTAAGCAATTTTGGAGTGGCTGCACCCTATTCAAATGGTCGAGAGTTATGTAGAGGGTATTTTTTTAGACTGTTGCTATCCGCTCGACACCGTCGAGATAAATTAAGCGTATATGCATCTGTTGAGCGAGCATGACGTATTAATAACCAAGGAGAAACTGAGAATGGGATAAGTAGTGAGTAGAGAGAAGAATGACAGTCGATAAATGACACATCGAGACTATGGATTTACAGGAAATTGGTGTAAATGTAATTTGTATAAATATTTCAAATTTCTTTGCCAAGATGAATCGATTGGTAGGATCTTTAATGCAGCGTCATTAAGAGAAAAGGCAAAAATCATGTAGGATCGTATAGCATATAGCCGCAGACTCCGATGAACGTCAAAAATTTTTGTGTAAAATAATGTGAAAAGATAAATATTTGTAAGTTTAAAAAATATAATTTATATAATTTTGAAGATTTTTTCACTTTTTGTAGCTACCATAATTTGGTATGCGCTAACACATGCTATTGAATTGACTTCGACGTAAAGAGCAACAGTAAATGTCTGTAAGAAAACATTATAGAGTTATTTTTCAATCATTTTTATGAATACAAATGTCAAGATTAGTATTTAGATTGAAATGCTTTTTTAGCTATCGTTCAAAAATTGGTTCACACGCGTACGAGTGGTAGACCATATATTCTGAAGTGTTTAGTCAAATGCAATTGTGCGTAGTATATGATACTATATTCCGATAAATAAAAACTGTCTTCTTTTAATCTCCTAAATTTCACATTTGAACCGATGGCTGTTGTCAGTTGCGGTGTAATTGTCTACCTTCTGTATTAAATCCTTTTTTTCTTCTGCGTAGTTCAGCAGTCGGATATTTGTGTCCAGAACATACTCCGGAAATAAAGTAATATAGCTCAGCTAAAAAAAAATGTGTTAGAATGTGACAGGATCGATTTTTTGGAGCTAGGATGCCATTGCTGAGGATGATATTAATTTTGAATATTTTCTCACTAAAGATTGTTCATCGGAAGTGCTGCATATTTAGTGCAATCCAATCCTTGTTGCCTTCAAGAGAAAAACCAGACAGCACTTTTATCAGCATCTTACTAACCGTTCTTAGTTTATTTAAGGACAATTTGATGAATTTTTCTTTTAATGACATACTTGATGTTATATTTCTCCATGATACAATTTTTAGTGATAATAAGTTGTAACTCGTGAAAGATTCATATAAATGATTTCTGTGATTGGGGCTATTTGTATTTTCGTATCCATAGACTATTTGTGGTAAAGTACCTCCTGGAGACATCAAGCAGTGATTAAACATAGAATTTTCTCATCCCAGTTACAATATGAAATGGATATCTATTGTTGTAAGCTGTTGCTTGTTTTTGCTTTGTACTTACATATGTAAATACAATTAAAATGTCTAGTGTAGTAAGTTATTGATTTGTAAATACGAATTAGGCTAAGATTTTTGTATAAAAGAAGCAAGATTGAGTGAATAAATTAACATTCATACAAGAGAACTGGGACTGCCTACATCGGCATCCTTTTCCTTTTTGCTTGTTCGTTTCGGCGCTCCCGCTGTGTTAGGCATATAGGCAGCTTTTGCTTGCCATTATCTTTGGCGCTTGCATCGATACTCAGGTAAACTTTAAGATCTAAACAAAAATGTATTTCAATAGGATCTCTCGATCCCGTTCGATCATGTAGGCGGTCAACGGCCCGGCGAGTTCATCGGACTGGTTCCACTTTCAATCGCTCAACTGGTCTTGTGACGATTTCCTAATTCGTCAGCTGGCCAGCTTGTTACCTCATTGGCCACAGCGTTGTACACCGGTGGACATTACGACTGTTGTGATTGTAGGGGCGTGTACCTTTTGTCGCTGGCGATGGAACTTGGACTGCCTACATCGGCATTCTTTCTCTTTTTGTTTGTTCATTGCGGGGCTTGCGCTGTATTAGAAATATAGGCAGCTTCCGCTTGCCATTAACTTACTTAATACTTAAGTAAATTTTAAGATAATTAAAATAAAAATGCAAAGGCTAACCCATTTCACTAGTCAGATTATTGAAAACAATGAAAACAAGCTTTGAACAGAGAAGGATGTTCATTTGAAAGGCGCCTATCATTTTGAAGAAATTTCTATATACACTCCCGGCCACTTGGATGAGGAAAGCCGCTCCAAAAAAATTTTAACTTTAGATCTCCACTTCTCTTGGACAGAGAGTAAAACTAAGTATCGCAAATGGAAGGCTTTTTTATTGCTTATAGTTTCCGCGAAAAAATGTGGAGTCTTGATTAATAACAGTAAATAAAAATAAATCGTATGTTCAAAAATGGACCACTTGAATAGGAACACTAGTGACATTTTGGTTTTACCAAAAACAAAAATGAAAATAGTATGGAATGTTTGCTTGTAGAAATGAGTAGATCCTTCTTTACTTAAAATAAATTCAAAAAATTCTATTGGACATCGACCCATCCAAAGATTTAAGACAGTTTAAAGAAACATTGTTGAAAAACAGTTTCCAATTTCTTCTGGTACGAATTTGCGGGCATCTTTGCACTTTGAAAGTTCAGTGGGTATCGCACCAAAGTACGAGGCAGCTGCTCAAACCATAACGCTACCTTCTTGGCTGTGATGTCTCTAAAGGGATCGCTCATCTTTTCGCAAATCATGAATAATAACAACTAAACCCGTCCGGACTACCTAAGTTAAATTTGTTTCCATCTAAAAAACGATCATATGCCACTTCTGCCGCCAGGCTATGTATTCCTGTGTAAAATGCAAACGCTGACGTTTTTTAATGGCATTTAATAATGGTGGCTTCTTCTTTAGTTTTTTTTTAGTTTAAGGTGAGAAGCTTTTTGAATCACACGTTTTATCGCTGTTAAACTCACATTCAATTCAATTATTGTCCGAATTTTTGCGACTGATGTAGGCGCATTAGAGACTATTCGCAAAATGGTTCGTTTATTTTGAGCAGTTAGGACTCCCCGCACACTCCCTTTCGAGTTTTTTCCATATATTTGTTTACTTCTTAAGTAACTAAACACTACGTATTTGTTTTTTTTATTTATATTTTGGCAATTTCGCGAACACTGTGTTTAGTATCATGTAAAAAGTAAATTTTTGCCATTGGTGGTATTTAATTATTTTATTCTACCCATGATAATCCAAACTTTAAAATTAGAGGCAAATTAGAAAACTAAATGACTATAGAAAATTTAAGAAAAATAATAGTTATGGTTTCTCAAAACACTTTTCAAAACAACGACTGAATTACATCTGTCCCTATTCAAGTGGCCTAATTTCGAACGCAGAATTCATTTAGCTAATCAACAAAATGTTTTACTGTTATTAATTAGCGCAATAAAGTAGCCTTTCATTTGCGATGCTAAGTTTCGCTTTCTGTCCTAAAAGAGTGGGGATTTTGAGTTAAGCAATTTTGGAGTGGCTGCACCCTATTCAAATGGTCGAGAGTTATGTAGAGGGTATTTTTTTAGACTGTTGCTATCCGCTCGACACCGTCGAGATAAATTAAGCGTATATGCATCTGTTGAGCGAGCATGACGTATTAATAACCAAGGAGAAACTGAGAATGGGATAAGTAGTGAGTAGAGAGAAGAATGACAGTCGATAAATGACACATCGAGACTATGGATTTACAGGAAATTGGTGTAAATGTAATTTGTATAAATATTTCAAATTTCTTTGCCAAGATGAATCGATTGGTAGGATCTTTAATGCAGCGTCATTAAGAGAAAAGGCAAAAATCATGTAGGATCGTATAGCATATAGCCGCAGACTCCGATGAACGTCAAAAATTTTTGTGTAAAATAATGTGAAAAGATAAATATTTGTAAGTTTAAAAAATATAATTTATATAATTTTGAAGATTTTTTCACTTTTTGTAGCTACCATAATTTGGTATGCGCTAACACATGCTATTGAATTGACTTCGACGTAAAGAGCAACAGTAAATGTCTGTAAGAAAACATTATAGAGTTATTTTTCAATCATTTTTATGAATACAAATGTCAAGATTAGTATTTAGATTGAAATGCTTTTTTAGCTATCGTTCAAAAATTGGTTCACACGCGTACGAGTGGTAGACCATATATTCTGAAGTGTTTAGTCAAATGCAATTGTGCGTAGTATATGATACTATATTCCGATAAATAAAAACTGTCTTCTTTTAATCTCCTAAATTTCACATTTGAACCGATGGCTGTTGTCAGTTGCGGTGTAATTGTCTACCTTCTGTATTAAATCCTTTTTTTCTTCTGCGTAGTTCAGCAGTCGGATATTTGTGTCCAGAACATACTCCGGAAATAAAGTAATATAGCTCAGCTAAAAAAAAATGTGTTAGAATGTGACAGGATCGATTTTTTGGAGCTAGGATGCCATTGCTGAGGATGATATTAATTTTGAATATTTTCTCACTAAAGATTGTTCATCGGAAGTGCTGCATATTTAGTGCAATCCAATCCTTGTTGCCTTCAAGAGAAAAACCAGACAGCACTTTTATCAGCATCTTACTAACCGTTCTTAGTTTATTTAAGGACAATTTGATGAATTTTTCTTTTAATGACATACTTGATGTTATATTTCTCCATGATACAATTTTTAGTGATAATAAGTTGTAACTCGTGAAAGATTCATATAAATGATTTCTGTGATTGGGGCTATTTGTATTTTCGTATCCATAGACTATTTGTGGTAAAGTACCTCCTGGAGACATCAAGCAGTGATTAAACATAGAATTTTCTCATCCCAGTTACAATATGAAATGGATATCTATTGTTGTAAGCTGTTGCTTGTTTTTGCTTTGTACTTACATATGTAAATACAATTAAAATGTCTAGTGTAGTAAGTTATTGATTTGTAAATACGAATTAGGCTAAGATTTTTGTATAAAAGAAGCAAGATTGAGTGAATAAATTAACATTCATACAAGAGAACTGGGACTGCCTACATCGGCATCCTTTTCCTTTTTGCTTGTTCGTTTCGGCGCTCCCGCTGTGTTAGGCATATAGGCAGCTTTTGCTTGCCATTATCTTTGGCGCTTGCATCGATACTCAGGTAAACTTTAAGATCTAAACAAAAATGTATTTCAATAGGATCTCTCGATCCCGTTCGATCATGTAGGCGGTCAACGGCCCGGCGAGTTCATCGGACTGGTTCCACTTTCAATCGCTCAACTGGTCTTGTGACGATTTCCTAATTCGTCAGCTGGCCAGCTTGTTACCTCATTGGCCACAGCGTTGTACACCGGTGGACATTACGACTGTTGTGATTGTAGGGGCGTGTACCTTTTGTCGCTGGCGATGGAACTTGGACTGCCTACATCGGCATTCTTTCTCTTTTTGTTTGTTCATTGCGGGGCTTGCGCTGTATTAGAAATATAGGCAGCTTCCGCTTGCCATTAACTTACTTAATACTTAAGTAAATTTTAAGATAATTAAAATAAAAATGCAAAGGCTAACCCATTTCACTAGTCAGATTATTGAAAACAATGAAAACAAGCTTTGAACAGAGAAGGATGTTCATTTGAAAGGCGCCTATCATTTTGAAGAAATTTCTATATACACTCCCGGCCACTTGGATGAGGAAAGCCGCTCCAAAAAAATTTTAACTTTAGATCTCCACTTCTCTTGGACAGAGAGTAAAACTAAGTATCGCAAATGGAAGGCTTTTTTATTGCTTATAGTTTCCGCGAAAAAATGTGGAGTCTTGATTAATAACAGTAAATAAAAATAAATCGTATGTTCAAAAATGGACCACTTGAATAGGAACACTAGTGACATTTTGGTTTTACCAAAAACAAAAATGAAAATAGTATGGAATGTTTGCTTGTAGAAATGAGTAGATCCTTCTTTACTTAAAATAAATTCAAAAAATTCTATTGGACATCGACCCATCCAAAGATTTAAGACAGTTTAAAGAAACATTGTTGAAAAACAGTTTCCAATTTCTTCTGGTACGAATTTGCGGGCATCTTTGCACTTTGAAAGTTCAGTGGGTATCGCACCAAAGTACGAGGCAGCTGCTCAAACCATAACGCTACCTTCTTGGCTGTGATGTCTCTAAAGGGATCGCTCATCTTTTCGCAAATCATGAATAATAACAACTAAACCCGTCCGGACTACCTAAGTTAAATTTGTTTCCATCTAAAAAACGATCATATGCCACTTCTGCCGCCAGGCTATGTATTCCTGTGTAAAATGCAAACGCTGACGTTTTTTAATGGCATTTAATAATGGTGGCTTCTTCTTTAGTTTTTTTTTAGTTTAAGGTGAGAAGCTTTTTGAATCACACGTTTTATCGCTGTTAAACTCACATTCAATTCAATTATTGTCCGAATTTTTGCGACTGATGTAGGCGCATTAGAGACTATTCGCAAAATGGTTCGTTTATTTTGAGCAGTTAGGACTCCCCGCACACTCCCTTTCGAGTTTTTTCCATATATTTGTTTACTTCTTAAGTAACTAAACACTACGTATTTGTTTTTTTTATTTATATTTTGGCAATTTCGCGAACACTGTGTTTAGTATCATGTAAAAAGTAAATTTTTGCCATTGGTGGTATTTAATTATTTTATTCTACCCATGATAATCCAAACTTTAAAATTAGAGGCAAATTAGAAAACTAAATGACTATAGAAAATTTAAGAAAAATAATAGTTATGGTTTCTCAAAACACTTTTCAAAACAACGACTGAATTACATCTGTCCCTATTCAAGTGGCCTAATTTCGAACGCAGAATTCATTTAGCTAATCAACAAAATGTTTTACTGTTATTAATTAGCGCAATAAAGTAGCCTTTCATTTGCGATGCTAAGTTTCGCTTTCTGTCCTAAAAGAGTGGGGATTTTGAGTTAAGCAATTTTGGAGTGGCTGCACCCTATTCAAATGGTCGAGAGTTATGTAGAGGGTATTTTTTTAGACTGTTGCTATCCGCTCGACACCGTCGAGATAAATTAAGCGTATATGCATCTGTTGAGCGAGCATGACGTATTAATAACCAAGGAGAAACTGAGAATGGGATAAGTAGTGAGTAGAGAGAAGAATGACAGTCGATAAATGACACATCGAGACTATGGATTTACAGGAAATTGGTGTAAATGTAATTTGTATAAATATTTCAAATTTCTTTGCCAAGATGAATCGATTGGTAGGATCTTTAATGCAGCGTCATTAAGAGAAAAGGCAAAAATCATGTAGGATCGTATAGCATATAGCCGCAGACTCCGATGAACGTCAAAAATTTTTGTGTAAAATAATGTGAAAAGATAAATATTTGTAAGTTTAAAAAATATAATTTATTGTGTTGACCGTCAGTTATTTTTTTATTGTCTAGGCCCATACGAAACAGTAGTCCGTAACAATTCTTTTGGACGTTCTTTTAGTGTGGGAGGAATTGACATAGAAACTTCTTGAATGATTTTTGCACTGTCAACAATAAAAGTGGACGGTTCTGCGGCTGGTATTAGTTGGGGTCATATGGGCACATCATCATTCTTGGTTGAAATAATCGGAGTTTTTGCTTTACGGAAAATCTCCACTGGTCGTGAATCGTGTGCAATTTTGATTGTAATACTGAATTAAATTTTCAGGATGTTTTTCCCAAAAATCTTTATATAGCTGATAGCAACAAAGAAAAATAAATATTTGAAGGTAAGCTATGAACGAGTCACAGATTATGAAAGCGATGAAATAAAACACATCACATCTCTTACTAAATACACAAGTGACAATGTTTTAGAAGAGATTCACACTTGCCATACACTGGAAATATCTATTTTAGATGATGCATTACAAAAATGCATAGCTTATGATAATACGGCAGTAATCACTGTTTATCCTGTATGTTGCCAATGTATTTTGTGGAAGTCGTACTTTTGCAGTTCGTAAGCACTTCTGGATCAGTGATACTTTGTTTGCAAGTAGGTGTAGTAAAGCTAAAATGCCCACTACGATTGCTCTAGCAAGCCTTGCTCCTATATTCCAGGAAATAATTACGACAAATGGGTTATCAACAAACGATCAAATGAAACTTTTGGAAAGTACGATGCCTGAACTGTTCAATATTGTAAACGCATGCACTGGCGACGAGTTTCATATGGGAATTACAAAAATTAAAGAATTAACGGACATTTTCCGGAAAGGAAATACTCCTATTATTTCAATTAACGTCGATGATATCCACAAACGAACACAATTAGCAGAAGCTGATGAACCGTCTACTTTTATTGTTGACAATACAAAGAGTGTCCAGGAAGTTTCTATGCCAATTCGTCCCACGATAAAAAGATAGACCTAGACAGAAAAAAATAACTGATGTAATATGTTTTTATATAAAATTATTATATTTTGCACGGCCTACACAATAAATTATATTTTTTAAATTTACAAATATTCATCTTTTCACATTATTTTACACAAAAATTTTTTGACGTGCTTCGGAGTCTGCGGCTATATGATATACGATCCTACATGATTTTTGCTTTTTCTCTTAATGACGCTCCATTAAAGATCCTACCAATCGATTCGTCTTGGCCAAGAAATTTGAAATATTTATACAAATTACATTTACACCAATTTCCTGTATATCCATAGTCTCGATCTGACACTTATCGACTGTCATTCCTCTCTCTACTCACTACTTATCCCATTCTCAGTTTCCTCTTGGATGCTATTACATCACACGCGCTCAACACATGCATGCTTATTTGCACGGTGTCGGGCGGATAGACACTTCGATTTTTTTAAAGGTGTAGTGTTTTATATAGGAATATCTTTCATTGTAGCTGTTAAATTTCGCTCTCATTTTGGCATTATGTTTTATTTACTTTAGCAAATTACCATGCAAAGATGTACAACTGAATAACGTCTCAAAATAGTGGAAATCTATTTCCAAAATTCGAGTTCTGTGCCCCAAATTTATAGAGCACTTTTTCCAGTTTATGATGCTCAAAATAGTCCATCTGAGCAGCTCATACGCAATACCATGGAAAGGTTTGAGTCCACGTATACTCTATTGGACAATGTTCATCCAACACGAGCTCGTACAGTGCGTACCGAGGCAGCTATCGCTGCTGGAAATGGTAATGCGATTGACTCGACGCCGTTTTTAATTTGGCCTCTGTCCGTCCGCTACATGGAACATTTTGAGAAGAGATATTGACCCAACGCCCTATAAGATTGGAACATCGTTTGCGTCGTACCTTTGGTGAATGGGCTGAGAATAAGATGGAAATTGGACCGCATTTTTACCGTCAAATCATTTCAGCGACGAGGCTCATTTTTGGCTTAATGCGTGTGAGGATAATCCTCAAGAGCCTTTGGAAGCCCCATTACATCCCGAAAAAGGCATTGTATGGTGCGGTTTGCATACTGTACCGCATAATTGGCCCCTTCTTTTTCCATTCTGAAGAAGAAGTTAACGTAACCGTTAACGGAAATAGTCACCAACAAATGATTCGTATCTTTTTTATTTCCAACATCAATGCAAATAGTTTTAGGGACAAATGGTACAGGATGACACAACATGCCATACAGCGCGTGAAACAGTTACTTTATTGGACCGAACCTTTGATGAACGAATCATTATTGGCGAAATAAAGCCGGCCGTGCTGGAAAAATGGGTGCAATATTAGTCCGAAATGGTTGTCTTTCGAAAGGCCAATGAATTAGCCATTTCAATAATTTATCTGTCTTTTATTTGTTCAAAAAGTTCTATGCTGTTTGTTGTAATAGAAAGATTTCAAAAATTCTAATTTTGATCTGTGTTTTGAGAAAGAAACGGGGTCGGGAATTGTCTTACGTGGAATTTTTTCGAATCGAATTACACAAGATTAATATCGTGAAATTAAGGATTCCAAAATAAATTGAAGGTAGTATGCAACACATACAGTCTTCTAAATATTGTACATACAGGTTTAAGTTGATTTGTATAACATATTACGCATCCCTAAACCAATCTTCCAAAAGGAAGGAGCATCTTCACATTGATGTGAACAAATACTTTGAAGACTATGGACTATACATTTGTTTTTCTAATTTTGTTAAGACATCGCATGAGAGCATCACGATCTGTTTGAATGTGATAATTTTGGAGTGAAACTAACAAGACTTGAATCTGCATAGAATGGCTTCAAAATTGCATTGCAAAGACGTTCGATATCGGTCCACGGAATTAAGCTCCACATATTTCAATCGTATTGCCTATTGTGTTGGCGCTTTTCATTAGCAACACGCAATTAGCATAGAATATAATGGGGAACACAACTGAATAAATAATCCGTGGCGTCATCGTGCCGCAGACAGAACGACGACAATTGCCCAACTAACGTTGGTTGCTTGCAACTCGTAATTAATTACCGGTTTAAGAAGCAGTGTCGGAATAACTTCTTTGATGAAGAGTTCTGCACTGTCGCGCCTCAAGTTCTGCAACGGCGGGTCAACCTGGTTGTAAACTCCCTTCTGCGATTCAATCATTTCCAGCGAGTAAAACTTCAGGTAGCCGGTGTCGGTCTGCAAGCAAACAAACAAACAAACATTCCACTCGTCATTTGCCACCCCACGCAAGACACGAGGCCGGAAGATGCCTTGCAGAGCTACTCACCGCGACCACTATCATCCCGGAGTCTGGCTTCCATGCCAAAAGTTTATTGCTCCCTTCTTTCTGCAGCGACTTCTGGGTCCGGCGCTGATATGCAATTGGCACGAGAGGCTGCCGTGAAGAAGTAGAATGTCGGAGCGTGTGAATTGAAGTGAAGTGAAGCGATGCGATGCGAGGCGAAGCAAGACGTGCCCATGCACACATGAAAGTGGACAGGAAAATGGGTCAATACCAATCGATTGAATTAAGAGCCGCTAATCGGATTATACCTTGGTATACCAAATGCCCAGAAAGTCGTCGGACAGCACGGCCAACAGGATTTTCACTCGATCGCAGCATATTTGACGAATCGTCGCTGTCGCGAGACCCGTTCCGATAATCGAGGTATCAACTAATTTTGGCCAACCGATCGGAAAATACATGATGCCGAATCATTCGTAACACCGTCTAATAGCAGCGAGTTGAGTGGCTCAACGCGTTATACATACGGAACACACGCGAACTGCACTTGTTAATTAATACACGAACGTAGAAACGGCCACAAAACAAACACCCGACCAGCCAAAACACCTTTTTTGCCACTTTGACATGTTGAAAACATGAAATATGACGTAGACCCCGAGCTGGGGTAGAGCCAGGTCGAGTGTAGTACTAAACCGACTATGGTGTGTTTAGACGAAGCCGAAGGGCAATTGTGCAAACGGTTAATTAACGGCTGTGGGAATATATTCGGAACTTGTGTCCACAAATAAATTGATCCAAAAATAAGAAAATTAAATGTGTAAAATGCAAGTTTTGCATGTAAACTCAATTATAAATTTATTATAAATCTCCTACGCGATTGAACAATTCGTTCGTCACGTATATTTTTTGTTCCAACAAAAAGCACGACGCGAACGAAATCTCCGATGGCTCGGAAGACTCATAATAAATTGGCAATCGAGTCCATATATAATTTGTATACGAAAATTGCAGTACTCATACCTCGCAAATGCAGAAATCTTTCAAGATGAGCCTATGATGATCTTATTCCAGGCGGTCATACTGGTTGAAGTAGCAGTCCCCTTTATGAAAAGATGGCTCCCTTAGGTCACAATAGGCCCATTGTGATTAACGGTCATACTGCTCTGTTGATATTTCGCAAGACCATTATCTGAAAAGGATATCGGCCCTCAAACCGAGACCGCATGCTCTCCATAGAAGTTTTGTGTTATAAATTCTCGGTGATGAGTTTGGTGTAAAATCCATTTGCTTTAATGCAAACTTTGGTATTTCCAATCATTGTCCCAACATTTACCAAGCATATTTTGAGATATTTCCAGTAAGCGTACTATCATTTACCAAATGTGGCTCTTATCCATTTAGTTTCGTGATGAAAAAATAACATTTAGCTTGGAAGAATATTGATAGAAAAATAGTAGACTATTCCACATAAAAAAAGATTCATGAAACGTTACTGTGCGACAGTTATTCACAGTATATGTAAACACAGCAGATAAGCTTCCAAATTAAAGTACACTACGCAGTAGGACCGATGCGGGGCAAAATCATATATTTTCAAACATTTGTCATATTTTTGTAATTTTGCGAGCCGTAATGAGTTCGTCAAGGATTTTTGGAATCTGAACACAAGATTTTAACTGAATTTTGTTCCTTGCTCATGGTGTTTTATTGGTTTTTATCATTTCGAAAATGTGTCAACTTGTCCGGGAAAGTTCTCGAAATGACGTTGTTTATTAAACATTTGCCTTGTATCAATGGCAGCCATTTTAGATGCATGTCGGGCAAGGTAAGTAAGTAAGTGTAAAACATCCAAGATAGTAAGATTGTAACAAGCTAAACTAATAAACGCGTGGCCGCAATGAAAAACTATTGATGTACGCTTGTAGATAAAGTGTTGAAAGGTACTTTTCACTTAACTTCGTTTAATCTGGCGGAAAACACAAATGACCGTTGCTTAGTAAACCTTATTTAGCATAACTTCATAAAGGCAGCATTCAGTATAAACTATTTTCGATCAGTTACACCTGCGTACTTGGAAAAGCCGCCTTTTCAGCATTTTGTATGTCTAATAATTATGTTTTATGACTAACCTGATACGTAACTAGCAGTTATATATGAATTTTTAAGAAAATTTTTATGTGTTTGTTTTTTATGGATCAGTACTTTGGGACGTGTTCCCGAAATGACTTTTCATCCAAATATTTTGAAATAATATTGAAAACTATTTATTATTCAAGTATATTGTATGTTGCACAGTTGAAACGAATACATTTTAGTAGTTGCTGGTGTTTATTTGTTCAATAATATTGAGATTTTATCAATTTATTTGCTGGCCAAACAAATTTTTCACGTTGGTGGTTTTGAATAAAAATATGATTTAAATTCAACTTTAGGTCTTAAATTGGAACACCCGATCTTTCTTCGTGTCTGCCAATCAGACAATGCCCCGTCAGTACAGATACGAGAGAATTCAAGATTTCACGCTCACTCGTGTTGAGAAGCTGCTTGGTGCGTTTGAAGCTCAGTTCGTACCAAGTTTGCCTGGTTGTTCTGTAGGTTTCTTCCTGTAACTAGGCACTATTTGCAGCCTCCATGTAATGCTGCTTAAATCCTAGCTTTATGGAGGCTAGAGGCTGGCCGAATTGGGGTGTAAGTGCATACTCCTAGAGCTCAGCGCCAGCTCTCGCTAGGTCATCTGCTTCGCAATTTCCCCGTTTTTTCACTATGTCCCGGTACCCAGTGTAGAGTCACTTCACAGTGAAGCGACATCACGTTTAGTTGTGTTCGACATTTCATTACAATCATGGATGAGGTGTACATGTTGGATAGCAGCTTGACTGTCAGAAAAAATATTTAGGTTCTTATGAAAATTTTCTGGTTTCTCAACCAGTCTACTGCCTGAAAAACACCGGAAAGATAGTTTCAGGCCTAGCTGTTCTGAGAAAACACAACAACCAACTTTTCCATCCATTTTAGAAACATCAGTATAGATGTCGACCGATTCCTGCATCCCATTTCTTGCTATTGCCCAGTCATCCCTGCTTGGGTTGACTGACTTGAAACCATGATGGAAGCAGGAAATCGGAGAAAGGTCTACTTTCCCTGGCGTTGGTCCATCCCTTCGAAGTATGGTGGAGTGGCCAATATTTCCCTCATACCAAACATGTAGTGCTCTTAATCGAATCGCATTTGACCTGTTGTCTCGTAAGGAGCTCAGTCGGGAGACTCCGTTTAGAACCACTGTCGATAAAGTAAAGTATGTTTAATGATGAAGTATTATTTTGGTGCTGTATAAGTCTAGATGGTTATACAATAATGATTGCTGGTTGCTCTTCTAGTTCTAATTATTTATGTAAATATATTCATGGCTTTTGCGATATATATATATCGCATACAATGTATGTCAACATCTCACAGACTAAGAAATTAAAAAAAATGGATTTTTCAGCGCCGGAGTCGCCGACAAAAGATGATGTAAATCAGGAGGGTTCGGTTACAAAGAGTGAGTAGCGAAGCTGTCGCCAGTTTCGACCTTCGTTTGAGATGAGTGGAAGAAACCGATTCCACTTGCTCTTAGATCCTGCTTCTTGGAACGGTATGAGATAAGGCATTTGTTTCGACCATTCAGATAAAAATAAACGACTACGTGGCACCACACATTCACCCCTATTATGTATCTCGATTCGATCCTCGTTCGATCGATATCGAAGCTGTCGATTCGATCGACAATTGGTATTATGTAAGTCGATCGAGAACGCCTTTTAGTAATACCATATGCATGTCGTGAGAAAAGAATTTTCATGTTGATATTGTGAATGAAAATGGTTGGTGAATTCGATTCGCTGTCAACATATGTCATAATTGTGCTTGAAATTCAAAAAGTGTTTAATTGTTAAAAATTTGCGAAGTGCAGTGAACGCTGGAATACGCACTACGCTGCAAGAGTATAGTTGCATATCAAAAGTTTGAATAGAAGTTGTATATTTTTGCGATATCAAACATCTTTACTCAAAATTTAAAAAAAAAATCAGATAGAGATATTCACAAGCACATAATTATTAAAATATATATTTCTTATCAATACAGCACTTGCATTCTACCGTAAAACAATATATTCACTAGTGCTCAACAGGATTAACAGAGGTTTAAGGTGGAGTTTCCAGTATATGTGCGTGATGTTTCATAATGAGCGCCTAGCTACTAGTTTTGATTTTTTTTCATTTGAAACACAGTCGACTTGAAACATTTTCAACAATATTATATTTTCAAACTTATGGAAAATTGATCAAACAACGCTGCGCAATGTCCAACTTTGAATTTTGCCTTGTCGGACATTTTTTTCTCAACTTAATACTATTTATTCAAATTTTGAACTTATTCCGGAGAAAACCAAACAAATAGTTAACGTGTGTGTGTCGAATTGTTTTCGATTTCTGATTTTCACCCTAAAACATGAAATAATTAACACAATGGCACTCATTATGAAGCACAGAATGATTTCAATAGCACTATAACAAACACTTGTCATAGAAGAATTTCCTATACTTACATTTTCTCCAAGTTAAACTGCTCTCGATTGACTCTCGTGACGCCTCGGTGTGATCGACAGCCAATCGACGAATGTCGATCGATATCGACATACATAATACCATTTTCTACTGTCAATTGTGAATTGACATGCAGATCTCATTCGCAATGTGCGTGACGAGAGCTGTCGATCGATATCGACATACGTAATACGAATTCACACGAACGATCGACAATCGACAACGACACGAGATACATAATAGGGGTGATTAACCAACAATTCGTTTGTTAATTATGTACGGAATTGATCCATGTATCAGAGTTTACCTACAAAATTTACTGATGTTTATTTATGCATGTACCTATAAGCCCGATTATTTAATACTCTGCTATATATATGCCCAACTACAAGAAATTTAACCACATCACTCTATAATCGGGTAACTTCAACAATTGGACACCAAACAAATGCCCGAATACTGGGGCCTCACTTTGTTATTGTTTTTTTTTCATTCAGCAAAGATAATTCTTTTGGATTGCTCATTAGATTTTGAATTGGTTGTACTTTACCTCGATCCAACGTAGTACAATTAGGAAGCACACAGGAGGTTCCAATAAGATTAAAATCACGAATGTTAGCGACTCTTTCGTTATAACTATTTCTGTTCAGTAACCATAGCATTGTCGCTTTGTTCGAGATATTCTTCTTCTTTTCGTCGACCGTTAGTAATAATAAAAAGTAGTATCTAAAATATTCTACGGAATACGGGCATGACCTTGTTCGGAAAAATGAAACGATGAACAGCGATAAAAGTTCACGAAGTGTGTGTCTACTTTATCAATCTACTTTTAAATGCTTATGAAAACTCATTTTCAAGCGACATTTGCGCTTCCCGATAATTTTACAAAAATATGAACCATATTTTATTTCAGATTACACTTTGACTTACAAACAATTCAACTTATTCTAGTCTTTTATTTAGTATTAAAATATATTTTTACGGAGACTACATAGAAAATTAATTATGCTACAATCGAAACACAAACCGTTTTTGTCCAAATCGACAAATTCATAATAACAATCAGTATCTGTAGAATTTTAGTTTACTTTGTAACTTAATATTAAGTGTCTTGTCCATATGAAAACCGTCCGACATTTCACTTTTACTTAAAAATGTCGAATAACAGCTCATCGTAGACCACTTGTTTACGGTTAAATAATATAATAAGTAAACTGCAATATCCAATCTATTTATAATTTCAAATGTATAATTCTTAAGATTCATATCTATTTCAAACGACCGCGTCAATGGTGTTCACGTCATCAATAGTTTGTTGGTTTAGTTTTTGTAGAAGTTCAACGAACGTGGCTGAAACGATATTTTCCTTAGACACATGTGAGCCTGTTGTGTCATGTATTGTTGATTTTTCGTTCGTCCGCACACGACTTTTTCCCATTTTGCATCGAGAATCTGCTTCTGAAAATGACAAAAAAAATTGTCGAAATGTTACTTGAATCACGAGTATTAATTGTCCATATTCGTACAATAAGTACAACACATAGTGGCGCAATTTATCGATTTTACCAACCTTCCTTACCGTCTGAAAACATGAATTGCCACTTAATCAATTTCGATACAAACTAACATATTGAAAAAAGTACACTTTTCCTTTTTAAAGAAATTTTATTTGAGTTCAACTTATACAATATTGACAGCTAAAGGTTCTGCAGTATGTACAGTGTAAATATTCAGAATAAATAAAGAAATATATTAAACACAATGTATACAAGAAAAACAAAAATCGAACAAAAACAATTTCAATGTGAAAACACTAGAGTTTTAAACATTCTCGCAATAATATAAGCCCCACCCCGCTTCCCATAAAAAAAAACGTTTAAATGTAATGCCAACCTGCGTCTGTCAATATTGCTAAGCAGACTTATCGCACTATTCTATATATGACGAAACACTTAACAACAATCCAAATATCAAATATAAATAAATATGATTTTAGTACGAATATGAATGCATGGAAATTCAATACCAAAACAAGAAAAAAATGTTCGAGAATAACTACAAGTGTCGTTAAAAGTTTTATTTATAATTATTATTAATTTTTATTATATTTTCGGTCTATAGAATAATGCGACGGATGGTTGGTTTTATTTAAATTTAGTTAGCAATTCTCATTCCAACGGCTATTTTGATTAAATTTCAATATAGCTTGTATTTTAAATTCAGCCAAAACACCTTCACACAAGGATATTATAATCATTAAGTTAGTGTAGTAGACGATCACTTTTATTTCTTAATTCTGATAAAGTCTGTGTTAAAATAACTAGACTGTTCATACAACTGAAATACAAGAAGCGTAAATTCAACGCAAAATTAATTAATTTACTCCATTTTATGAAAATTTTTATAAACGGAAAATCAGTTTTACTTCTTCTGGAAATATTTAGTCATTAAAGATTCCTCAATCATTTTGAGAATCGCCGCTTTCTTAATGATAAAATATCTAATGTAAATACAAACGCATATTAATACAAATGAGCGTCTACCGTTATTGAATTCAATTCACCAATTTTAATGGTTTATGGTACGCGAACATTAATTAATTCAACTTTCTTTTCAAGAACAAAGTATTGGTTGTAAGTAAGGTTACTTTCAGTTTGTTTTTTTGGTAATTATCAATAATTCTTTGGTGTTAATGTTGAAAATGCATTAGAATAAATATTAACTTAGATATTAGTGGATAATAAATACACTAGTTCTTAACCGATTCTAAGTACAAACGTCAGTTTATTATTTCCATATTATGATTATTTTTTAATAAGCTTCTCTCACTGGATTAATTTTAAATTCTAGAAGAATTGCAATATTTGTTATGATTTTAGTAAAGTAGCCTAGAAATTAAATGCCTCTTTCACTACACCTGAGCTTCCTACATTGTTTTACGTGTGCATTTATGCACTCTATTGTAGGGAGTAATTCTTTTTCTTATTAAGATAAATTAATCGAAAATATAAAATTCTATTTTAGACCTATCATGCAATTCATTATACCACTTGTAAGTTTTGACGAATAATATTTACCAAATATTTATTCTTTTTTTATTTACATCATATCTGAAAAGCATCACTCTATTCTGACTTTCCTCACTTTCAGAACTTCTTCAGCAAGAACTAAGACATTTTAAATTCAACGGCCGCTTTACGCTGGTTCATCTACGTGGAAAGGTGATTGTAAGATCTTAAAATGCTCAGAGCTTAAGAGCTCAGTTCACGACGTTTCGACGTTTTTGCTCATACCAAAATAATCGGGAAAAGCAAATTGTTCTACAGTTTCCCAAGAATATGTTCATTTCTTTAGTGTACTGGGTTTCCTCGAGCTAATGTTTTCGTGGGATTTTCCGATTTTTTCAATGTTTCTGCTTCTCAGTGCAGTTTGAATGTTGTGGTATAGAAAGTTTCCGCATAAAAGAAGAATAAATATTTCGTGCAAACGAGTTTTGTGAAATTTAAGCGTTCGGATGTAAATAAACGAACAAAATCGTCGAAACGCTGGGAACTGAGCTCTTCAGAGAAATTGAACACTGACAAATACTACAATCGCCTTTCCACGTACATAAATCAGCGTAAAGCGGCCGTTGAATTTAAAATGTCTTAGTTCTTGCTGAAGAAGTTCTGAAAGCAACGAAAGACCACAGAGAGTGAAACTTCTTAGATTGAGAATCAAGATCGAAAACGTTAAAGGGAAGGATTATGAGCGTGCCCTTAATAAATATTTTTTACAAATGAAGAGGAAAGACAATAGTATGAAAGCTGAGAAATTAGCCAAAACATGGGAAAAACTAATTTTATGGCTACAGAAGGATGGTTCCATCGTTGGAAAAACGTGAAAGCATCTGTTTTACAAAATTGCATGAAGAACAGAAGGATGCAGACAGTGAATGGTTACGTACGTGGCTAAAGTTCAAGTGGCTATTTTATAAGCTCAATACTCCTCTATCGATACCTTCAACGTCGTTGAACTTGGGCATATGTTTCAAGCCATACCGAAGTAAACTTTCGAGTTGAAAAATGTTAAAGCTAAAGGAACAAAATGAAGCAAAAAGCGCCCAACTGTACTATCATATGCAAGTTTGATCGGAAAAATAAAGAAATTGTTCGTGATTGGGAAAAATAATTGTCCGCGGTATTTTAAAAGAATCAAGAATTTGTCTGTTGAGTATGAGGCCAATTCCATCGCCCGAATGACAAAACACATCTTCAATGATTGGTTACTAGTGTCGGACGGAACTTTCATCCGCAACATTTTATTGATAACCGCACTGCTCACAATATCACCAAGAATTCCTTTTACCGATATTCAGCGCCTGGGAAGTACTAAGCAAACATACAAGTGAATAAGTATATTGCACACGGATGGTGCAAGCAAAGACTGATGGAGAGAGTGGGGTCGTATCAGGCGGAGGTGGTTTTAGTCGGTAAAAGCCCGACATGTCGAGAAGCAGGAGCGACTCGACATCTTTCGCAGATTTGACGTTCCAAAAAATCACATTAAAATAATTTTCTTTCGGCCAACGCTATATCCTTAATTTAGACTTGTAGTATGGACACTATTCGTACTTCGAAGAGGTTTGTCCGAACTCAGATGAGCAAAACTGTGAAGCTGTGATTGATGCTATGACTCAAATATAGATTCATTGTGGGCTAACGAGATTCTATCTCTATCTTTTGAAAGTTTTAATCCCCGTGTCAAGAAAGCGAAAAAAAGTTGTTTGAAACATGATTGAAAACCTTCTGATAAACTACAAATATGAAGAGGGAATGGAGATCGATAATGATGTTCAAACTGATGAAAGATTATTTTGCGCCGCAACATTGCAGGACGAAAAGTCAACGAGGAAGACCGAGAGGATGATGACGATAATGATGAACTACCTTTCAGACTTCCTTTTAATGACGAATGATGAGACGCTCGACGCTTTGGACATAGGTTGTTGGACATAGGATGTTTTCAATTGGATGGATTGTCATCTGCACTACCAATACGAACGATTTAAATTTGACATAATCAAAATTCGCAAGTGCAACCAACAATTGAACATTTTTCAAAGAAAATGAAGATATTTTTACATGGAAATGGTAATTCCAAACAGAGAGAAATATATTGCAAATAGTTGTGCATGCTTTGAATAATTTAGGAGAGAAAATATCGAAAAATTAAACATCTTCATTGAAAACAGGAGATTAGGCATGTATATTGGAAAAAATTAAACTCCCTGTAACTCTACTAGCTTGAAAAGTTCATCAAGTGTTAGATTTATCGTTCACGTAGAAGTCTATGTACACGAGTAGGTGTTCTAACAATGCGGCGCAACCAATTCACTGAACGCCTAATATTGTGGTTAGATTCGTCGAGCAGGGACATTCATAGCTCTCTATTTTAATATAAAATAGATATTTTATAGCACATTAACAATTTCTAACAAATTTTTTTTCTAACAGTATAAAAGTGTTGGCAAAACTTGGCGCCAAACCATCAGAGGAAAGGAGGTGTTGGGTATTCACATCAGCGTCGACCTTACCTATCCGGGCAAAATATTTTTCAGTGCCTCTTGTTTTGTGGTGGCGTTATTATATCTTTACAGATTGATCCTTCGGTCACGTGGCGCTATTTTGACTTTAACGGCATCGCTTTCAGATTCTGCGTCATGTTTTGAACATATGAATTTGAATGGTTTTTGCCGGAAATATTTATTGTGCTGAGCTCCGAGGTACACGCCACGGATGTTGTAAAATGGTAGGGGCGTGGGTGTCACTTCACATTTTTTCATGATATTGAGATATATAATGTTTTAAGACGTGTTTGACAATTATTGCATGCAACGCGCCCAAATTTTTGCATATCACAAACGATTTTTAGAAGGTCGAGAAGAGGTTGAAGATGATGAACATTCTGATGGTCTTGTGACATCAAAAATCGGTGAAGACATTCAAAAAATCAATGAAATTGTGTGGAAAGACGAACGTAACGAACGAGAAATATTGTGAAAATGTTTACACGGGAATTTAAGAAAATTTTCGTAATAATATTGTCAATAAAACCATCACGCGAGCAACACAGAAAAAAAATTATTCTGATGTCATGGAACGATTCACAGCAGAGCCTGAAGTGACAGAAAGTGCCGAAACGAGAATTGTTCAAGGACCTTGAAGCGTAGCGTCAATTCATGCACCGGAAAACCGCCACTTTGCTAAAAAGCTCGAATGAGAATATCGAAAATGAAAGATATGGTCATCGTTTTCTTTTCGATATGAAAGGTGCCATTATTAACAAATTGGCACCTCAAACCAGAAGTACTACATTAAGATGACTATGCTGAGAGATCGAATGAGGAAAATACTATGTCTGTGCCCGGATATCTAAGGTCGACGCTGATGGTGAATACACAACACTTCTCGGGTTGCTGCTTGGCACCAAGTTTTGCCAGTACTTTTACACTGTTTATAGAGAAATTTTGTTGATAATCCTTAATGTGATATAAAAGATCTATCAGCAATATAGGTCTTAACATATAAACTGTTGTTTTGAAACGCCGGCTTGGACAGCTGTTATTCATCACTTCATCAAAACTTACAAGCAGCACATTATCTACGAATCGAACTGATACCAGAACTCATCGTTTATATCATAATTCTTAAATGTATCCTCACTTGGTACTCTACTCAATTTGTGTGCTCTACTCGGACTATTCATGCTTGTACTACTATTATAAATTGTACTGGGTCCAATGGCCGCTTGGCTCATTACTGGATTAAAGTATTTTGTTGACTGAGTCGTAAAATGGTTTTTAACATTCTGATTACTTTCCTGCAGAACATTTCGCGTATCTACAAAGTTGGTTCGATTAAAACCTAAAATCGACGGGATTGGATAGGCACGACTGATAGCTCTATCGTAAATATTTTCGAAACAATTTTCTTTGTTGTCGGAAAGCGTGGATGATATCGAAGAGGCCGAATAGTTTCGATATAAACGTGTTACCGGCGTCGCCCTTATTGAGCCAATATCATCAGGATTCTGTGTAGTTTCATCGTAGGCACTTAAAGGTAATTGGCTTATACCATGTATTTCAGCCCCACCATAACCCGAAGGAACCCATCGTGCACTATCTATCAATTGCTTCTCACTTTCGTGACTACTAACACAAATATCTCTATATTTTTCTATCCTATTCTGTGTGTTGGTGTTGTCATTTATTATGCATGAATATTCGAAATTCGCGATCTTATCTGATATGTATGGATTAAATGTTGTTGCATCTACCTGTACTTTCTTTTTGGGGCTGTTTACGATAGTTGCATCCGATTCCATTAGCAAACCTGAATCGCCCAATGTATCTTTCATAATACTGGGCGGCGAGAACACTACACCCGAATCGGAATTCAAGAATTTACTCTGCAATAGATGAAACATTAAAACCTCAAAATCAAATCGGCACAAATCAACTTA
Source organism: Oxycera nigricornis (assembly GCA_963942545.1). Lineage (NCBI taxonomy): Eukaryota > Metazoa > Arthropoda > Insecta > Diptera > Stratiomyidae > Oxycera > Oxycera nigricornis. The sequence continues at coordinate 103,968,471 of OZ012659.1, forward strand.
CAGGTGTCTCAGTTTCGTACGGTAGCACCTCATTTTGATTTGGCATCACTTCATTGTCCCAGCTGTTAACCAGAGACTTTCTCGCTTTTTTCGGAGGTTGCAGATTCTCTTTGTAATCCCGAACCGATTTAATCGGTGCTTTGCGTCCAACCATTGAGCTTTGATCTGTTTCATAAACTGAATCTCCTGTTCGGTCTTGCAATTCTTCGTCGTGCATTATTTCTGCTAAATCTTCGTCGAGACCCGACGGGCTTGGAGGTATATATCTATCGACACATTAGCGTTGAACGTGTATCGCTTCGTTATTGAAATTTTGCCACATACCTTCTACCGCGACGCTTTCCCAGTTCTGCCAATGCGTCCTTGAATGGAGTGGGCGTACGCGGTCCTAACATCATTTTCTTTGAAGGTGTTTGCGTCCCATAATGTCCGTCGAAGTCCCTGCGATTTATAGCAGCAATACGATTCTGTCCTCTTTCGTCTTCATCAATATTGATTTGTACGATTGGCTCCGTTGAATACGGATCACTCGCCTTCAATGACGAAACAACGAGTTAATTATATATACATCAGTGGATAGTCTGAGCTACGTTTTAGTTAAATTTCACATATGAAATAGAACCGTTTCATACTTATTTACCTTTTCAGGCTGCTTTCTAACGGGCGTACTAGCCGGGATATTAACATCAAATGATATATTCAAGGAAGGCGAGTTGAAAAACTGACTCGGTGAAAATGGTAACGGTTTAATTGGTGTCACTAAAGGTGACTTACTCGGTTCCATATCCCCCGAATTTTCAACAATACATTCATGAATTGTGGAATGTGAAAAGGTGTGATCGTATGTCTGTAAAATTTGTCCGTGTTTAATGTAATTCTTAAGTAAAGATGGTTTGCTTCAATTTTATGGTTTTTATGCTAATTGTTTTAGTGTTTTAAGTGCCATTGAAGGAAGACTTTGTTATTTCATATATGAAATTTTCTAAGAACATGCAATGCAGTGGAAAAATGACATAGCTAATAGCATACCTGTGTTTCCGATTGATCATATTTTCTTCCTTTTTTCAGAATATTTGGAACCCTCCTCTTTAGAAGTCGCTGGTCCGGCCCTGAAACATACGAAATTAGTTATGACTAACGTTCCTTGCCATATGAATCTTTTGTGTTGATACCTTTTTGAAGCGTGTATGTACGATTCGATTGAGTTTTAGTAGTGACAGTTAACGGCGAAGGATCAAGCTCCCGTTCACTACTCAGCGCAATATTTGACGAATTTGAATTGTCCGAATTATCTGCAAATGCCTGTGCTGTGGAACTTTGCGCTCCAGAATTTTTCATTAGAGTTTTCAGATTGATTCGTGGCTCATTCAAATCCAAAAGCGATCTCTTCCCGAGCTTTGGCTTGCGACTGTCGAAGTATTCATATTTCCTCCGCATGGTAGAGTTCCAGTGATTCTTTATTGCATTGTCGGTACGCCCTGCAATATTCTGGTTCATAGATATTTGCCAAATTAAAATTATACCGTGACAAATTACCTGGCAAAAGTTTTGCGATTTTCGCCCATTGATTACCCCAGTGTTGATGCGCTTGATAAATAATCTTATCCTCCTCTTCCGTCCATGCAGTTTTCTTAATGTTAGGGTTCAAGTGATTATGCCATCGTTCGCGACATTGTTTGCCTATTCTCCCTTTTAAAAATCTTGCGATTAATGTCCACTTCTTTGGACCATACTTTCGTACAAGTTCAATCACTTTTTCGTCTTCTTCCTTAGTCCAGGGCCCTTTTATCAATTCTGGATTCACAACTTTCGCCCATCGTTGTTGACATTGCATATCTGAACGGTCCTTAAGGAATTTTGAAATTGTATCCCATCTCTCTCCATATTGGGTTACTAGCGACTTTAGTGCAGCATCCTAAAGCAGAATAATTCAATAGATTTAATTTTTGATACAATCATTTAAAAAATGTCGTAATCATTTACCTCTGACTTGGACCATCTTTTCTTGTTTCCAACCTTTGAATCTAGCCCGGCTGGATCGCCACTCGCGGCACCTTCCGATAAGTCTGAGAACTCATCTTCTGCCGCGGAGTCGCTATCGTAGGCGTACCTGGAAATTTTGATCCTTTTAGAACAAAAATGAGGGAAATGTCAGTGTGTGTAAAGTATCCATTTTTCTAGTATTTACTTTAATTTGGAAAACATTGCATGTTTATTGTGGTAAAACGATAGTAAAAAAATTACGATTGATTAGTTATTGATGCTGAAATTGATCCTATGAAGTACGCAAAACTTATATTTTTAAAGTATAATTCGACCGTGGATATTACTCCATATTTCAGATGGAATTATTTATATTCTAATGTTTTTTGGACGAGTTTTATCACACACTTAAATGGAAAAATGGAAGGAAGTAGCCAACAATTTTACAAGTATGTTATCCTCTATTACTTCGACTTAGAAGCAAATTTCAGATATTTTTGTTCAACGCCCAGAACTTTGTGTGAATAAACTAATTCGTTACTAGATATTTAATTAAATATCTATGATTAATTTACATTATATTGGACCATTTTGAGAATTTTAACGGACGAATTGAGAACGAGATCGTTAAACTAAAGCAGTATTGAGATGGCGTCCTAATCTTTTGGATTTAATTCAAAAGATCTGCAATGGAAATATGTCGAAAATTAAACCAAATCAGTGAAGATGGAAACACACAAATATGCATCTAGCAAATACCAGACAACTATGTTGTGAACCTAGCAGATTGGAGTAATCGCTAATTCCTTTTATAATCGATCTTCGGAGACACAACTATACTTGCAGGATTTCAGCAAAAATTCATAAAATTTTTTTCAGAAGTTCTTAGCATTATTTTACTATAACACAAGTTTCCGAAAATCGTGCGTCATACACCGCGAAAACGTAATCGAGCAAGGAATATCGAATATTCATGCTCCTAAGAAATGAAACTTTGACATAAATAAACATTTTGAATGCAATCTTTATTTATTTATGGTGATGGCTAAAATATGGCTGAGAGAAAAATGAGAATATATACACAGCTGGTCAAAGAAATTGATGTGAGTAAAAATTCGTTCATTTATCACAAAATTTCCATTGTAAGGAATTTTATCTCAGCTGAATTCATTACAGTTGCTTATTAACTAAACTCTAAAGCAAAAAAAACAACAAAAAAGTAAATTAAAAGCTTTTAATTCTAATTATTATTCACATTATTTTATTTCACATGGTCAATGAAAAATAGGTGTAGTACACAAAAATATTAATATGTTAATTTATTTCATTATTTTTTTTGGAAATTTAATTTTTTCTTCCTTTTTAACCTCAGTACCCGGATTATCCTCCGTTATTATTCAAAACTTTTTCAATTTTCCGCGGCGTGGATTCAATTAACTGTTGACATGTTGCCAAAGGTATGGAATACCATTCCTTCTGGACTACTTCCTACAATCGGTCCTCATTTGTGAAATATTGGCCCGCTAATTTTCGTTTCAGTACATTCCACAAGTTCTCAATAGGATTGAGATTGGGATAACAGAGACGTTTTGATTACGAAGCCAACTTTTTACCAGAATTGAGGAGTGCTTCGGATCGTTATCTTGTTGGAAATGCCATCTTAGAGGCATATTTTCTTCAGCGTACGGGAGCATGATATCCTCTAAGATTGCCTTGTATTCAAATCTGGTCATGATATCGTTTATGCGAAAGATAGGGTCTACGCCATACTACGAAAAACAACCCCAAACCATATGTATTTCCGCCTCCATGCTCAACGTTTTTTTTCCTGAATCGTACATGAAATTCGTTTCCCTTTGGCGCTCGAACGTTTCGCTCAGAATCGGAGAAAAAATTATTTTCGTCTCGTCGCTCCAAAGGATGTTGTACCATTTCTTTACTCCCTCGGTGCTTCCCAGCGAATTCTTTCTTGGCCCTTAAATTTTTACCTCTTAAAAGCGGCACCTTTCTGGCGATTCTTCCAGGTAGTTTGGCATCCTGTAGCCTTCGACGAACTGTACATGCACAAACTTGATTCCCAATATGCGCACAAATCGTTCTTGAAGACATGAACGGATCTGATTTAGCCAATAATAATAAGCGGTGGTCAGTCATTATCGAGGTGCTTTTGGCTTTTCCTCTATTTTCCGTATTTTTTTAAAAAAATTAAAGCATTTGTTACAAAATTTTCAGACCGTCCCAATGCTTCATCGATGAATTTATAGGTTTTACCTTGTTTCTTTAATCGCCGAACCAAACTTCTCTCTTCCGGGGTACAGTGAGCTTTTCGACCCATCTTAGAAGAACTAAACAACAATAAATTATTTCTAAGTAATAAAAATGATTAAAATTAACTCACTTCGAAGAAAATTTCTATTGAACCTATAATTTAACTGTAAATTTTCATTTTATTACGTACACACCTATTTTGCTGACCAGCTAGGAAACACTTCTAGACTACTTTATGCAGCACGTGCTAGAATTGAAGTAACCTTGGTTATGATTCACATGAAAATTGTGAGACAGACGTAAATGAATCATTCTCCTGCAATTCGCTCTAAGTTGAGATTAGAGTGACTTCATTTAGAAGCAAAATTAATAACGAAACGACTTGCTCCTATTTCTTTGACTAGCTGTGTATAAACCAATCTTTAACTGCATGTCTTGCGGCGAATAAATTTAAAGAACGTTATTCTACTAGAAAAACAACTAGCCTTCATCTAACCTAATTATTAAATTGTGTTAATTTTCCTGTTAAATGTAAATGTATTTGAAAAGAATCAATGAAAAACAACACCTCTGAGTTGAATGTTGACTAAAATATTCATGAATTCATGTGAAGTATGATGGGAAATTGATAGAAATTTCAATCGATTACAATATATGTTGAATATGTTCTTCAAAAAAGAATGGAAATAAGAAAAACCAGACCGCCCCACACAGTATAAAAATAAGTGGGGGAGAAATTTCCGTGACTGCTGTATTACTAAACTTTCTTATAGGATTAATTTCTTTTTGATGTTTTAATATCTTAATTTGAATTTGACGTTTTAATATTTTCATTTCAAAATTGGTTGTCCTACAATTTTACAAAACGAAGAACTCGGATGACTTAGGAACTGGTAATATGTTCGCTTGTCTATACGCCTGCACTGTGCAAGCATCATCTAATGAATGAATTTGAATCATTTTTGGAATTTGCAAAAAAATACATGTCATGGAATTTTAATGATTCGTCAACAAAGTTAGGTCTCTTAGAAAAATGGTCCAGGTTTCTTGCAAACCTTTCCGCAAAAGATCATTCTAGGAAATTTGAAGGTTGCGAGTCGTTGAGTCAAAATTTTCCCAATGATAATATTCCAGAGGATCGAATACTTGAAGGTTCTTTTTGTTGGATACTGTAAACTAATCTTAACACAGGATTGACCAGTCTTCGATGGCGAAGTTAATCTCAGAGTTTTTATACATAGTATCAGGAGTTCAGCCTAATCCAGACGGGTCGAATTAGTCTGTCATCTATGTGAAATTTGTTTTCTGTGTTTTTCAAACCTGAATTTCAGATATTTCTTTCTATGCCCTATGTTACACTAGGCGCATGCTGAACTTGATATTATTTCGTCTATGCTACATTTCTCCAGCAACTTCTTTGGATCATTTTTTGAGAGAAATCTTTTAGTATTCACTAGTTGATTATTCCTTTTATTCAACACCAAATAGTTCGCTGTTATACAGCTGCGAACATATAATTAGAAACACTAGAAGCTTATTAAGAAAAATTCAATTTGCTAATGAATCCTTCGATATAATTCATTCCCCTTAGATATGTTTTTTTACCTGCTTCAATGATAATTACGGGAGATAAAGCGTTAGCCAATGCTACATCTAAAATGAAGACTGTACAAGTCTTGCAAAACTCAAGAATTCCAGAGGACACACAATTAGAAACACATAAAAAAAATTTTAAAATTCTTTTATTTAAGCAAATATTTAATCAAAAAAAAAAACAAATTACAAAAACACATCAGTACCATGTCGGGAAACCCTTCTGCTTCACAACCGCTTGTAGACGATTCGGTATTGTCGTTATAGGTTTCTTGCACCTCTTCACATATATGGATGCCTATGCTTTTTTTCCCGCTTTCTTCCCCGCTTTCAACAATTGGTCCATGTTTTTGAAGTTTCTTACTACTATGGCTTGTTTTGTCTCCCCACAAGTGCTCGATTGTATTTACTCGTTGATGGTCAGTCTAAAACGGCGACGTTGTTGTCCTTCAAAAACTTCTTGGTGTCGTGCTGAAATTTCCATATGAAGATTCTCGTCAGCCCATGGCAACATGATGTTTTCTAAGATGTCCACGTACTTTTCCTTGGTTGATATTTCTTCTATACGGTATATTGGTCTAACGAGAAACATACCCAAACAATGATGAAACCATCTCCGTACATAACAGTTAAAGTGTAGCGAGTGTCGAATTTCTTACTTAGTCTCTGACATATTTGCTGCCGTTAGGGCTAATGCGATTTATATTTGTTTCGTCGCTCCGAACGAATGAATTTCCTCTCATTTTTTCAATTTAAATGTTCCCGTGTGATGTCCATCTTTCGATTAGTTGCTGTTGCCAGAGGCTTCTTTCTGCCATGAAGTGCGGCTTTCACAAGAGGTTTTCTGACTATTCTCACCGAAATATCGCTACTTTCTCCGAAAAGTCGGCGATGAGTTTCGACAGCTAATCCTTTTGCGCTACATTTCGATGTGTGGACAATATGTTTATCCATACTGTGAGACGGGTTCATTTAGTCCGGGGAATATTTTGAACTGTCCTACGGCTTTCCACGTGTTCCAGTGCTCCGTGAATCATTTTTATGGAACAATCTAGGCGGGTGGCAATTTGTCTATATGACAAGCCTAACTATCTCATGTCTACAATCTTTTGTCTAATTAGAGGAGTGCATCTCTTAGCTTTTCCTATCTTTATTGAAATTAAAAACACTTTTTAAAAATTTGAAAATCACGTTTAAATTGCAACGAATGCAACTGGCTTCTCCAAACTGATCATAACGCATTTGCATGCCATCCTAGTTATAGTAAAATAGTGTTTCTAATTACGTGTCCGCTCCAAGTCTTGGGTTTCCTATGACTTTGTTATCATGTCGTCCTTATAGACGTGGCATCGGCCAATTTTTTGCTTTCCTCAATTGACATTGAAACAGGTAAAAGACAAACCTAAGGCAATGAGTTATATCGGAGGATTCATTGAAAAATTGGATTTTCTAAGTAAGCTACAAGTATTTCTAATTATATATTCTCAGTTGAATATTTGACAGTAATAAATGGAAATCATGTAAAAATTAGTGTATTTTCTTTATAAACAGTAACTAAAAGTTCACATTCCAGAAAAAATGGATCAAATAAACTATGGAGTGATATAAAGGCTAGTGCAATCGAATAGAATGCAGGGCATTATTAAGCCGAAAGGATATACATACTACAAAATATTGACTATATATATATACAGCCATGGACATACAAATAGCACAATTTCGTAAGAAGATTAAATATACAAATTTTTTAAAAAATAATGGTAAAAATTTCAACTTTTATGAACACTACTGTTTACCACGAGCATACAGTAGAATTCTAAGAAAAAAATTTACCGTTATCATTCAGAAGATTTTATACGCGTTAATTTTAGGCAGTTTCGGGAATATGTTGCGTGGACACTGAAATAGCACAAAATACAGTAGACGGTATATTTGTTCGCGAATTAGTTCGTTGCAACTGGTGTGTTCTATTGTTGTGTTCTTTTTTAAGTGAGTTTGGTTTAGTGTCAAAATGGGTAGAGGAATAAATTGTACAGTCGAAAAAAGAAAAATAATGTATGAAATGAACAATAGTGGTAAAAAGCCTGCAAAGATAGCCGACATAATGAAATGTTCCAGGAAAATAGTCAACAATGCAATTCGTTTAGCAAAGACAAGTTGTATTCATTTAAAGGAAAATAAAAAACTAGAACCAAAAGCACGGAAAACTACAGAATCTATAGATACAGGCATAGTTCGAAAGTGCAAAAAAGATCCTTTTAAGTCATCAAGGCAGATTATGCGTGAAATAAATGAAGAATGTGACATAAACGTATCGGATGGATTAGCGAGAAAGCGATTAAATGAAGCTAAACTCTTTGGACGCATAAGTAGAAAAAACCTCTTCTGTCAAAAAAATATATTAAAAAACGTTTGAGCTTTGCTAAACATCACAACAATAAGGATTCCCAATTTTGGAAAAACGTACTTTGGAGTGACGAAACCAAAGTAAACAGAATTGGGCTAGATGGTAGAACAATTGTCTATCGTCCGAAAGGTCAAGCATTGAATCCCAAATACACATAGAAGACCATAAAGTACGGCGAGGGTAATATAATGGTGTGGGGAGCTTTCTCATGGCATGGAGTAGGACCTCTTGTCAAAATAAACGGAAACACGGATAAATTTCAGTATCTGGACATTTTAATAAATACGATGCCAGTAAAATGGAAATTTATGCATGAAAATGATCCAAAACATTCAGCGCACATAATAAAAGATTGACTTTAAAGAGAAAAAAATTAGTGTTTTAGATTGGCCAGCTCAAAATCCTGACCTTAATCCAATAGAAAATATATGGAACAATGTTAAGATCAGGATTGATCCAAAAAAAAATTAAAAACTCTGATGAACTCCGGAATGGTGTAAAGGAAGCTTGTTACTCTATTCCAAATGCTCAATGTCAGAAGCTTGTCGAGAGTATGGGGCGTAGATGTCAGGCTGTAATCAAAAATTCTGGCTACAGTACTAAATACTAAGAAGGGTAAAAATAAAACTAAAAATTTCTTGTTAATATTCTAACGAATTTTCAATTTAATTTCAGGAAATATTTCATTGTGCTATTTACGTGTCCAACACATTTTCGAAGTTGGTATCATTTCTCAGTTCTTATATTATTTCTATGAATTATTTTGCTGTTTCGAAATGAGTTCGATTTGTTAATATGTAGTTACGTTATGAAATGAAAGAAAGAATATTCTCGTTTTCATTGCTTTACTAAATAAAATTTCAAATTAAGTTTTTTGATCGTATTTGTGCTATTTGTATGTCCATGGCTGTAGTTATATACTTTAATTAATGAGTCAATACTTTTCTGAGTCGATTTTCATGTTTATAATGAATAATAATTGTCGCCATAAACTGTATGTATTTCAGTACTTTCAATTGAACTTTTAAGTATGAAGAATAACTGAAAGTAGATGGAAAGAGTGATTTTAAGGAGACGGAGGTAGTTTTAGTCGGTAGAAATCCGGCACGCCGAGGGGCAGGAGCTGATCGATATCTTTTGAAGATTCCCACCTTCCAACGTTGAAAAAGAACAAAAGAAGTACATAGTGGCAGAGTTTTAGTGCAGACCGAGATTAGCAGCGTTCATCCAACTTATTGGCATTCTGGAACTAGTTTGACTAACTTTACCGATCTTGTGCTCACAGGACTATAAATGTTGATGAGTTTTTTTGTGTTTTGCTGCACGTCGCACTTGAATTGTTTTCACATTTGTGTTTCGCGAATTGAATGTTGACTTGAAATATTTCAAACTGAACAACGGCTCTTGGCAGTTACTTACATCCTCAACGCATGTCGTCCCACATCAGTCTCTTCATTGGGGCGTTTTTTGCTTCGTCTATTTCTCGCACACACTTTTTTGCGGCAAATCCGCTGATTATCTATTAACACACAGGCATGCTCGCTGACTGGCCACAGATTAAAGTTATTTCGCACTTCCACACCTTACGTTGAATGCAAATAAAAAATTCAAATGCGTGATTACATCATCGGCCCGGCTCACAGATAAAAATACACCGTGGTCGGTCGGTCGAGCCGCCAGGAACAAGTTTTGCTGCCTCCCCTTGTTTTTGCTCGGGTCCGACGGCACGAAACCATCTTGGATTCCATCCTGAGCCGCCGACCCTCGGACAGATTAAAAACAAGGAAACTCGGTGGAGTGGAACCGAAATTGAGCACTTCCGTCAACGCAGCACAGCACATGCGACACGTTTGCTGGTGCGTTCGTTCCCCCACGATGCCTGCCGCGGGACCGTCTTTAATTTGTAGGGTCCCGGCACGGCGCAGCCTGCACCCGCTTCGGTCGCGGTCCCCTCGAGAACGACTCCGGAAACATGGTCGCTGCGTGCCCCGGCCGCTGAGGAATGTGCGTGTAAATCGGAGGGAGTGCATCGCGAAGCTATTGTTTACGCAGCGAATGCACGCATTCGAAGAACTCAAACTAGGAGTTCGCCGCAATTGCAATTGATTGTGTACGAGCGCAACTGCTTGCTGCAGTTTCCCACCCCCTCCACTAGCAGTTAACGTGTTCACATTCAAAAATTCAATTTCACTCGACAAAATATTCCACGCAATTCTACTTACATTTGCTGGTCTGATTAGGTAGCGGAACCGAAATATTTTTGCTGCATCACGTACACGGCACCAACTGAAATTACGAAAACACCACTTTTACAATTTTACTTTGATATTTTATCCAAAATAAGAGGCGGAAATTTGAAAGCTCAAATCCCCGGGAGTTCGTTATAATCCGGCAGCCATGACAGATTCGAATTGTGTCCGAATACACAATGCACCACTACATTGACGGCCCAGCGCACACACCTTTACGACTAAGCGCGCCAGATGTTCCGCCACCTTTGAAATGCGCTTTGAACTCTCCCCGACCCCGGGACGAAACATAGACGATTCCTTCGTGAGTTAACCTAGCGCCCTTTCGAGCCATCTCGGCCGTGTTCACAAACGGCCCCACGCACTGTGCAATCCTTGCTTGATCGCAAATAACACCCTAACCAAATATATAGCGTGCAGCTGATAGTGGTCGCCGGGAGCGCGCTTATCAATTCACGGCAGCCACCCCCCAAAGAGCCCGACCAATGACAATCTGTCGAAACGAACGGACTCGCAATACGAATCGTAACAGCCATTTTCTATCCGTCAAGTCGTTGAAAATCAAAAACTGACACTTTACCTTGGGCGTCTACGAACTCTTTGTATATATCGTCGCTGGCTTATCGTGCATTTCGGCAGGATGCGCGATTACGTGAGATATTGTGCAGTAAATTGAGTCACTGCAGGGTCTAATTACGTTTCTTTCGAGATGGCACGTCCGAGCACGCCAAAAACGACAAACATCACTCAACACACCGACTTGCCCCGAACGCAGAACGACAAGCACCCGATAGCAAATCTTCATCGATAGTGGCGCTAGTTACTACTACTACTACTCATCTAGCTTGTGTCTAATTACAGCGGATCCATATTCAAAATTTGCTTTGGTGAGCAAAGTGAGAAAAACTGGAAGCAATTAGATTTTTATATTGAAATATTCAGTTAGCAAAATTAAGATATCTCCTACTAAGCTTTAAGACCAAAGCCTCTTAACTCTTAAATCTAAGCATTAATCGGATCGTCTTTGACTTTTGATAAAGCTTTATTAAAAACTGTAAATTTAGTGCAACACATTTTGATATTATATACAAGCTTCATTAATTTCAATAAAGTTAATGTTTTTTTGCAAACTCCAATGCAAATACGCCAACTAGAATTCACGTTGATGAATGTTAAATTTGGCCCTAGATTTAATATGGAATGTAGATACTCCTTTTATTTCACTATTTTTCTAATTCCTGAGTACAGTTTAACAATGTCAGATCTTAAAGACCTAAACACTGGTTTGCTATTCAACTGCAATTATTTCGCGTACATTTCGCCATCTTTTAAAGTGTTTTTTTTCTGATTGTCGTTTTGGTGGTTTCCCACACTATCCGATCTATAATTTGTTTCATATTCTTGAACTTTTAAATACATTTTCATGTCTTATTCTTCTTGTTTTCTCGCAAAAAGAATCTTCTGTAGGTAATTTTTTGATATTGGTGCTATCAAGGGCTGAATTTTCTATTTCAATGATCTAGACTTTTTTTTCGTCGTTGGAAGGTGGGAATCTTCAAAAGATATCGATTGGCTCCAGCCTCACGATATGCCGGATTTCTACCGACTAAACCCACCTCCGTGTCCTTCTAGGCAATGTATCCAAGACAATAGAAACTATTTATTTATCCATCCATATTTAAAAAAATGCTTGGCACTTCCCAGACGATAAAGATCGGTATAAGGGACAGTGCCTAATTTTCGATATATAAAGTCATTTATTTTGGTTTATATTAACATTTGTGATATTTTTCTAATGTTTCATTATGAGCTTTGAGGAATTGCGGAGCTGATGTATTCATTTCAAGTTTTGTTCACGTATGAGCTCATGCCGTATTTTCAGAAACCATAAATAACTTGAGAGTTATTATTTTTTAGAAAGCTCAGTAAACTACCCTAAAATTTTGACAATAGCTTACAATTTTTTAAAACTAAATCTAATTGAGAAAAATATTCTTTCAGGTATCAGGTATCAGTAACTGCATTTTTAAGCGTTTGATGACCTTTTTCCGCAAGCATGGTGATTGTGTAGCAACTAGAAGATTGATCGAGTTTTCATCTGTGTGCTGGAAACGCATTCAACCTGCTATATAAATCATCATCGTTAATAGCATTTTATTTAGATTTAGCCTTCTCTAGAAGCACTCACAGTGATCTGGTAAAGAAAACTTGCCGATGACCTAATATTGAAACGAAAGGCTTCACCAAATTATTCCCTCTTAAAATAAAAAAACACCTCCTTTATATTAAAAAATTTGGCGCTCCATATGTCGTCCAAAATTTACCGCCATAGGCTATAGTCTAATAAATCTATACGTAAATCTATCCCTGAGTATTATGCAATGTTTCAATCAATGTTGCAATCGTTTCTTTAATCCATTTTGTATACATATGTGTATAAGATGATTTCAGCATAGGCATCTAGAGAAATCTATTTATTTCAATAACGTGAGCATCTTTTTGAATTCCCCATACATTTTTCGACATCTGGAGGATAAAATCGTCGAAAAATACTGACTAGCGTATGCTTTTCGGCATGTTGGTTGATAATTAAATTTATATCTGCCAAAATCAAGTATTTTATTTGAGCTCTAATGAATTTTTGATTATTCAGATTTGAAAATCTTTCGAATATATAATATTCAAAGGCATTTTAGCGCCGCAGTAAATAAACAGAAGTTTCACTGAAGACAGGGTGGCGCTTGAGTTTAGTGTACTTTGCATTACCGGAAAAGTCATTTTTGACAAACACCAATGCGACCGAAAAACGTAAACAAATGAATTGCATGGATTTTAATTTCAAAAGCGGATTGTTGATTGTGTTATCGAACATTCCTTTTAATTGAAGTTATTTTAAATATAATGTCACTGTTAGTATTTCCTCGAATGTGAAAATTGTGTCGTTTAGCGGCAATCTGTATTGAGAGGTTGTTAATTTTTGGTTTTATGATTTGCTGGTAAGTTTGAACGATTTTTAGTAACTCAAGATAATTTTATCAATTTTGAAATGCTTCAGGTATGCAAATAAATATTATTAAACTATTCACGCATTTTGAAAACATTGCTACTATCCAATAGTATCCGTGAGATGGATATAAAATAGCATTGGAAAAAAGTGCACATCCGCACAGATATTTGTTGAAAACTCTCGCTCTGACGTTGATTTTAGGGCAAAATTCGTTTTTTTTTATTTTCCGTTTGCCAAATATGTAGTCCGAAATATTAACATGTATATCTGTGTCTGCAGAGTAAAAAAAGTTATGTGCAAAAAGCTGATGTTCCAAGTCTGCCAGAGTCCTCAAAATCGAGATTTGGATGAAAAAATTATGTTTCTATTAGAATTTTTTTAAAGGAAACTACTGCATTATTTTCATACTTTTATTACAAACAGTGTAATGAATACTCTTTTTGCTTTAATAAAAATACGACTTAAAGGCTTTAGTAAACTAAAGCTGTTATTGCTTTAGCTATTCACAAGAAAATTGTAAAATATAAAATAATGAGAACTTTCACGAGAAAATTGATACAGAATAAAAAAGACGTTAAACTGGCCCAATCATCTCCATCATTGGTATCCTCAAAAGTGTTTGAAACTGGCTAGGATGTGCTTGTAGAACTGTTGATATGTTGTTGATATAAAAGGCAGTAGGTCTATCAAATCTTTATTTTTATTTGCAGATATGTTATCTCGCTGTGGGTACCTGAGTGACACTTTCAGTTTTGTTATATTTTCCTTTATGAAAAAGTGGAAGGTCTTAATGTCTTCGCTTTCACCCAATAATGTTTTGTACAACTGCAGTCCAAGCAGATCTTGCTGAAGCCACCGTAGCCAGCAAACTAGTTTCCATTGGAAAGGTTTGTTTTTGGTGTCCGCAGCACGTTGTTGTAGTTGCTTTCCAAGCAATCTAGCAAATTCAAAAAAGTCGCTCTTTTACTTCTCTGTCACGCTAAATGGTCTTTTCTTCCTTACATCTCTCATGAGTAGTTCCCAGTCATGTGAATATTTAATTGGCTCTTCGTATGGTTTTTTCTTTCGATGAAGATGTGGGATGTATCTCATTCCAGAGTATCAGGAATTTGTTATTGATTTGGTTCAGTGGTGGAGACTGTTCTGTAAAGCCACCCAGCCTAACGCAGCTACATGACTATTTTTATTCTGACCTGGATAGCAGTTTCAATGCATGGTCAAGCTTTGACTTAGAATTATTCTAAAATACTCCAACAAGTATGATGCTATATCGGTAGCTCCCTACTAGGAAAGGGCAATAGAGAACAGTGTTTCTGCCCTTTATCACAATCATAAACTGTTAGGTTATAGGTCCATAAACAACATTCATAGAACGAGATGGAATTTTTCAACTACAGGCAGGCATTGTTGATTGCTCTTTATCGTTGGTCTTATCCACATAAGCTTCATCAGCTAGGCACTGATGATTTTCAAAAGTTTCTTGTATTGTAGTTTTCTCAAAGTCGAGTCCTACTATAGTATGTATCGTGAGCTTGTCCCGCGTTGCACAATTATAAATTTTAGATTATTTTAGTGCTCATTTTTAGCGTATGAAACTTATTTCCCTTTGATATTGGTACCGCCACATACTCTTCGTATAACGATGTTCTAGTATGATGAGGTGCTAAGTATTTCTGGCTTGAATCCTCTCGTGTGTGCTACATTTTGTAAGACGGGATCTTCTTCAAAACATCGTTCATTATTTTCCTTGAATCGAAAGAATCAGTACACTTTGTGTGAGCACCTGCGATTGATTGATCCTAGTTCTTCTTACCGGGGAGGAGAATTAATCTGCTAATGTAAACTTATCGTCTGACGTAATTACTCATTCCTCTTGTAGTGTATCATAATCTTTACCATCTAATGTAGTATAGTGTGACATATTCATTGTCCCCTAGTGTAAAATATTTTAGCCCACATAAGAAAGTAAGTCATAAATCCTACAATTGTAAACAATTGCACATGCATAAATCGATCTGCACGTGTTGTGCGCTACACTCATCGATCAAGTACACAACCTATGCCGAGGCAGAGGTGTCCCCATGTCATCGATTAGTGTGAGCGATTTATGATTGGAATCGGCTAAACACTTGACCAGGCTAATGTGCGAACATGCATCGCGTCATGGGTCAAGTGGGTACACCGTTCGATTTATGGATGTGCAGTGTACATAATGAAATTCAATGACCTATGTTGCGGCATGGGCAAATACATCATCGAACTGTTTTGGGCACTTGGTCATAAGGTAATAAATTAACTTAGTATGTGAGTATATCGAGTTTGTAAAAATGTATAAAAGAAGAGTGAAAATATAGATCGGGAGGATTTGCTTTTCTGACCTAGACGCGCGAAGTAATAATTCGCGACGCTGCGCCATAGTAGCGAAGTCAAGGCATCTCTGCAATCCTCTCACGCGATACAAAAAAACCTTTGTGTTTTAATATTGCACACTTAGTAAATATCGGTCGAGAGACATGTTCTCCACGCCACATTATCTGCGGTTCGAACGCTTGGTTAGGTTTGTACACTAGGGATATCCACAGTTCCTTCAACTTAAACCATTCGTATTTTATAGTGAAAGTATACCCGCAAAAGAAGCTGTCCCCAAAACGTTTCGAACACCACATGGCGATCCTGTCACGTTTCGAACACCAGACCCTGTATTCTTCAAACAGGTTCATTTCAACACTGTCTAAAACTAATAATAAGCATACATTCTTGCACATAGTCTAACTACGGAATTGTCGTTTAGGTACGATCTGCCCGACCGTGGTGGTGTATTGTTTTCCAGAATTTCTTAGTTCTTTAAACTGAGCTTTGATTTTTCTACTTTCTCCTATCATCCCATGTTTTCTGATTTTTCCTTTCTTTTTTAGCAGTGATGCTTCAACAATAAATGCTCTATTTTCTAATTCGTTTAAATCATTGCTCACATTTTCATCTTCGCTTGAATCTGAGATGAGTGGAGCCCCATGTACATTTTTTTCCGGTGAAATATAGGACTATCTTCGTCAGAAGATATCTTTTATCCTCCACTTCCATTGTGCCACCGTAAACAAGTCGGAAAATTGAGCTGATTGACAGAATGGTGTACTCTGGTTGCAGTGATTGATCCTTGCTAGTAATTTTTACTGTAGAATTTGGTTTTCTTCGTTGCCACCGTGCTTTCCTCAACGCTACTTGACACCATTTCAACACAGAAATACGAGTCATTGGACGAGTCATCTGAGTCAAATTGTTCAACTGAAAAAGGAACCATTTTAATAAACAGCAGACCAGGAACAAATGACGGCAGCTACTTCGATTGGCAACGGGATTCTCGACTCATAACCCACTTTTTCGCTACAAGTGAGTGCAAATAAGAAGGCATCTGAAAATAAAAAGTCCATTTAATCCCTTGTTCCCCATTGACCACTTGCAAAAATTAGTGTCAATAATGCTATTTGATGTTCTTTCACATTCATATCATCTGAAGTATGTGCACAGAAAGTCAAATACCCAATTGAATAGCTTCCCGCATAACTATCGAAGCATTTAGCGTCATATATCCAATTGTACAGAAGATGTTTCAGTGCTTACCAGTCAGATATCTCATTTTCTCAAAATTCGCATTTTATTTCAACGTTAGGAGCTAGAAATCTTCTTCGATCAGCTCCTGCCTCTCGGTATGCCAGAGCTCTACCGACTAAAATCACTTCCGTTTCCTTCAATCACTCTCTCCATCTAATTTAGTAATTCTACGTATTTAAAATTTCAGTACATAGACGATAAGAATCGGTATAAGGGATAGTACCAAATTTGTAAGTTTTAGTGTCCTTTTAGTTAGATTAATAGTACAGACTATATGTTTATAAATTATTTCATGTTGACTACTGTTTGGCTTTGACTTTAGTGGAGCTGATTGTACTTGTAACTTACTTCGAAAGTTGGTCCTGAAGGAGATATTTTTTTAGCGTCATTTTAAAGAATGTTGGGTTCGCTATGTTTTTAATTTTGTCCGGTAGTGAATTGTAAAAGTTGCTGCTGTTTTTGAAGGGGTCTTCTTTTAGCAGATCAGTTCCCTAAAATCTATCTAATTTCACAGTGGTATACTCATTACGATGTAAATTCTTGTGTATGAATTTAGCTCTTTCCATGGAAATCATGCCTTGCAAAATCAATTCTTGGGCTGTTTTGTAAACTTCGCTCGTTGGAGTTGGCATAGGGAGATCGTAAATGGTTTTATACGCCGTGGTTACTAGTCATGAGGTTACCTTTAGAGGTTTGGCTCCAATTCAAGATGGCATAGGAAATTTTCGAAAGGAGGTGCGCATACATAATTTGGATTTTTTTTCTTTAGAAAGCAGCGACGAGAAGCGACGTAGAAGACCAATGAAGACAGCCAGTTTTTCCTTAGATCATTTATGTGTGGAGTCCATGTTAGTCCATTCTCGTCTATTAGAAGTCCTAAATATTTTATTTGTTCTACTCTCTGGAGGATTGTGTCATTGATTTTTACGTGTGATTGTATGCCAGTCTTCTTCTTTTGTTTGAAAATAATATATTTCATTTTCCGTGTCGAAACTGCTGCAACGTAGTGGCCTTTATCCAAGTACTCATTTACAAATCTAATTACATCAGGAACGGCATCTGTTGTGCCTTTGTCCGCCTAGAATCCGTACTGGTTTCTATCCAAGATTTCGTTTTGCAATAAGATATCTTTGATTCGGAAATCTTCAATTTTTTCGAGGGTTTTACTTAAGGAATTCAAGAGTGAGATTGATCTGTAATTGTTTGAGTCAGTTTCATCACCCCCTTTAAAAATCTTTTCTTCTTTCGGTAAAACTGCCATCACCTAATCATTTTTTCAACGTTCAAGGGTGGAAAGCTGTAAACGATACTGATGGGCTTCTGCTTCGCAGCGTGCCGGATTTTAACTAACTAAAACCACTTCACTCTCCATCAGTGTTTCATGCATTGTTCATTGCTGGTATGAGCGCATAGTACTTTCTCGACGATGATAGTTGATATAAGAGATAACACTTAATTTAGCAACCAGATTGGAATTTATTTAAAAGTGTAGATATTTTGGTTATAGGATTAATTTTTATAAACTGTTTTTATTTTTCAATAATCACAATGAACATTTTCATTTCATTTATTTAACCATAATAAAAAAGTGTGATCTAGGTGCGACCCTTATGGTCCACACAACTAACTTTCCAATGGGGTGAATAAAGGAAATATGCTTTGTTTTTATTATTTATGTTTATATGTTCTATTATTATTCTAAAATATTATAATTATTTTTTTAAAATTTTTTAGCCATAAAAGCCATTTGATAGTGGAAGACGTCTCCGCCCTCGTCATCTACCAAAGTCTTGACCAGATCCTAAATCCCCCATATCCAAAATCTTCCAGATTCTGAATCCCCCAGATCCTAAATCCCCCAGATTCTAAATCCCCCAGATTCTAAATCCCCCAGAACAAAAATCCCCAGATCCTAAATTCCCCAGACCCTAAATCCCCCAGATCCTAAATCCCCCAGCTCCTAAATCCCTCAGATCCTAAATCCAATATTAAATTACCTATAATAATATCCAATATTAACTGCATTAGCGTCTCTCCTCTCATTCTGCCAAACCTGATAATATAAGTTTGGAATTTAAAAAATAACCTTGATTTTTTTTCAAATTGCGTTTTTTACAAATTTGATCAGAATTTTGCTAAAACACACAATAATAATAATATTACTATGAAGGTATTTTGGATCTGCACGAATTAATAGTGCGTTTCAACAGTTTTAAAATTAAGCAATTTTTTCAGTTTTTTATCCTCAATAAAAAACGGCTCAACCGATTTTGATGAAAACTCAATCAGTTCTAAGTTACGTAATTACGCGTCGAATGAAACCAATCTCACGTCAATGTGATCTTTGTGATCTTGAGATAATCGAGACGAAATATGTACAGCTCCGAACGCACATCCGCACATACGTACATACACACTCACAGACATCTCTCTAAAAACGATTTGAATTCTAGAGACCTTAAAACGTGGAGATATGTCAAAGTTTGGGATTCGCGAAATCGACCCCATTACAATAATTTCCAACTTGGAAGTTAATAATAAATTCATCTTAAATTATAGTGAACGAAGATAACTTACATTTATAAATGGTATAATGTTTTGTTGGGTATTTAAAAGTAGGTTATTTTTAAAGAAGGGAATTAATGCAAGCAAGAAGAAAATTGGAAGAAAACCTCTAATGAGTTATTTTGATATTTACAACCGGTCGAAATAAGGAAAGAAACCGTCGGTTAACATATTCAAACCTCGACTTATTTTACTCTAGATTGTTTTCAAAAAAGCAGATGCCGATAACAACTGAGATCATATTTCTTTATTTGTTTGATTGCGTGCTGTGCACATGTGGAGATTAAGGGAGAGTTTGAGGTAGTAATACCATTGAAAGTATTTTTATCAGTTTATTTAAAATATTTTATAACTAAAATTTTAATCCAAATTTTTGAACTAAACTGAAAATTGTATTTGATAACAATATTATATGTCTGAGGAATTCTCACGATCATTGCCTTAATTGTAAAAAAAAACGTGTTAGACAAACGAATTTCGAATCAAAGAATTTTTGACTACACTGCTAGTTTTAATAAAACGATTTCGAATTAAATTGTTAGTTGAAATCACAGAAAGGAATTATACAGAAAAATAGAAAATAAAATCAAAAATAGTACCGATTACATCAACAATCATACGCGGCTGTGCTAAAATAAAACTAAAGGAAGTGGTCAAACAACACCAAGGCCAGAAGGAAACAATGCTATGTCTGAAAAAGGAACAGTCAACAAAGGAGACGTTGGACGATTTACGAGTCCACTTAAAGCTATCGAAAATAAAATTTCGAATCAACTTTGCGAAGCTGTTAAAAAGCGGAGAAATTTTTACAAAAACGGTCTCGGAAAAAAATACGAAAGCTATGATCCAAGAGATCAAAAGTAATATGAAAAATTTGAATCAAATTAGCATGACAGCAGAAAGATGGTAATTAAAAGAGGAAAGGAAATAAGAAATTTATATCATTCTATGGAAAAAAGGCCAAAATGAAAAAAGTTCATACGCGAGAAATACAAAGTGGGAATTGGAAGCGATACTGGAGGTTAATGGTCTCACGTTCAAAAGGTTGATAAACCAATGGATAAACATCGACTTTCTCACTTGCTTTGCCGACAGAAGATCGCAGTATTATAAGCGTTAGAAATCTAATTAGAAGTCAATGAAATGTTAGGGTAAAACACGAAAGGACTGCAACTCTAACGTTCAGAATTAAACTAATTGTTTAAAAATTAACAAAGTGGTAAAAGCGTAGAGCTGATTCAATATAATGTTCATGGCAAGTGCGCTGGGTTCATTACAAAAACTATAGCACAACAAGTGGCATTATCCTTATTTTATATTGTGGTCTGTTGATCTGTTTCCTACAAGATGCTTCTTGGCCATGTCTGATTTTTAAAAATATGCTTTCAATTTGTACGTGATGCGAGTCTCCTAGTTTATATTAGATGTTGAAAACAGCTCTTCAATTTTTCCATTTCTGTGAATTAATCGAAAGACTCGACAGAAAATCTACTACAAAACATTCCCAAAAAAAAACAAATAAATTTTTTTCTTGATTTTAATTATTATTACAAGACAATGTAGCACAATGTTAATTACTTACTTTTAACTGTTAATGTTATAATGTGTCCTATGTATAAAATTCAGCCTGGTTTAAGCCCCGAAAACCAAGTTTTATCTTATCTCAAAAAATGTGTTCGCCAAATAAATGAATTCGCTCTTTGTGGATCGATAAAATTAGATAGTGTAAAATTTTTAGTGAATATTTTTTTTATGGATAAAATAGCAATATTTGCTTCCTACTTATCAAAGCGTTTAATCTAATACACTTGATGCCAACATTTCAGCAAACGAAAGTGGATCAAATGTCGAATAATCGTTAATAGACATTTACAAAAGATAAGATCACGAATTGAACATTTCAGATACTTCGTTTACATTTGGAAATAATTGAATTTAAAATGAACTGGATCGTGGAGACACTTCTTATTCACATATTGTTTTTGGGTTCGATTTTCGTTATATATTTTCGTTCGCCAGTGATACAAGGATTAGCAGCGCAATCCGATCTTGTTAATCCGCCGGCGAAAAGGTACTCAAAAATCAGTTTTGTTAATAATAAATTTGAATTGTTATTTACATTTCAGATTAGTTTTATTTGTAACCGATGGACTACGAGCAGATTCGTTTTTTGACGATGGGTGCAAACATGTTCCTCATATTAAAAACATACTTCTGAAACAAGGAATGGTGGGCATTTCACACACTCGTGTCCCAACTGAATCACGACCCGGACATATAGCTCTTATCGCTGGTAAGTTTGTAAATAGGGTTTTATTGAAATGTTATTGATTTTAGTTGTTTGGTAGGATTATATGAAGATCCAACAGCCGTGACAAAAGGATGGCAAGAAAACCCAATCGATTTTGACTCTGTTTTCAATCGTAGCCGAGTGAGTAGTTCAGATTGTTCTTCTTAATGACCTTTTTGGGGTCTATTTAATTGTTATTCAATTATTTCTTGAAGGCTATCCAAGAAAAGATATTTTTGAGTTTTAAAAAGTAATACACAATTCGCATTTAATTTCAAGATCGGTCTCATTTTTTTTTATAGAAAACATACGCCTGGGGAAATAACGACGTACTATCAATATTTTCTAAGACCGATTACAATAAAAAGATGGAATTCTATGCTTACGATCATGCCTTAGATTTTTCTGGGAAGGAAAAAACCTATCAATTGGACACATGGGTTTTTGAAAGAGCGAGAGAATATCTGCTGCAAAACGTTGCCACGCTTCAATCTGAATCTAGAGTAGTGTTTTTCTTGCATTTACTGGGCTTGGATACTGCTGGTCACGTTCATAAGCCGGGCTCACCGTAAGATTTTGCCAATTCATGAAAAATATCCTCGAAAAAATTCTTGTTGAGTGATTTTCCAAAGGCAATTATGATGCGTGTCGTTAAACTTTTATCGATTCTGCATTGAAAATAAGTCGCCTGAAAAAATCAACAGCATATTATTGTTTATCACTTAACTCTGCAAAGATAGTCTCGTCTGCGAGGCGTATAATATGGTATTCTTTCCAGAGTTAAATAAGTATTTTCATCAATAATTTTTCGAGCAAAAAACAACATCGGTGTACAAAGTATGCGAATTTATCTTCAATACAGATTATTCCTTGAAAACCTGCGAGTTACAGACAATGGTATTGCAGAAATGTATAAATTGTTTGAAACCCACTTTGACGACAAGGCAACAGCTTATGTATTGACTTCTGATCATGGTATGACCGATACCGGATCGCACGGAGCTGGTGATATATTTGAAACAGACACTCCTTTATTTGTCTGGGGAGCGGGAGTGAACGATTGGAATGCTTTATCTAAGAATGTTAACAGTAGGTAAGATTGCACATTCTTTCAGTTGGCATACATTCGTAAGAAGTTTTCTAGGCTAAAGACAAAACGGATCGCTGATACAATCATGCCAAGTTTCGATATTGAACAAGCAGATATAGCCCCTTTGATGACAGCTTTGATTGGCACTGCTGTACCAATCAATAACTACGGAAAACTACCAAAGGATTTAATAAATGCTACTGATGATTATTTGGCTAAAGCAATGTTTAATAATGCATTGCAAACTTTAGCGCAATACGAAAAGTTATTTATGGAATTCAAAAAGGGGCTACTGTCTTCTTTTCTGCCGTCTTTTTCAAAACTGAATGAATTGATCGTGAATGACTATAAAGCAACGGTGAGAAGAACTGTTGAAGAAGGAAACTACAAAAAAGCGGTAAGTGAGAACAGTTATCCGTGTACCATCAAACAGCTATAATTTATTCTACTTGAAGATAGAAGCTAGCGAAGAGATGATCGATAACTCGTTAAATGGCATTGAATATTACCAAATGTACTATCAAGGCTTACTTCTCGTCTGTACATCTATGGCATTTCTAGGTTGGGTTTGCTATTTGTTGCTGATGTTGGATAATTCTCCAGGAAGGTGTTCATTTCAAAAATCAAACGTGCTTACTATCAGCTTCATCATAGCTCTTGCAACAATAGTTTTTATTTTCGGTAAGTTATATTTTTCTTAAGTGAAAATATTTTTTTCAATTGAATTATAAGTCTTTGGTGATGTAATTCATTTTCATCAATTTTGGGAAATGATTGGATATTATTCATCGTAATTTAGACTTCCGCAGGCTAAAAAATAGCTTGTCTACTTAAAATTCACTACGCAGTGGTGGCAAGGCGTTTTTGAATACAGTGAATATTGACATACAAAGGGAGCTTGCTACTCCTTTGTATCAAGTTTTGAGCAAGTTAGCTATTTTTTAAGCTTGGGGATGCTCATATCTTGATTTCAGGAAAGCTTGCTGCTTTCGGGAATGCGCCAAATATTTTTAATATTTGTAGTAACGCAAAATGAGATCACATCAAATGTGTTCAAGGGGCTTGTTATCCTTTCGGATCAAAGTTTTGTACTTTCAAAAATGAGCCGAATGCTTTTAATTTTCTCCATTCAAGCATAATTCGCACGTATTTCTAAAGTATTCAAAGTGGAAGCCTGGCAGCCCTTGGTATCACGCTTTAAGTAGGCAAGGTATTTTTTTAATCTTGCAGAAGTCATAATCTTTGTTTTAACACAGCTTCGTGCTTTGCAGAATGAGCCAAATATTTCGAATATTTTTTGGTAGCAATGCTTAATGAGCGTGTATGTTTAATACGTTGGAAGTGAGTTGACACCCATTCGTATCAAACCAAGATCAGTTTTCTAGCTAACGAACACCCAAATTTAAATTTAAGGGCAGTTTGGTGAAATTTGCCAAATATTTTTAATATTTCACACGATGCAAAATGAGCCCATATTGAATTTGTTAAAGTGAAATGATCCTCCTCACGGCTATCGCGTGACGATTTGGAGAGGCTTGTGTAGCGCATTTATACATTGTATGTATTACTAACTTTCACAAAAGTTTCACCATTTTAGCGATAAGCTAAGTAATCTTGCAGTCGTCTCACATCTTATAACTAATAAGGTTGGAAATTAAAGTTTAGTGCATTTATATATTATATTCCTTTTTTATTACTTTTTGCAACTCCGCAACATTTCAATTCAAAACTAGAGGTGAAGTTTGTAACAGAACTAGATCGATTCGGTCCAATCGGAGAACGATGTGATCGGCATCATGTCTCGACCGCACTTTTATTCCCCCAATCAATGATAACATACTCATTCTAAGCTTAGTGAACTGAAATAGTACATCCAACTATGATTCGAGTAAGTGTCGAACGACTAACTGCTAGGCTGCCGCCGCTCCTTTTGTAACAGAGCGACCTAATAGTATCTGCTCCGTCCTAAAGAAAGCAAACGATATCCAGATTTGACTTTTACAACTGTGCAGTGGGATAAATATTAGTGCCTGATGATGTGAAATCAGTTGCGAGGATTGTTCAAGCTTGTCCAAGAAGCCGACATGCTTCGCAATCTGCCATTGTTTTCCTCCGACCGGATGGAACTATTGTGTTGTTATATAAAAAAAAAATTCCGATTTGAAAATCATTTGAAAACGTACTTGCTTTGTGACCAGACGCACTAAAGTTAACTCTAATGTTTACATTCATCTGAAAGTTGGTGGGTTGTACGTTTATTTCTGTATGATTTTCTTCTAATTTCCGACTCTTTAAATGCCGCCTACGCTCTAAGAAAACAAGCTTTCGTCAAGGAATTAGTGCGTAACTCTTTGTTTCATTTGAAATACAAATAAAGGGCAATTGCATAGGCTCGAGAAATAATAGTTGTCTTTGAGCAAGTAACCTACGATGAAAGAACCGGTCGTAACATGCTCAAAAAATTAATCAATGATACTTTTCGCTTTAAAATTAGCCTCGTAGAAGCGCAAACATCACCTTGGATTATAGCGTATTGGAAGTGGAAGAAGTTTAGACATCATCTTGGATAGCAGCGTATTAAAAATGGAAGGCAACCAGAATGCAAATGCGAATGTACGATGGCAGCGAAGCTGAAGCTATCTATTGAAACAATAAGTTGCCATCATTGTGCTTTTAAGTTACCACCATGATGCTTTTGATAATGTCAAAAAACTTGGCAGATGGGTATCTCACGAATTAATCCCAGCGAACATCCTCGTCGATTTAGAACGGTTATTCGTTCATCAACAGAAATAGTGCCCATCCATTTTTGAACAGGATAGCAGCCTGTGATGGATAATAGGTCCTTCATAATAACAACCGCATATCTGGACATTAGCTGGATGTTGATGAACGACCGGGAAAAGCTCCGAAACTAACGCTTAATCCGAGGAAAATAATGGTTATAGTATGGCGGAATAGTGAGACGGTAGTGCACTATTACTTCCTAAAGCGTGGTGAAACAATTACAGCTGTATCGTGTTGTACTGAAATTGAGACAAACCATTAGAAATTGCTACGAATTTAACCGAGGCTGGTGGACAGGCGTGATGCCATTCTCCTTCATGCACGATCGCACGTTGCATCCTTGACCTCTCACAAGTTAAGTGAGCTAGGGTATAAGATTTTACCTCCTTTACCGTACTCGCCTGATCTTTCATCTATGGATTATCAGTTTTTCCAGAGGTTGGATAATAGCCCGAGAGATTATCAGTTCAAAGTCTGAGCATTCCGATTTGGAACGCATTGCTTGAAAATATAAGACCGTATTGTTTATATTTTATACATTATCAAGGGGATAACTATTTCAAGTTGCTCTCATAATTCTTCTTTATTCCACGATCTCAATATTCACGTGAGCCCCTTCACTTTGAAAACAACGTAGAGGCTTCTCCTAAATTTCTCAACTAAACCATGCTTTGAAAAAAAATCGTGCATTAAATTTAATCGGACTTCGTTATATTATCGATGTATTCCTTCTCGTTTTCTTCATAAAACCTTGTCTAATCTACTGGCACCACCAAATCGAGGCGGTGTGTTGATTCCAAACTAGAATTTATATCAAGGCTGATTAGTGAACATAGCACGAGGAAGTGTATCTAAACGAAAACCAGGATCTCGATTCAAAATAATTTGTCATATTAAGGTATGATGATGTTTTATCTGTTTTCTGTTAGATTATCTCCTGGAATTAGATAATTAGTCCACGTTTTTAGAGTTTTGTAGGTTTCTAAGTGTGATAGTCATGATGATTTCTACATCATTTTCAAATAATGTCAGATCATATGCTTCAAGCTTCATCACTGTATTTTCTTTGGGACCTTTCTTACTAGGTCCAAATTTTATCTTTGGTGTATTTTATGTATCTCTTTCATGCTTGCTCAGTTTTCTTTCATAATTATTTCATTATATCACAATCTTGTTTCAATCTATTTAGTAAAAAAGGAAATTTTGATTTCAAAATGTATGTACGTAGCTTTTTTCTCATAAGCATTTTACGCTTCTTGGATCTCTCAAGATAGATTTTACTTTACTTACCTTCGCTCGGGCCTGCAAGTTTCTCTTGTTCTTCTGGCGCTTTTAAAGTTCTTCTTGTGCGTACCTAAACATTGTAATGTTATCAGGCATAAGATACAAATGTATGTGTTAAGAAACTCTTTAGACAACTGTTTCAATGAAAAATCGGTTGCAATGCTTGGTGGATGCCAAAGGTGGCCATACCAAACATTAAATATACCAAATAATAAATATTCTGTAAAATATGTAAATATTAAATACAATAATAATTTGTGTAAAGAGTTTCTTGACACTTCAAGAATTGTAATAATTGTTTTCGTTGTTCTTTTCGTTATTTTTTTGCATTGATGTTGTACTTTTTTTTGTATATATCGGTTGGAAATAATGTAAATAACTCTAATTAAGAAAAAAAAATCATTTACACAAATAAAAAGTTGTATTTTATAATTAGAAAGATCAAAAATTGAATTTTTTTCCTATGTGTAAACTCATTCTTGGCAGACTGTATGTACTTTCATTCGTGCTTCTCTTCCAACTGTTTTATGTAAGGTTATCTCCTGGTATTACTTAATCCACACATCATATCTTAAGAGTTCTCTACTAAAACCAGATTGTTAAATATAAGATCATATGCATAAGCACTGTGCTTTCTCTGGAACCTTGCTTTCTAGGTCCGAATTTTATCGTCGAGGTATTTCACGATTCTCTTTCATGCTTGCTCAGTTTTCTTTTATAATTCCTTCAGTATACCATCATATCTCAAGCAAATTTGATATCCAATATCTAGCTTATTCGAAATTTATATACCTAGTCGTGCCATAAATATTGATACAACTATAAATGCTGCCCTTGCGGATGATAGCTTGCCGATAGCTAATTGCTTTGTTGGTAGTCCTGATTGTTGACATATGCTCTAAAAACGCGCCAAATCTTGAGCGGTTACGATGGAGTGGTCTACCGAAAAGAACCGCATCTCTGTGATTGCTTTACACAAATGTGAAATTTTCGAAACACTAAAGCCATTAAAAATCACGCATGTTTTCGTGTATCGAACTATAGCGTTATTCATTGATACTGGAAATGTAATAGACCGTAAAAGATCCGGCAGAACTCGGCTCGTAAACCACAAGCCATCAAAGCTGTATGGTCCAGAATCACAAAAAATCCTGTCCGCAATCAGAAAATCTTGTCTCGTGAAATAAATATTACGCCGAGAACCATGAGTCGTATCATCAAAGAAGACTTGCAGCTTTCAGAAGACAAACAGGACACAGACGCAATGCCGCTTTGAAACGAAATAGGGGGAAAAGTCAAAACAGCTGTTATCGAGATACGGTAAAAGGCAGTACAAAGGAAAACTTTTTACCGACGAGAAAATCTTTACCGTGGAGGAATCCTTCAACAAACAAAATGATAGGAAATATGCACGGTCTTCAAGGGAGACTACGGAAAAGATCCCGAGCGTTGAACGAGGACATTATCCAGCATCAGTGATGAGTGTCCTACGAAGGTGTCACTTTTATCCATTTCTGTGAAAAGGACGTCAAAACAGCTGTCAAAAACAATCAGTCGGATATTTTAATAGAGGTAGTGGAGCCCCTAAGCCGAACC
Source organism: Oxycera nigricornis (assembly GCA_963942545.1). Lineage (NCBI taxonomy): Eukaryota > Metazoa > Arthropoda > Insecta > Diptera > Stratiomyidae > Oxycera > Oxycera nigricornis. Next base: position 103,997,199 of record OZ012659.1, read on the forward strand.
ATGTTTGAAAATAAAGAATGGGTCTTCCAACAAGACTTTGCGCCTGCTCACAAGGCGAAAACCACACAAGAGTGGCTGGGGAACCATGTGCCGGAGTTTATCAGCGTTAATTTATGGCCATCAGACAGTCCAGACCTTAGTCCACTCGACAACAAATTGTGGTCAGTATTAAAGGGTATGGTCTGTAAAATACGCCACCACAACCGGGAGTTGTTAAAACATGCGTTGAAAAACACTGTGGACAATTTTCCGATGTAAGTCGTGCGAGAATCAATAGACCAGTGGCTTGAGAGACTTCGGCGCTGTATTCAAGCAAAAGGCGGCCATTTTGAATAATTTCTTTTTTTATGTAGTGTGTTGGTTTACAATAAATGGTAACAAAAATTTAGAATCTAACTAGTAGTTTCATAATTATAGTTAAAACATCTTGTATCAATATTTATGGCACGACTGGGTACTGAGCCCTTCTCTCATATTTCGCTAAGTGCTTTACGCTTTTTGGATATCTCAAGTTAGTTTGCACCTTTCTCAGACTATCCTTCCGCGCCGACCTGCAAGTTTCTTCCGGTTTTCAAGCATTTTTAAAGTTTTTCCTGTTCGTAGAGAAACATCACAGTCTTGACAGGCATAAGATAAATATTTCCACTCCTATCATTTCTACTTTAAAAACAATTCATACGAAATATATTTCAGTGCGTTATCTCTTTCAATTAGTTATTTCTGAACCATTTAGAGTTTCATCTCAGTTTAATTAATTTCCTAATTAAATAATTCCTAAATCACTTTCTCTTTACAGTTCAAAAAATTCCATTTACAGTTGGCATGTATTTTATCCTGCCTTTATATTGTTGGACAAGAGTAATGCTAAAAGTAAATGTTGGATCGATGAAAAAATTGATAACAGATAATTGGAAATTATTGATCGGAATGGCGATTGGAAGTGAACTTCTGGTATGTGTTGAAACGTACACAAAAACCAATGCAATAAGCATATCAGTAATATTTTCCCCTAGGTCGTCACTTTTTTCAAGCGAGGTGTTGTTTCTGTCGCCTTTTTAGCATTTGTTTTGTATCGAAATTCTACATTCAAAGGTATAAAATATGTTATTGATTTTATTATAAACAGTTAATTGATTTATTTATTAGCTTTTCGAAAAATTGATACCGTGAGATATCAGTATTATGAGTGGATGGTTACAGCATTACTTCTAGTCATATTTCCATTAATACCATTAGGATATTTAAAGAAAAACGATTTTTACTTGTAAGTGTACTAAGGAAAAACTACAATTGATAAAGTAGTACAAATCAAATTGATACCTTTTCAGAATGTTTGGTGGATTATTATGGGTCACTAAATTAAGTTTATCGGTTAAGGATCTCAAGCATTCCATGTTTTTCCAAATTGTATGCTTTATTGGTTTCGCAAACTGTACAATATGTTTGTATCTGCAAAACTCACGAATTGGATTGTTCTCAATTAATACTTCTATGAGTTGGATCGTATCAGGTATGTATTTTTTTTAATAAAATGCCAATTGCTATACCATTTAATCAATGTTCCTCCAGGTTTCGCTATTATAGCACCTACTTTATCTGATGCAAACATAAAGTATCGTACAGCCAGCATTTTCTTTTATTTTACGATTCCTTTTTTGCATTTATCAATTGGCTATGAGATGATATTCTTCACGCTGTTGGGAATCCATATATTGGATTTTGTAGAGCTAAGCGTTTTGATCGATCATCAATCCATACCAGTGGTACGATACATTTAGATAAGGTTTTATTCAGTATAATGTTTGATTAATTCTTTTTCAGAAAACTGTGAACTATCGTGAGAATAGAAAAGGTGGGAATCTGGTGGAAAACCTTACTATTTCAGCAGCTATGGTATCCTTTTCAAACATTTACTGTTTTGTGCTACGAAAAGCACTTCATTGATGTGATATGTGTTTCATTACATTTTTTTCTTAAGCTAGTTTTTCTTGTTATAATTATGAATATTTATTTCAAATCGCAAAAACTCTTAGAATAAGTTCTACCACATATTTCCCAATTAATTTTGTTTCTCAAAAAATCTACATGCAACTTTTTAATATGACTAAAGTCTTTTAATGTCATAGAATTGTAGTTTTTAATTGCTTGCTACTACCTCAAAATTAAAGAAATCAAATAGATGCATAAAAGTATAAGTCCTTAACTTAAACAACTTCAGCTTCTGCTTATATTCCTATCGTTTTTTGGAACGGGCAATATGGCATCGATCAGCTCATTCGATCCAATTTTCGTGCGATTTTTCGTAACAACATTTACACCTTTCATAATGACAGGTTTGATCGTATTAAAACTAGTGATACCGATTCTACTTATAACGTCTGCCATCACAGCCTTAACGCATCGAAAGAAAGTAAGCATGCCTAAATCATGCATTGAATATTCTTTACAGTCCCAATTTTTTGCAGATGGACGAAAAGAAAGTGTTTCTTAGCCTTCTACTAATTTGCGAACTAATGGGACTGAATTTTCTATTTATGGTAACAAATAAAGGTTCGTGGCTCGAAATCGGGACGTCAATTTCACATTTTGTTATTATGGAAGTTACAACGTTAGTGCTGGCAATTGTAAATTATATTTCGAAATTGTTACTTTTTACGAATTTCACGGAAAAATTTCAAGTGAAAAGAGGAAAATTAATATAAATTAATTGTAAGTGTTTCGATATTCGTAGGTATTGTTTTGTAAATAAATATTTTTACGACATATTATAAAGTTAAACGTCTTTTATCTGGTTCTAGTTGCGACGATAAAGATGTTAAGCAATGCTATTTAAAACCAAATTATAAATAGAAACTGGGCGTATCTATAAAGTGCATTCGTTTCTTCATTGTTTTGGGTTCAGAGGGTGCAAGAATCGAATTATGAATGATTGGCCGACTTTTTCTGAAGAATGTTAAGACTTGTTTTACAATGTCTTCGATCTTTGAACCTTGTGCCAAGTTCTGAAGGCGATTTATTGGGAAATGCCCCGATTTATTTAAGATGATTCTCAGGCACCTATTTAGAGCAACTTGAGGTTTATTTTTGTGGATACGTTCACCTCCATATTGGGGTCTTGTATTTCATGACTGGCTGTAAGGCTACTTTGAAAATAAGGAGTTTGTTGATAGTTGCGATTTGCTATGTGTTAGTAGATCAAGTGCGAAGGCATGTTGAAAGTTTTAAAGAAGATACCTTCTTGCTAAGAGTAAAGCTTAGGTATCATACTGTTTGGCTCCAGGAAACAACCTGGCCTATAAAATTGACACCTCGTTTGGGGAAATTATATTATATTATATGAAATCCGTCGTATCATACCATGTCAAATGCCTATTCGATATTTAGCGTGACCATTCCAACATACTTTTCACTGAAAGAAGTCGAAATGTACTCGGTAACTTGATCCAAATTGTGAACAGTAGAGTAGTTTTTGCTGTATCTGCTGGATCGACTGTACCCTGGTTCAAAGAGTAAAAATTCATTTTGATAGAATGAAAATAAAAGCATTTTGAAGCGACAATCTTATGATGAAACATAGTCTCATAAGATTAAACACCATCAAATTTACGTGTGGACAATAAGCAGCTGCATAAGTTATGATTCTAGATCTTTCCAAGGTCATAAATTACACTCAAAACAAGCCACAAATCACAAATCTAATGAGTTCTAACTAACACGAATGCTGTTTATCAACGATCGTGAATAGTCCAGAACATCACCTACTGGCCGCCGTTATATTAAAACGGCACAAGAGTTCGCTGTGTGAATCGTAAAGTAAATGAAAGCTCTGCGGGCCCAATTTGATTTTTCTACCGGATAATGGACGCATTGTAATTATTTTTAAAAGTTAGCGAAAAAAATGTATTAGTGTAAAGTACGACGAAACTAGTAATAATGTTAAAGTGTACAGCGTCAATGCTAATGCCAGTTACTAATAAATCATGTTATTAGTTCGTAGCGAAATTTATTTACTTAAATTTCAAAAATTCCTGCCGGACCGACTACAGCTTTTGAAGTTACAACAATAGAATAAAAATATTACTTTTTTAGCACTATTCTATGGTGCTGAAGCATGGAACTTTTCAGAAACATCAATCATTGAATTATAGTGCAATTAAAACGTGTTAAAAGTGAGCCAAACAAATCAAGAAGTGTTAAAAAGGATTCACTCGCAACCGTTCGCAAATCTCCCACAGTAAGGTCAGAGTTGGGAATGGGCAAGATTTAATGCAAAAGTACTTATTTGATTTAGACTCAATAGTTTGATCTAGAAGAAAAATTTGAACGGGAAATGCTATATTTTTCATGTCGTAGCGGAAAATGGAAGATTATTATGTATCCGAATTACTTACGCAAGTCTTATTTTACTCTGTACTTTTCGTTCATTTATAAACTTTTCAAAATACACAGGAAGAACTAAAACAACTCTACCAATAACTATACGAAATATTCTGCTAAGAATTCGTGCAGGAGCTTTATCTTACTCTCTTTTTGGTAAAAGTTAAAATTAGGGGGGGGAGATCGAAAGAGGGGGTTCCCCTACTACTATGGCATAAAAAATTCGCGGCAATCATGGTCCTATGAGAAGTTATGGGTGTTCTCCCACTAAAAAAATGATCATTTTGCCTATTTTTAGAGATAATTTGAAACCGTAAAATTGATCTGGGAAGCGATTTTTAGATTTGTTTGAAAGTCGAATAAATTAAAAAAAATATTTTTTTTTTATTAAAAATGATACATACCGTCTCTCCAAAGTGTTACTCTTATTTATATGATATTTACGGTAAAAACGACATTCATCAATTTTTTTATAACTTTTTTCTTATTTTTATTTTTTACAATAAAAATTCTTTTATTTTTTTATTTTTTTTTGATTTCTAAACAAGTCTAAAAACCATTTCCTAGTTCAATTTTACGGTTTCGTATGATCTCTAAAAATAGGCAAAATAACAATTTTTTGGTGGGGGAACCACCATAACTTCTCATGGGGCCGTGACCACCGCGAACTTTTTATGCCATAGTAGTAGGGGAACCCCCTTTTTCGATCCCGCTACTCTCACCCCCTTTGGTGGTGGGGGCCATAATCTTACCCTTTACTCTGTTTTTTACTAAAAAATCGACTATGATCTTTACCCGTGATTTTTTCATCTTTACTTCCGCATGTTTTTTACATCACTGGAAGCCCCATCAATTAAACTTCTAGTTTTTATTTTTCTTTCTCGACCTCCTATACTCCTAAAACAATGCTTTCAAATGCTCAAAAATCGAAAGAATCGACTGTTTCCCGGGAATTTGCAAATCAGCTTCCAAGAATTATGATTTTTACTGTGTTTTTGGTTTTCTAATGTTCTCTGAAAATAAGTATCTACTTCGGATACGAATGCGAAGTGGCCAAAAATAAAGAAAAGTTCGGCGGAAAATTATATAACAGTGGTGAGATTTCAACCTTGGCTACCATAGTTGGGAGGCAGATGCTCGGTGCGCCACTTTATCGTTACACTACTTCAGTGCGTGTTCTAAGATTGTAAAATCATTTTTAGTAATTAAAAGGTAAAAACACTAAAATATTGATGCCATCTGAAACTATACATATACTTAGTATTGAAAGGTCATAAAAAATATTGCAAAAGATTACTTATGATTGCAAGTTTCGGAAATGCCACTACACGGGATCAGTTTACATAGTAAGAAAAATTCATGGAAACAAAATACTTGTAGCTATGAAGTATAATTCGAAATTACGAGTATACTTAGTCGTGCCATAAATTCTGTCACACAATTTCAAATGCGCGCTTTCTCAGAAATCACCCTGGAACTGTACCGTTATGTTACAATTCATAACAAATGAACTGTACGGCGTAATATTCGGATCAGTTTGGTAACAGTTTTTGACTAGTAATCATGGAATGGGGCGTGAAAGATAATTGTATCGCTATAATAGCACTCCATAAGTGTGGCAAAAGTGCTTCTGAAATTTTGAATTTGTTGAAACCGCTCAAAATAACAAAAAGATTTATTTATCGTGCAATAGAACGATTTAATGAGACCTCAGGCATAGATGATAGAGCAAGGAACGGCCGTCCACGTACCGTTAGAACAGCCAGTGCCATCAAAGCTGTCCGAGAGCGCATCCGTAGAAATCCACTGCGCAAACAAAAAAATTTGGCGAGTGAATTGGAAATCTCCACAAGATCGATGAGTAGACTCATTCGAGATGATCTTCATATGAAGGCATATCGTCGGTCAACAGACCACATGTTGACTCCACGGTTAAAGGAAATAAGATTGGAAAGATGCAAGCATCTCTTGCTTTGGCACGCAACTGATGGGCATGAGAACATCCTCTTTACCGATGAAAAAAAATTTACTGTGGAGGAAGTTTTTAGTAAAAAAAATGATAAGGTTTATTCAACATCATCAGAAGAAGCTAAAAAACGGTTCCCAGAGTGCAACGAGGCCATCATCCAGCTTCTATAATGGTTTGGTGGGGTGTACTCCATAAAGGTGTCACAACACTCCATTTTTGCGAAAAGGGAGTCAAAAGTGGTGCGGCGGTGTATCAAACCAATGTGCTAGAAGGTGTTGTGTAATCTTTATCGTTCACTCTCTTCGGTGGACAACATTGGGTCTTCTAGCAAGACTCTGCTCCTGCTCACAAAGCAAAGAGCACACAGGAGTGGCTACGCAACAACATTCCTGCTTTAATTGCACAAGAAGATTTGCCATCCGGGAGCCCAGATTTAAATCCGCTGGATTATGCTTTGTGGACAGAGTCAGAGAACAAGGACTGAAGAACTTCCCACCGTAATTTGGACAGTCTGAAAAAATCCTTCGTGAAAGCAGCAAATGAAATGTCGTTGGATACCGTGCGTGCCGCTATATATCAGTGGCCAAAACGTTTAAAAGCTTGCATAAAAGCAAAAGGAGGTCATTTCGAATAAAGTTAATATTATTTAATAAACAATACAATACTAAAATAAATTTCTTTGAAATAAACATATTATATTTTATTTCTTAGATATCATGCTACTTTAAAGTTGTGACAGAATTTATGGCACGACTAAGTAATATGTAGTCTTAAAATCTCTTCTGCATATTTGCTAGTGCATATTGACAATTCGCAATTATTAATATTCACAACATGAATATAATTGTCTTATATTGGAGCTCATAAAACCCTCCCTAAATCATTTTTATCTGATTTTTTTCTTCATATGTATGTATTAAAGTGCGGAAAGCGCAGAAACTATCTTTAATAATGATTGCATGCTCTGATAAAGATAAAGACGATGCCAGTTTTGCGTCAATATTTTACGTAAAGAAAGTGTGTACACGAGATAATATAGACGATTAGTGGCTAGAACATTACCCACTTATCTGAAAAATGGATTATGATAATTTAAATGAAATGTGATGCAGTTGTTAATTGAGATTTAAGATATTAGTTTTGTTGAAACTATCGAAAACTGTGGGCTCCTGAAGTCTATTTGCATTGATAATTGCACGCAAAAGGTTTGTCTAGGCAAACAATAAACAATAGTCAGTTATTTGGATTGTTCGAATTATGGTGCAAATAGTTTTTTTTACAGCAGGTGGATTTATTTTACAATGCGGTATTTGTGCATTAAACATGGTTAGAGTGTTTTACAAAGTATTTTGGTATTCATAATGACTCATAAGATTCTATTAGTATTGAGTGTGTTTTCAAGTTAAAATACAAAATATGTATCATTTTCAACTTCACACCACGTGTACGTGTTTAAGGACATTTTTTTGCGAACATAATTCACGTTAAAAAATGGTATCGACTTCGTTGAGGTGACAATCGCAGCGCATTTGCAATGTCACGAGCTGAATAAATTTTGGCAAATTTCTTTCAGGTGTTTTTTTTTGTTTTGGCCCCTCCAAAGCCATTTCCGTTTGTCAAGCATCATGTCACGCCAACCAAACATAACCTGGATTTACGTCAACAAGGTGTCCATCAAAGCGTAATAGCATTTGTATGACTCTCTCTGATTTTGAATAAATTGAAAAAAAATTAATTTTTAATTTGATGAAGAGTGGCAAACAATAGTTTAAAAAAACAAGCCGCGAGGTGCGACCCTTGAGGTGCACACGGTCAACTTCCCAGTAACATTTACATAAATATTAAAAATACTCAACACAATAATAATTATGAAAATACTACTACTTTAAATAATAATAATTAGAGGTACTCATAACAGTAATTGGAATGAGTTATTATTAATCGTATCATCTACAAGAGCATCCATTGATTACGTAAGGATTTTGGTGGATTGATTGAATATTCTCGCGGATCAATCGGAGGGAGGACATGTTACAAAGTCTTTTCTACGTTATTTGTTATTTTCATATCGATGCTTGAAGGACAAAAGAGCGGTAGCAAAAATGAATGCAGTTTTTGTTATTACGCCCACTGAAGAGATTTTATCGCGTGGTGGCCAGTTTGAATAGTTGTGTTCAAAATTGCCATGACTTCAGCATAATCATTGAATAAGTATTTTTTCACGATTTTACATCAATCAGACTTATACTTATTTCTTATTTTCAGCTGGTCTTGAAAAACATTGAATGTGCAGTCAATGATCGGTTTAATTGCATGTAAAAACTAAAAAGCATTACGAATGATGATAGAGAAAGTAATTGAAATCTTACGAACACTAAACCACAAAACTACTAGAAATTACACTTTTTTATTTACTGAAAACTTTTTAAAGCATATGATCTTGCAACGTATTGACTTTTTATATTAAAATTAAAACACGGAACTTTAAAAACTATTCAAAAGTGCTCAAATTATGCAAATATTAATAAACTTTGATTGACTTAAAAACAATGTCTTTAGAATAAGAGTAATTAGGTAATATCATTCGTATGAACACTTTTTACATGGTGACTGTGATTTTTTTTATTTTTTTTTGCAATCATGAAAAAAGGGTTTGCTAGTTTCTGTTCAAAAACTGATAAGAATTTATAAATTTTATAAACATTTATTACTGTGTTGTGCAAATCAGATTAAAAATTTATGCTTCATGAAAGAAACCTTAATTTTTCGCATTTTCTTTTATTAAATGAAAATAAAAACGGCTCATACGATTTTTTTATAAAGTTAACAACATCAAAGAAAGGTTAATACACGTGGATTGACACCTCAATGATGCAAATACTATATTTGGTTCGCAATATATAGTGAATGACATGAATGACCTTGAATTTCATGATGACTTTTAATGATTTTTTATTAATTTTTTTTCAAAATCACGAGAAAAGTTTTGCTGGTTTTTTCACAAGAACTGCTTGGAGTATATAAATTTTATAAGCATTGATTACTGCGTTTTGCACATCAGGTTAAAAATTTATTGTTTATGAAAAAAACCTTAATTTTTTGAATTTTTTTAATAAATTAAAAAACGACTCCAACTTTTTTTTTAAAAAAATTAATAGAATCACAGAAACGTTAATACGCGTCGATTAATACCTTAACGATGCAAATCCTATGGTACGTAAAATATAGCGCATGACAGAATTGACCTTGAAAGTGTCAAAACGACAAACCCGTAAACCGAAGTGTCCCAAAAACTAATCAGCTCTTACTCCTCACGAACCATATACTGGGAAGTTAAAAATTCCAAATGATTCGCATCACTAATGCTTACACAAATCAGAGGCTCTAAACAGTTTTTATCAAACAACTAATGAAGTTTGTTTCAAAATTTTAAAATAATAATAATATAAAATAAAAAACCCGTTAAAATTCACTATGAATAAGAGATTGATACCTAATTCCACTTACTCTAATGAAGCTATTGTGGTTTCGATCAATTTGTATTATCATTTGTATGATTTGATACAATTTTCAATAAATTCGGTACATATATTGTTTTTATATAAAAAATATTTAAAAAAATATATATTTTTTCCAAAAAATACTTCTTCTATCTAATTTGCACTTCTGCCGTCATTGCTTCTCGAAATCAGATGTTTAAAGTTCTTATCAAATAAAACATATTTTTTTTCATTCATTCAATAGATATTCATACATAAACAATAAACAATGAATATGTATAACGAACAAAAGAGCGTCTATTAAATACGTGCGTACCATTTGTGAAATTTGTGAGTTCATACATTGTAAGAGTTCGCAAAATTTCAGCTAATTTACTTCGGCTATCCAACGTAAGCTTTTATATACTTTACAAGTAATCAAACGTCGAATATTTGCATATTACAAAAAAAAATGATGGTAGTCAGTCAATGCGTTTCGAAATCAGATGCTTGAAAATGTTGTCATCATCGGAGTTTTGTGGTTTAGTTTATAGTGGTTCGAAATACAAAACTTGGCTTCATTCATGATTTTGACCATTATTGGTTTCAAAGTTATTATATTTGTCGATACATTTCCAAATTATCTCCAGAACGTAATTTGGACAAAATCACGAATCAAAACAAGGTTGTAGCCGAAGTTGTAATATGCAGTAGATGTTGCTAGTTGGATTCACCACGCTGTATGATATAATATTTAAAAGAAATGCAGTGGAGCACTCACAAGAGTTTGTTCACTTCAGAAAAAATAAATCGAATTGAAACAGATATGATTGCAAAGAACTGCTTCAAATATATTTTCATCGAATTTTTCTTTGGGTTTCAAGAGGAGCAATAACACTTCTAAGATTATATTCATTAATAAGAGCTTTTATAAGTATTTAGGCATGTGTAAAACCTTCTCAACGCAATGTTAACCATGGCATAAAGAATCTATAGCACTGACACTTATAAAATTGACCGCGTGGAATTTTGCACGCGGATCAGTGTTTTAATGTGCATCGATACACATGTTATTCCCACACTACTTCGGTCCCGGCGTGTATATGTACACGAATTGCTGGCACACAATGCGGTCTCGCCATTCCCGAAATCCCCTAAGAGAAATTGCACTGCGTGTGTTCCAGTAGCGTACGCAGGATTTTGATAAGGTCATATTTTTGAAGTCTTGACTAGGTACGTTTGCTAGTGCTTCGGTGTAGATATGAAGATATATTATGTAATCATACCTAATCATACTTTTTCACCGGTCAAAGTTGGAGTCCTCCAAAAATAGTTCTGGCAGACTTTAGCCCGATTGCATGTCTGGTTTCATTTACTTGAATCACTCATGATATTTTCATTCAAATTATAAAATTATGCGCTTGACGTGTGAAAGAATCTACACAGTGATTACACAATGATCAGATTTATTTCAATGGAATAATTCATAAATACAGTACATATTTTCTAGTTACAATAATATTTACAGTTAATATATTCTAGTTACAGAGTAGACTTTAGATTTCCGTGGTTACCTGACGAGTGCGTCTTAACACCACGAGCTTCTTAAGCTACGAGTACGATATGTTCGCATCAAGACCCCCCATAATCATACTTGCCAAGTACCCATACCAAAGTATGAGCCACTTGACTTTCGGAAAACGGGTACCAACTTTATTTCAGAGCTTGACAGGGCTCCTGCTAACCCTTGGTCAAGATTGGACCTATCAATCATCCATGCCGCTTTTTGGGTAACGGCACCCCTGTTGTAAGCGCAACAGCACGCCAATGCATCGCAATACAGAAGGATCCGATTACCGTGCATTAATCGTTTCCAAGCTGTATTAACAATGAAAGTACCCGCTAATGAGTATACAACCACAACCCCTAAGTTTCAGCCTCCACAGGCTCCTCACCGACACCGGCAGGGACTAGGTCCCTGGGGCCCCGGATCCTTTAGTACCAGTATACTCCTGGTAAGGTTTTGAGGAAGCACAGAAACAACCTCTTCAATTGAACCCCTGCAAAGCTCCGGATTGATCGCCGTATTTAGGCTATTCATCCTCATTTCAGAATGCCACCTATTTATTCATCATACCTTTGACTCAGCCGTTTATGTTTCACCTGAGAATTAGTCAGAATCCCTCCTCCTTTACACTGGCTGGGGACAGTTCTCCTTTCGGAAAGCGGAGTTATATTCTAGTTACAGTAAAGAAAACGTACATGTGTAATGCAAATATGTGAGGGGGGGGGGGTTGAACCCGTAACCCCCCTCCCCTGGGTACGCCACTGTTACTATCAACAAAGACGTTCCATTATGCAATTGAAAAAAAAAACGAAGTTTCGAAGTATTTTTCACGAGCAAACAATGACTCGATCAGTTAATATCTGTCAATATATGGTACAGACCGAAAACGTATGATAAATGAATGAAAATGAAAATGACCGTAGAACCGCGAACCATACTTGATAGTACTTTTTTTGGCCGATTAGCTATTGTGCTTACATATACTGTGATGTAAACGGTCCGATGCAGGTCCATATGCGTCAACCATAAATACATTTTTCCACTTTAATCCAACGCCATAAGATTTCAATTACTTCTTCCCAAATAATTGGTAATATTTCTTCTTTTTTGCATATAATTAAACAGCGAGTATTTACTGCATATTAAATGTTGTAAACGCGTAAAGATTCAAATGTGAACACCCTCACCCCACACACCAAAAGCTTTACGTAATCAATCGACGCCCGCTAAGATGATACGATATTAACTTATTCACCTTACTGTCATGAGTTCATATCATTGTTATTATCTAAAGTATGATCATTTTCACTATTATTATCGTGTTTATTATTTTGAATATTTATGTAGATATTACTGGGAAGTTGTCCGTGTGAAGCTTAAAGGTTGCACCTCGTGGCTTGTTTTGATTACAAAATTTTTCGTAAGGAAAGTTAATCTTGAAACACCTTATCAATTCATACACAAATTTTACATTACAAGTACACAACAATGTAAGCATTTAGTTCGGAACATGTAAATTTGCTGCAATACATTGTAGTTTATGCAATTTAGATAACAGATACACTTTATTTTCCCTGATGACCACATCGGAAAGTTTCCCCCGGCGGGCAGATAAGGGCGCCGGCACAATCCGATCAAAGGCGGGGGCCCTCGATAAGCTGATGTGGTTCTGATATGCAAACTCTCGCCGATGGAGCCGCCGAGATGATTCGCCATTTATCTGAGCCAACTTCATATAAGAAAGCCGCGCGAAGCCGTTGCAGCGAAGAATCGGTTGGCCTTTCATTCAGGTGAGACGAGATCAGGTTAGTGGGACGGACGAAGCACGGCAGAGGTGGTGACTAACATTGTTGAGCGCTTCAAGTTAGCAGCACGTGGGATCATCTACTTCATCAGTAGCGCGTAATTGGTACCGTCGAGAGCACCGCCAGGATCTGCTCGTCCACTTCCTCCTACCGGGCAGTATCTAAACGTTAGTCTCAATTATTAGGGTGTCCGTGTCCAGCAATCCACGCCTCCACCTTCGAAAGTGCAACCGTGCTGCATAGTGTACAAAGGTAAACATAGTGAGATTTCACCTGGTAGCCAACTGGTAGCCCCTCGCTGGCGTTTGTGTTTACCGAGCGCGATAACAGCAAACAGTCGAGTTGTAAAAGTGCCGCGGACGGCAAGGTGTAAAGTGCGCTTAGAAGCTTACCAGCAACCCCCTAAGTACGGTCTCAGGAACCACCGTCGAAGTCGCTCCCGGGGACTTCTGTTTGCAAATATTTACCTGTCGCGTGCTTTTCGCGGTAACGTGTGAGTGACTCCCAGCTTCGAGTGACGCCCGATGAAACTTTGCTCCGTGGATATTTCCAGCGAAGAAGTCGACACCGAGATGACAACGAATTCCGGCATTTACACGATATCGCAGCGAGAGTTGGAGGTGAGTAAGCTCGAGACCAGTTACCGGGAAAAATGGTTGCTCCCATACATCAGTGCCCCCAAACTTGTGGTACTCGATAACATGTTGGGAATGTTGCGTATTTTTTTGTATGGTTATATTTTGTTTATTTTAATTTGTGTAGGTTTATTTGTTTATTTGGATTATATTTTACCGACTAGGATAGTTCATTTACAAGACCAAAAGAGATAAAAAAGAAGTACATACATAGAAATGATTGCGTTTTATATTCTGTTTGAAAATATAGAGTGAATCATTTGCAAGAACAGTAGGCACTCGATAATTAGAAATAATTAAAACCCAACCATTTGTAATCGTTGACGCTTAAAGTTTTTAAGAGGAATGGGTTCCCCATAAAAAAATTCTACACTAACTAGGAGAGGCTCAGGTTATGGAATCTCAGATTTGGACGAAATTTGGCACATAAGTAGAAGACGTCAAGGATATTCGATCCTCAACACTCCTCCGTTTTTGAGAAAAACGTCCTTAAAGTTTTTAGCGTCGCTAATGGATTATTAAGTTTTTACATCTGGCAGAAGCGGTGCAGTGTAGGTAGCAGAACTACCAGCTCGCGATCATGGGGTCGTGTGTTCGATTCCCGTCGGGGTATTGTTTTTCTTTTTGAATAATTGTCGTCGTCGTGTGTTCGATCACCGGTGGGTACTGTTCTTTTCAATATTCGTGGATGTAATTATTTTAAGGTAAATCAGCAATGTTCGACTGCAAAAACATTTATTTTGAGAAATCAGCAAATTGTTCGATCATTTATATATGCAAATTATACAAGAAACTCATTGTTGAACGCATAGAGTCTTAAAAACTGTTGTAATCGAACCAAAATCATAGCTAATGGTAAGATCATCCTTTGTTTCTCGAATAAACCCTGCTTCTTCTACGTGTCTCAAAGCCAAGTCGGCAAAAAACAATAAACCAGGGTGGCGCCCAACGTGGCCATGAATGCTATGGTGTTGAATAATTGACCACCATAACATTTATGACTCGATACAATGGGCGTCACCCTGGTTTATTGCTTTTTGCCGACTTGGCTTTGAGACACGAAGAGGAAGCATGGTTGATTCGAGAAACTTTAAGGACGTTTTTCTCAAAAACGGAGGAGTGTTGCGCTCTAATATTTTAAGGATTGAATATCCTTGACGTCTTCTACTTATGTGCCAAATTTTGTCCAAATCTGAGATTCCATAACCTGAGCCTCCCCTAGTAAGTAGGGAAACGTAATCAATTATTGGACAGGAAACTTTTTTTCATAACAAGTCAAGGTAAAGGTTAAAATTATGGCCCCCCCTCCCGAAGCGGGTTAGAGTATGAGGCAGAAACAAAGGGCTTTCCCTAATACTATGGCATAAAAAGTTCGCGGCGGTCACGACCACATGATAAGTTATGGGGGTTCTTCCATTAAAAAATGATTATTTTGCCTTTTTTAGAGATCATATGAAACCGTAAAATTGATAAGGAAAGTAAATTTTAGACATGTCTGGAAATCGAAAAAATAAAAAAAAAGAATTTTTTTGAGCAAAAAATAAAAAATTTAAAAAATTGAAGAAAAATAAAAAATTATAAAAAAATATGAGTGTAATTTTTCCCGTAAATGTAATATAAATAGGGCGAAAGCTTTGAAGACACGTTTTGCACCCCTTTCCCCGCCCGGTCCCCTCACCCTTCGCGCGGGTAGGCGAGGCGATCCGAAAAAAACTTTTTTTTTTAGTTTTTTCGACTTTCAGACATATGTATCTAAAAATTACTTTTTTAATCAATTTTACGGTTTCATATGATCTCTAAAAATAGACAAAATAACTATCATCATCATCAATCATTGCATAGATTTCTCTAGTGCACCATGCTTCGACTAAATCCAAGCGATGCAGTTTCTTAAAGTTCAAAAAATAATAGTAACAAAAATAACTTCTCCACTTTTTTTCAACCTTGGGAGGTGGAAATCTTCAAAAGATCAGCTCCTGCCTCTCGGCATGCCGGATTTCTATCGCCTAAAACCACCTCTGTTTCCTTCAATCACTCTCTCCATTAAAATTTAGTAATTCTCCGTATTTAAAATTTTAGGACATAGTACTTCCCAGACGATAAGAATCGTTATAGGGGATAGTACCAAATCTGTAAGTTTCAGTGTCCTTTTAGTTAGATTAATAGTTCAGACTATATTTTTATGAATTATTTCCGGTTGATTACATGTTTGGTTTTGAGTTTAGTGGCGCTGATTGTACTTGTAACTTACTTCGAAAGTTGGTCCTGAAGGAGATATTTTTTAGTGTCGTTTTAAAGGAATTTGGAAATCCCCATAACTTATCATAGAGCCGTGACCGCCGCAAACTTTTTAGTAGTAGGGGCCCCCTCTTTCGAACCCCCTTGCTCCCACCCCATTCGGGGGTGGGAGGCCATAATCTTAACTTTCACCTTTTTTCACATATGGTTCATTTTTATGGTATCTACGTATGTAGTTTTATAAAATCAACTTATTTTAGCTTTGGTAAAGATTAAGACAACGACCCCCCTCCCAATTTCCATGCTTATCAATCCAAAATATACTGTCAAATTTGTAATGCCATTTACATAAAAATTCAGCATTATAATACGCCCAATTCTCTTTTATTTGGGCATATTCAGGGATTGCACCACACTCATTCCCCATTTCTGTTTGTACTTTTCATTGATAATCATAGAATGGGGGGGGGGGGTGCAAATCGTTAGAAAGTCAGCCAAAAGTGTTAGCCCCATTTATATTACATTTATGGTAAAAATAACATTCGGCAACTTTTTATAATTTTTTAAATTTTGTTATTTTTTGCAAAAAAAATTCTATTAATTTTTGTAAAAATATTTTTGACTTCTAAACAAGTTTAAAATTCACTTCCCATCCCAGATTTATTTTTCGCTCTCATATGATATCTGGAAATAGGCAAAATAACCTTTTCTGAACCCCTATAACTTTTTAGTGCATTTTAAGTGGTAAAAAAAATTAAACAAAAAAGGGTTTTTTTCCCTGTTTTTTATATTTATTGCAATTTTGCGGCAAGGGTTAAATGTTTTCAAAATTTTAACGAATTCTATCTTATAGAAAATTTTATTACGCAACTTTTATTGCCACACAACTTCGACCTAAAATGAACCGTATTAAAGTTAGGTTAGTTAGTTAGTTTATTTTATTTTTATTATAAATAGAAAATAAAAGAGGGTTTTTGGTTAAAAGTATTTACATTGCTAATATTTTGTGATTAAAATATATAAAATTCTGAGGGGATACAATGAATTCGTTACGTAATAAAGGAGAGGGGGGAGTCTTAAAAAATGTTACTAAGTGTTACATGGGGGACGGAGGCAGTTAAAAGTCTCTAAAAATTGCGTGACGTAATATATGGATGGTCGTGAAGCAGTGTTTTATGCCACCATATTTTTTGAAAATTATTAGACTTTTTAAGTTGCTTCCAAGCCTCCAAAAAAGTGATGGAAATCATTCAAACCTTAAAACGATTGCTAAATTCCCAGAAAAAATTTGTGAAAATCATTCGAACCTTAAGACTGCTACTAGGCTACTAGTAGAAGTTCGGTTCTTCTGGTGGGAAATCGAAGTTGAAGAAGCGGAGATCCTTTGGACCGAAGTAAATGGAATCATTGCCGTACACCTAGAACGAGCAAATTATATTTTTTTCGGTGATAGGATGTTTATGACTAAAGAATACTATTGAGAAATATTCCTCTTGCACCTTTGGAGTGCTCTAGGTCGGTACCAATTTTTTTCGACGCAAAAATGCGCACAGCTCCCAACAAGGCTTTGAGCATGTATGATTCGATTCGGGCTTTTTCAAATTTGGATTCCATATATAATTTGTGGTTTCGATTAACTAGTACAAAATAAAGACACCTTCCGAAGAAAATAGAACCTAGCTAATAAGACTTGTTAATATGAGTGTGCTCAAACTAGGTGGAAGACATTATTTGTGAACCGACTCCAGAATGTTTAGGTAAATACACGAATATGATTATTTGCCATAGCAGGTATACCGGTAAAGGTTAAGATTATGGCCCCTAGCCCCGATGAGGGGGAGTAGGGAATCGAAAGAGGAGGTTCCTCTACTATTATGGTATAAAATCTTCGCGGTTGTCACGGCCCCATGAGAAGTTATGGGGGTCCCCCACTAAAAAAATGATTATTTTGCCTATTTCCAGGGATCAAATGAAACCGTAAAATTGATCTGGTAAATGATTTTTAGACTTGTTTAGAAGTCGAAAAAATTAAAAAGTAAACGATTTCTTTTTGTAAAAAATATAAAAAATAATAAAAAAAAAATAAAAAAATATATAAAAAAGTTTATAAATGTCATTTTTACCATAAATGTAATATAAATAGGAGCAACACTTTGGACACACGTTTTGTGCCCCTCCCGCCACCCCCGGTCCCCTTATCCATCCGCGTGGGAGGGTGAAGGGACCCACCCCCGGGGCCATAATCATAATCTTGTTCGGTACACCTAGAACAGCCATCGTATGCTCTGAAAACCAAGAGAAAAATTATACACGAAATTCAACAGTCCTTTCAACACTAGCAAGTCATTCATACACCACTTTTACGTTGGGTCAATAATAAAAAAAGTTACAAGCCAAAAACCACACACGAAAAGAGGGGAACATCTTTCGGGC
Organism: Oxycera nigricornis; assembly: GCA_963942545.1. Taxonomy (NCBI): domain Eukaryota; kingdom Metazoa; phylum Arthropoda; class Insecta; order Diptera; family Stratiomyidae; genus Oxycera; species Oxycera nigricornis. The sequence continues at coordinate 104,015,702 of OZ012659.1, forward strand.
GCCACAACTTTTCTAATCTCACGTTTAACGCGAAACACGTCCGTATACTATTCCAAGATAATTTTGTCACAAATCGTTTGCGGTATTGATTGTTCCAATCACTGTACATTAACGGGAGTTATTCCATCTCAAAGGGGGGAAAGTCGCTTGAAAAAGCCGTTTTTAGGCATGTTTTCACTTTAATCCCACAATACGTTGGAAATAACTTTAAGGCAATTTTGTCGCAAGTCGTTTGCGGTATTGCTTGTTCCGATCACAGTACCATGTCGGGAGTTATTGTTTCTCGAAGAGGGACAAGTTATAGGATAAAAGCATTTTAGGACCAGATAAACAGGTGTTAAAAAGCTTTTTTTTCCTATGAATTGTCCCTCTTCGAGACACAGTAACTCCCGACATGGTACAGTGATCGAAACAAGCAATACCGCAAACGTTTGGTGATAAAACTGTCTAAAAGTTATTTTCGAACGAATTTCGCGGTAATAGGGAAAACAAAGAAGTTGTGGCGCGCGAAAAATGATCCCTCCTTTTTAACGTCGTTTTTGGCGTGTAACTCTTTTAATATTGCCAGCACGTGAAAATGATGTATCCACAACTTACTGCAAATTGAATTTTACACAAGTTTGTCATATTCAACTTTTTTGTGGGAGCTGTGCTTTATAAGATATGGGGCCGTCCCACTTTTTTTTGTTCTCAAGATGGCACCAAGGGGATTGAAGCTGCAACCCCAGAAACTTAAAGTGCCCACTAAAATGCTCCGTGAGTTTTGCAATGGGGGGTTTTCCATCGGAAGCCGATTTTTGGCGTATAAATGCGTTTTTCACGTGAGTTTCTCCCCTTTGGGATGGAATAACTCCCGCTAATGTACAGTGATTGGAACAATCAAAACCACAAACGACTTGCAACAAAATTACCTTAAAGTTATTTTCTATGTGTTTTGGGGTTAAAGTGAAAACAATGGATTTGTGGCGCCCGAATGATATGAATATGAAACTCTAAGAGAAGGTATCAAACTCTTATCGGCGGTTCACAATGCAAGTTAGGGATCACTGCATAGCTAATAATGTCGTCATTAACTTTTTTCCAGTAATATTTTATCTTGATTGGCGTGTTTAGTTTGTTTTTACGTTTTTGAGCTGACTTCAAGACGTCTCGTCAACGAAGCGAGTTTTGCTCATGCGCATCGTATTTAAGTATATGTTCGGACCTTGAAATAACCCAAGGAAAAAGTGACTTGATTCGATCGGGTTGCACTGTCGGCAAATCGTAACCAGTTTTTAACTCTTTTTGAATGACAATAGGCGATAAGCCTTCTTCAGTGAGCTGCAGAACGTGGCCATTGTGGGCCAGGTAGATATACATACATACATATGTTTATAATCAATGCTGGTCTGGACCACAAATTGATGATCACTGTGGATCACTTGAAATACCAGTGCAAACGTGTTTAGAATATTTTTAAAAGACTTCCTTTTCGCTGAACTTCTGTTGGATATGATATACATATGCATCTAAGTTGCTCGTGCCAAAATCAAATAAAGTACACAAAAAAAATACAGAAATGCATGAAAAATTCTATGATTACGTGTGGAAATCGCGTTACTCATTTCACAATCAGATTTCATTTACACTATGAATGGGAATGTTGACATGAGCGTACCGAGATGAGTATTGCAATAATTGTACTTAGTCATTGGATACAAGTATGAATGTATATTTGGTGGCTTTTGGGTTAGTTTGTTTTGTTCATAGAAATCTGGTTGTTCTGTAATTTCTTATCTACAAGCTAGCGGTAAGATATGAGCCATTGTAGTAAATTTGACTGAATAAGTTCGGTGATCTATGCTGAGGTAAGTGTGATGATACATATAAACTAGCTGCAGATTTTTCGATAGTGTTTTATTCTTGAAAGCACTACTTGCCAAAAGGATATTTGTTTTCTGTTCATCATGCTTCAAAAATTATCTTACACTTAGAACCATTCGTAGGATTGCCTTTTAAGTGTTTACAAAAACAATGAAAGATTTTTTTAGTACAAATGTTTTTTGTTTTGTTTTTTGAAACTTTCGAAATTAGGATCCATACAGTTTTGCTTGAATTTGAATCAAATCTGGGAACAATTTTTTCATCCTTCAACTGATTTTTGATGTGAAAGTCGTTATTCACACATTCTTCGTTCGACTTTCGGCAACATAATGAAATTGTTGGCCGGTAAATCAGGTGAACACGAGCAATGATACAATAGTTTTACGCTTCAATCAATTGTTCCTTAGTTTTCTGCTCGTACGAATATACCTAAGCATAGAAAGTACTAAGCAGCTCCTCTGTACGAGCCGTGAAACATTAAGTTTCATCATATCCGTACTGATGGGTCATTGTCTGATTGGTAGACATGCAGAAAGATTGGGTGTTCCTTTCAACGATTTCTGCCGAAGCTGCAGATCGGAAGAAGAGGAAATGATCCAGCATTTTATGTGCGGATGCCCAGCACTATCTGCCCTAGGCTCATCCTTCTTGGATAACCTCACGGATGTAGCTAATTTAAACATTAGCTGAATAGGCAGCTTCATACGAGAATCTTAATGGTTCTCGTCATCCCGTAGGTTCTAGTGCCATCCTAACCTTTTTTTGTGGTACCACCATGGGCCTATCGTGGCCTAAGTGAGCCATCTTCGGATAAAGGGGTCGCCACTACACCAACCAACGAACATACCCAAGTTTCGCCACCTTTTACAATTTGGTAGATGTATTTTGTAGTTTCTTCGATGATTTTTTTGAGCATTGCCTTACACCAAGTGACATGAGTCTGTTTTTGAATTTTTGTCAAACTATGCAGTATCCATCGGGAACAAATCACACCTAATGGTTGATGCACATAAACCAGCACGGAGCATTACAGACTTTACTTTTCATCTGATCACCATCATCAATGATGAACCAATTTGAACCAAGACTTAGACCAGCTATCACTGTTCAACGATGGCATCCTCCAGTTTTCGAATCTCTATAGCGATTTGCCATCTGCGTTCATTGAGTCTTCTCAGCATTTGCGTGATCCCTCTATTAGGCGGCTGCCAGTTGCTTGGCACCTAGAAGTTTTAAGATTCTTATCATAGTAACAGTTTTATGACGCTATAATGAGCGTCACATAGAACGTCTGCCTCCCATTCATGGTAGCCAAGGGTCAAATCCCAGTACTACCTTGAATACTTTCTTCCGGGTAGCTTTGGTTTTGACGAATCCGCATTCAAATGTCCAAAATAAGCGATGTTGTACTAGTACCTACTCGAAATCAGAAAGTGTATAAAATAGATTGAGCTGTACCAGGTGTGTGAGAAAAGTAATGAGACTGATTTTTCATTTACCAAAGTTTTTTTTTTTCAAACAACAATGTTATCCCCTTCAAAGTAGTTCCCTTGGGCAGCTATACATCGGCGAAGTGGTTGTTCTCAGCTAACACATTATTTTTGACAGTGCCATCAGTGCGTTGTGTTTTTGTTGTGTGTTACAAAAATGAAGCAACGGAATTTAGGCTACGTTGTGCAATCAAGTCTTGTGTTAAATTTGGTGAATCCGCAAAGTGTGACTTTTGAAAAGCTGAAACAGACCTATGGGGAACATTGCTTACCAAGAGCACCAGTTTTCCGCTATCACAAATCATTTTTGGAAGGCAGAGAACACGTTGAAGATTAACCTCGCTCAGGGAGACCTTCAACTTCAAAAACCGACGGGAACGTTGAACATGTGAGGGCTCTTGTGAAATTAGACCGTCGTTTAACAATAAGTATGATAAGTGAACTGTTAAATTGAAACACTTTCACCGTACATCAAATTTTAATAGACAATGAATGGCATACGAAAAAATTGTGCCAAAATGGTACCGAAAAACCTCACAACTGCACAGAAGGACAATCTAAGAAACGTATGCGTTGATCTTCTTGAGAGGATTGGAAATGACCAAGAATTCTTCAATTGTGTGACCACATTTAATGAATCCTGGATATTTCAGTATAATCCTGAAGCAGAACGGCAAAGCGAACAATGGCACACTCCGTCATCTCCACGACAGAAAACATGTTCAAAGATTAATGCCATGCTGATTTGTTTTTTTTTTGACAGTAAGGGTATCGTGCACAAAGAATTTATTCCACCAGGACAAACTGTCAACAAAGCTTTTTGTAGAAGTGTCCTTGAAAGGCTCAGGAAAAGAGTGATTCGTGTGAGCCCAGACATTGCCGACAAGTGGATGCTTCATCATGACAATGCCCAGTGTCACACGGCCATTTCCATCAGCCAATTTTTGACCTTAAAACGCATTTCTCTTGTTCCTCAACCCAAACCCCCACCCTTCACCTGATTTGTGTCCTTGTGACTTTTTCCTTTTCCCGAAATTGAAACATGTCTTAAACGATGTCATTTTGAAACTCTGGAGAACATTCAAATGACTGTGATTGACTAGTTAAAAGCCATACCAGTTGAAGATTTCCAGCGCTGCTACCAAGAGTGGGAACCACAACTTCGCCGGTGTATAGTTGCCCAAGGGAACTACTTTGAAGGGGATAACATTGTTGTTTGAATAAAATAAAAACTTTGGTAAATGAAAAATCAGTCTCATAACATTTCTCACAGACCTCCTACCTTCATTACTCAAAGTACCAGGTCTTAAGTGAAGGGCGTGGACCGAGATTTTGGTCATTTATGAGTCTTATAACAAGGCTTGTTTAACACTCTAGTACTCTTGCAATGGTGCTTTGTGCCACCTAAAACTACAAGAGTTCTACGACCCGATCCTTTCCAATTCATTTCGGATATTTTGTATTCGTTCCGATCCTTTCCGTTCTGACCCCTTTCGAAGTGATCGCATCACTCGAAATACTATTTCGTGGGTAGAGAGTGTACGCAAAATACTTTCCTCGTGTCGAAATTTCAAGTATTTTCACTAATGGTGACAATTTTAAAGAACTAAATGATAGTTGTTTTTTAAATGTTCAATAAGAATAAACATGAGATGAAATTCAATTGGAATATTTGATTTTTGGAAGCATTTATAAGCGTGAGTTAATCTTTCGAGCTATTTTTAAATATGACAGCACTTTTTTGAGGGCTTTGTACATATATCATTTTTTATCTAAATTCACAGGTACTAAAGTTTCGTCAATTAACCTTCTTGGAATCGTGTGTTTAAAGATGTTGATTCCTCATCTAGTTTTAATCCTGCTACCTTTTAAAGAGGAAGCAAGTTTTTTTTGCTCAATTGTTCTTCCAATTCTTTATTAGTCAATTAAACTTTTCGCAACGATCACGTCACTATTGCTCTTTTTATAGGAACCTATTTCAAGCGACTAATTCCTCACTGCCATACATCTGGCTTTTTTTACCTTTATTTACCTGCTAATGAGACAAAAATTAGAAGTCTTAATAAGGATAAACAAATGAAATCGACAGACCGGCACAATGGCACAATTCAAATAAAAAATCAAGTCGTGTGAGTCACGACTCCATTTGAATGCTGTACACCTTTCCGAGGATAATAAATGCGCTATCACGTTTACATTTTGAATTTCTCAGCTACGGTATAGTTGTAAAGTGCTATAAATTGTTTGTGAATGAATCGTTACGACGGAATGTTGTTAATATCCAGGCAAGAATTTCTGCTATCATTTTTATTTAAAATTGAAAGTATTTTTATGATGTGCGAAATGCTTGGATTGGGCACATAATTACGTGCCATTTCATTGTCATGCTCGCATTTGTTAAGTTTACAACAATGATCGCAGCACGCGACAAAGTTATATTTTGTGCAGAAAAAAGACGTTGTACTTGAGTCGAATATAAATGCAGCAACTTAATCGATTTTCATTATCAGTGCATATCGTTTTTAAGCGTATTTAGAAACGATGTGCATTTGTCACTTACACATGAGATGCATGTCCGTTCAGCTGATCAGCGCACCATTCTTAGTTTCGGTGCATTTTCTTTAGCAACATGAAAATGAAGGTTTGAATTAGGGATGCCTCGATACGTCATTTTGCCGATACGATACCGATACTCTTATAAAAATATCGGCGATACCGATACCGATACGCTTATTGAATTAAAAATGAAGGTGAAATAAATAAAACACAAGTTAGGTTAATTTTTAAGTTAATATGAAAAATAAAGACAGGTTGACGCCACACGCCACACATCTGGCACGCCACATGTCTGGCACGTCACGTGTCTGGCAGGCCACATGTCTGGCACGCCACGAGTCTGCCACGTGTCTGGCACGCCACGTGTCTGGCACGTCACGAGTCTGCCACGTGTCTGGCACGCCACGTGTCTGGCACGCCACGTGTCTGGCACGCTACGTGTCTGTCACGTGTCTGGCACGCCACGTGTCTGGCAGGCCACGTGTCTGGCACGCCACGTGTCTGGCACGCCACGTGTCTGGCACGCCACGTGTCTGGCACGCCACGTGTCTGCCACGTGTCTGGCACGCCACGTGTCTGGCACGCCACGTGTCTGTCATGTGTCTGGCACGCCACGTGTCTGCCACGTGTCTGGCACGCCACATGTCTGGCACGCCACATGTCTGGCACGCCACATGTCTGGCACGCCATATGTCTGGCACGCCACGTGTCTGGCACGCCACGTGTCTGGCACGCCACGTGTCTGGCACGCCACGTGTCTGGCACGCCACGTGTCTGGCACGCCACGTGTCTGGCACGCCACGTGTCTGGCACGCCACGTGTCTGGCACGCCACGTGTCTGGCACGCCACGTGTCTGGCACGCCACGTGTCTGGCACGCCACGTGTCTGGCACGCCACGTGTCTGCCACGTGTCTGGTGGCCACATGTCTGGCACGCCACGTGTCTGCCACGTGTCTGATGGCCACAAGTCTGGCACGCCACGTGTCTGCCAAGCGTCTGCCACGTGTCTGTCACGTGTCTGGCGCGCCACGTGTCTGTCACGTGTCTGGCGCGCCACGTGCCTGTCACATGTCTGGCACGCCACATGTCTGGCACGCCACGTGTCTGGCACGCCACGTGTCTGCCACGTGTCTGGCACGCCACATGTCTGACACGCCACGTGTCTGCCACGTGTCTGCCACGCCACGTGTCTGCCACGTGTCTGGCACGCCACGTGTCTGGCACGTTTTGCCAAAACTGTTACGCGCACTTTTACCCCCGAAGCCTCTAATGGCGGCGGGGCGGACGGTTGTGCCCGGCGTCTTTGCCCGCGAAGAGGGGCGGGGTAATGTTAATATTTTGGGCGCCACCCAGTCGTGCGCCGACAACCGTCCAGCGACCGAAACCTCTGACTGGGGTTTGGCTTAGGTCGCGACACTGAAACCTGATCGAGAAACCTGGAACCAATCCAACGCCGTGATCAACTATATCCCAAAAAAAAGGAAAACGGAAACGCACTCCACTTAGACTCCTTACACTTTGTATTTTAAATTCTAATGTCTACACGTATGACTTAAGGATAAAGCTTACACTACTTACGAATTACTCGTCTTTCTCGATTCGTCCTCGCCAATTTTCCCTATCGCTCGCTCGCTCGTTCGATCGTCGTGTCCTTCTTCTGTCTAGAGCTTCGCGGATTGAAATTTACGGATGGACCAAGTCCACTCGCACCGTTTTCGACCTATTTGCGGCACTTTAACACTGGCTGGGCCGCGTACAAACGAAGTCGCCTTCTGACACCACCCTTTGCGCTGCGAACTCGATGTAATCCTCGACGACGACCACGACGCTTCCACTTACGATCCTCCAAACGCCACGTGTCTGGCACGCCACGTGTCTGGCACGCCACGTGTCTGCCACGTGTCTGGCACGCCACGTGTCTGCCACGTGTCTGGTGGCCACATGTCTGGCACGCCACGTGTCTGCCAAGCGTCTGCCACGTGTCTGGCACGCCACGTGTCTGGCGCGCCACGTGTCTGTCACGTGTCTGGCGCGCCACGTGCCTGTCACATGTCTGGCACGCCACATGTCTGGCACGCCACGTGTCTGGCACGCCACGTGTCTGCCACGTGTCTGGCACGCCACATGTCTGACACGCCACGTGTCTGCCACGTGTCTGGCACGCCACGTGTCTGCCACGTGTCTGGCACGCCACATGTCTGACACGCCACGTGTCTGCCACGCCACGTGTCTGCCACGTGTCTGGCACGCCACGTGTCTGCCACGTGTCTGGCACGCCACGTGTCTGCCAAGTGTCTGCCACGCGTCTGGCACGCCACGTGTTTGCCACGTGTCTGGCACGCCACGTGTCTGGCACGCCACGTGTCTGGCACGCCACGTGTCTGGCACGCCACGTGTCTGGCACGCCACGTGTCTGGCACGCCACGTGTCTGGCAAGCGTCTGCCACGTGTCTGGCACGCCACGTGTCTGGCGCGCCACGTGTCTGTCACGTGTCTGGCGCGCCACGTGCCTGTCACATGTCTGGCACGCCACATGTCTGGCACGCCACGTGTCTGGCACGCCACGTGTCTGTGGGAGCTGTGCTTTATAAGATATGGGGCCGTCCCACTTTTTTTTGTTCTCAAGATGGCACCAAGGGGATTGAAGCTGCAACCCCAGAAACTTAAAGTGCCCACTAAAATGCTCCGTGAGTTTTGCAATGGGGGGTTTTCCATCGGAAGCCGATTTTTGGCGTATAAATGCGTTTTTCACGTGAGTTTCTCCCCTTTGGGATGGAATAACTCCCGCTAATGTACAGTGATTGGAACAATCAAAACCACAAACGACTTGCAACAAAATTACCTTAAAGTTATTTTCTATGTGTTTTGGGGTTAAAGTGAAAACAATGGATTTGTGGCGCCCGAATGATATGAATATGAAACTCTAAGAGAAGGTATCAAACTCTTATCGGCGGTTCACAATGCAAGTTAGGGATCACTGCATAGCTAATAATGTCGTCATTAACTTTTTTCCAGTAATATTTTATCTTGATTGGCGTGTTTAGTTTGTTTTTACGTTTTTGAGCTGACTTCAAGACGTCTCGTCAACGAAGCGAGTTTTGCTCATGCGCATCGTATTTAAGTATATGTTCGGACCTTGAAATAACCCAAGGAAAAAGTGACTTGATTCGATCGGGTTGCACTGTCGGCAAATCGTAACCAGTTTTTAACTCTTTTTGAATGACAATAGGCGATAAGCCTTCTTCAGTGAGCTGCAGAACGTGGCCATTGTGGGCCAGGTAGATATACATACATACATATGTTTATAATCAATGCTGGTCTGGACCACAAATTGATGATCACTGTGGATCACTTGAAATACCAGTGCAAACGTGTTTAGAATATTTTTAAAAGACTTCCTTTTCGCTGAACTTCTGTTGGATATGATATACATATGCATCTAAGTTGCTCGTGCCAAAATCAAATAAAGTACACAAAAAAAATACAGAAATGCATGAAAAATTCTATGATTACGTGTGGAAATCGCGTTACTCATTTCACAATCAGATTTCATTTACACTATGAATGGGAATGTTGACATGAGCGTACCGAGATGAGTATTGCAATAATTGTACTTAGTCATTGGATACAAGTATGAATGTATATTTGGTGGCTTTTGGGTTAGTTTGTTTTGTTCATAGAAATCTGGTTGTTCTGTAATTTCTTATCTACAAGCTAGCGGTAAGATATGAGCCATTGTAGTAAATTTGACTGAATAAGTTCGGTGATCTATGCTGAGGTAAGTGTGATGATACATATAAACTAGCTGCAGATTTTTCGATAGTGTTTTATTCTTGAAAGCACTACTTGCCAAAAGGATATTTGTTTTCTGTTCATCATGCTTCAAAAATTATCTTACACTTAGAACCATTCGTAGGATTGCCTTTTAAGTGTTTACAAAAACAATGAAAGATTTTTTTAGTACAAATGTTTTTTGTTTTGTTTTTTGAAACTTTCGAAATTAGGATCCATACAGTTTTGCTTGAATTTGAATCAAATCTGGGAACAATTTTTTCATCCTTCAACTGATTTTTGATGTGAAAGTCGTTATTCACACATTCTTCGTTCGACTTTCGGCAACATAATGAAATTGTTGGCCGGTAAATCAGGTGAACACGAGCAATGATACAATAGTTTTACGCTTCAATCAATTGTTCCTTAGTTTTCTGCTCGTACGAATATACCTAAGCATAGAAAGTACTAAGCAGCTCCTCTGTACGAGCCGTGAAACATTAAGTTTCATCATATCCGTACTGATGGGTCATTGTCTGATTGGTAGACATGCAGAAAGATTGGGTGTTCCTTTCAACGATTTCTGCCGAAGCTGCAGATCGGAAGAAGAGGAAATGATCCAGCATTTTATGTGCGGATGCCCAGCACTATCTGCCCTAGGCTCATCCTTCTTGGATAACCTCACGGATGTAGCTAATTTAAACATTAGCTGAATAGGCAGCTTCATACGAGAATCTTAATGGTTCTCGTCATCCCGTAGGTTCTAGTGCCATCCTAACCTTTTTTTGTGGTACCACCATGGGCCTATCGTGGCCTAAGTGAGCCATCTTCGGATAAAGGGGTCGCCACTACACCAACCAACGAACATACCCAAGTTTCGCCACCTTTTACAATTTGGTAGATGTATTTTGTAGTTTCTTCGATGATTTTTTTGAGCATTGCCTTACACCAAGTGACATGAGTCTGTTTTTGAATTTTTGTCAAACTATGCAGTATCCATCGGGAACAAATCACACCTAATGGTTGATGCACATAAACCAGCACGGAGCATTACAGACTTTACTTTTCATCTGATCACCATCATCAATGATGAACCAATTTGAACCAAGACTTAGACCAGCTATCACTGTTCAACGATGGCATCCTCCAGTTTTCGAATCTCTATAGCGATTTGCCATCTGCGTTCATTGAGTCTTCTCAGCATTTGCGTGATCCCTCTATTAGGCGGCTGCCAGTTGCTTGGCACCTAGAAGTTTTAAGATTCTTATCATAGTAACAGTTTTATGACGCTATAATGAGCGTCACATAGAACGTCTGCCTCCCATTCATGGTAGCCAAGGGTCAAATCCCAGTACTACCTTGAATACTTTCTTCCGGGTAGCTTTGGTTTTGACGAATCCGCATTCAAATGTCCAAAATAAGCGATGTTGTACTAGTACCTACTCGAAATCAGAAAGTGTATAAAATAGATTGAGCTGTACCAGGTGTGTGAGAAAAGTAATGAGACTGATTTTTCATTTACCAAAGTTTTTTTTTTTCAAACAACAATGTTATCCCCTTCAAAGTAGTTCCCTTGGGCAGCTATACATCGGCGAAGTGGTTGTTCTCAGCTAACACATTATTTTTGACAGTGCCATCAGTGCGTTGTGTTTTTGTTGTGTGTTACAAAAATGAAGCAACGGAATTTAGGCTACGTTGTGCAATCAAGTCTTGTGTTAAATTTGGTGAATCCGCAAAGTGTGACTTTTGAAAAGCTGAAACAGACCTATGGGGAACATTGCTTACCAAGAGCACCAGTTTTCCGCTATCACAAATCATTTTTGGAAGGCAGAGAACACGTTGAAGATTAACCTCGCTCAGGGAGACCTTCAACTTCAAAAACCGACGGGAACGTTGAACATGTGAGGGCTCTTGTGAAATTAGACCGTCGTTTAACAATAAGTATGATAAGTGAACTGTTAAATTGAAACACTTTCACCGTACATCAAATTTTAATAGACAATGAATGGCATACGAAAAAATTGTGCCAAAATGGTACCGAAAAACCTCACAACTGCACAGAAGGACAATCTAAGAAACGTATGCGTTGATCTTCTTGAGAGGATTGGAAATGACCAAGAATTCTTCAATTGTGTGACCACATTTAATGAATCCTGGATATTTCAGTATAATCCTGAAGCAGAACGGCAAAGCGAACAATGGCACACTCCGTCATCTCCACGACAGAAAACATGTTCAAAGATTAATGCCATGCTGATTTGTTTTTTTTTTGACAGTAAGGGTATCGTGCACAAAGAATTTATTCCACCAGGACAAACTGTCAACAAAGCTTTTTGTAGAAGTGTCCTTGAAAGGCTCAGGAAAAGAGTGATTCGTGTGAGCCCAGACATTGCCGACAAGTGGATGCTTCATCATGACAATGCCCAGTGTCACACGGCCATTTCCATCAGCCAATTTTTGACCTTAAAACGCATTTCTCTTGTTCCTCAACCCAAACCCCCACCCTTCACCTGATTTGTGTCCTTGTGACTTTTTCCTTTTCCCGAAATTGAAACATGTCTTAAACGATGTCATTTTGAAACTCTGGAGAACATTCAAATGACTGTGATTGACTAGTTAAAAGCCATACCAGTTGAAGATTTCCAGCGCTGCTACCAAGAGTGGGAACCACAACTTCGCCGGTGTATAGTTGCCCAAGGGAACTACTTTGAAGGGGATAACATTGTTGTTTGAATAAAATAAAAACTTTGGTAAATGAAAAATCAGTCTCATAACATTTCTCACAGACCTCCTACCTTCATTACTCAAAGTACCAGGTCTTAAGTGAAGGGCGTGGACCGAGATTTTGGTCATTTATGAGTCTTATAACAAGGCTTGTTTAACACTCTAGTACTCTTGCAATGGTGCTTTGTGCCACCTAAAACTACAAGAGTTCTACGACCCGATCCTTTCCAATTCATTTCGGATATTTTGTATTCGTTCCGATCCTTTCCGTTCTGACCCCTTTCGAAGTGATCGCATCACTCGAAATACTATTTCGTGGGTAGAGAGTGTACGCAAAATACTTTCCTCGTGTCGAAATTTCAAGTATTTTCACTAATGGTGACAATTTTAAAGAACTAAATGATAGTTGTTTTTTAAATGTTCAATAAGAATAAACATGAGATGAAATTCAATTGGAATATTTGATTTTTGGAAGCATTTATAAGCGTGAGTTAATCTTTCGAGCTATTTTTAAATATGACAGCACTTTTTTGAGGGCTTTGTACATATATCATTTTTTATCTAAATTCACAGGTACTAAAGTTTCGTCAATTAACCTTCTTGGAATCGTGTGTTTAAAGATGTTGATTCCTCATCTAGTTTTAATCCTGCTACCTTTTAAAGAGGAAGCAAGTTTTTTTTGCTCAATTGTTCTTCCAATTCTTTATTAGTCAATTAAACTTTTCGCAACGATCACGTCACTATTGCTCTTTTTATAGGAACCTATTTCAAGCGACTAATTCCTCACTGCCATACATCTGGCTTTTTTTACCTTTATTTACCTGCTAATGAGACAAAAATTAGAAGTCTTAATAAGGATAAACAAATGAAATCGACAGACCGGCACAATGGCACAATTCAAATAAAAAATCAAGTCGTGTGAGTCACGACTCCATTTGAATGCTGTACACCTTTCCGAGGATAATAAATGCGCTATCACGTTTACATTTTGAATTTCTCAGCTACGGTATAGTTGTAAAGTGCTATAAATTGTTTGTGAATGAATCGTTACGACGGAATGTTGTTAATATCCAGGCAAGAATTTCTGCTATCATTTTTATTTAAAATTGAAAGTATTTTTATGATGTGCGAAATGCTTGGATTGGGCACATAATTACGTGCCATTTCATTGTCATGCTCGCATTTGTTAAGTTTACAACAATGATCGCAGCACGCGACAAAGTTATATTTTGTGCAGAAAAAAGACGTTGTACTTGAGTCGAATATAAATGCAGCAACTTAATCGATTTTCATTATCAGTGCATATCGTTTTTAAGCGTATTTAGAAACGATGTGCATTTGTCACTTACACATGAGATGCATGTCCGTTCAGCTGATCAGCGCACCATTCTTAGTTTCGGTGCATTTTCTTTAGCAACATGAAAATGAAGGTTTGAATTAGGGATGCCTCGATACGTCATTTTGCCGATACGATACCGATACTCTTATAAAAATATCGGCGATACCGATACCGATACGCTTATTGAATTAAAAATGAAGGTGAAATAAATAAAACACAAGTTAGGTTAATTTTTAAGTTAATATGAAAAATAAAGACAGGTTGACGCCACACGCCACACATCTGGCACGCCACATGTCTGGCACGTCACGTGTCTGGCAGGCCACATGTCTGGCACGCCACGAGTCTGCCACGTGTCTGGCACGCCACGTGTCTGGCACGTCACGAGTCTGCCACGTGTCTGGCACGCCACGTGTCTGGCACGCCACGTGTCTGGCACGCTACGTGTCTGTCACGTGTCTGGCACGCCACGTGTCTGGCAGGCCACGTGTCTGGCACGCCACGTGTCTGGCACGCCACGTGTCTGGCACGCCACGTGTCTGGCACGCCACGTGTCTGCCACGTGTCTGGCACGCCACGTGTCTGGCACGCCACGTGTCTGTCATGTGTCTGGCACGCCACGTGTCTGCCACGTGTCTGGCACGCCACATGTCTGGCACGCCACATGTCTGGCACGCCACATGTCTGGCACGCCATATGTCTGGCACGCCACGTGTCTGGCACGCCACGTGTCTGGCACGCCACGTGTCTGGCACGCCACGTGTCTGGCACGCCACGTGTCTGGCACGCCACGTGTCTGGCACGCCACGTGTCTGGCACGCCACGTGTCTGGCACGCCACGTGTCTGGCACGCCACGTGTCTGGCACGCCACGTGTCTGGCACGCCACGTGTCTGGCACGCCACGTGTCTGGCACGCCACGTGTCTGCCACGTGTCTGGTGGCCACATGTCTGGCACGCCACGTGTCTGCCACGTGTCTGGTGGCCACATGTCTGGCACGCCACGTGTCTGCCACGTGTCTGATGGCCACAAGTCTGGCACGCCACGTGTCTGCCAAGCGTCTGCCACGTGTCTGTCACGTGTCTGGCGCGCCACGTGTCTGTCACGTGTCTGGCGCGCCACGTGCCTGTCACATGTCTGGCACGCCACATGTCTGGCACGCCACGTGTCTGGCACGCCACGTGTCTGCCACGTGTCTGGCACGCCACATGTCTGACACGCCACGTGTCTGCCACGTGTCTGCCACGCCACGTGTCTGCCACGTGTCTGGCACGCCACGTGTCTGCCAAGTGTCTGCCACGTGTCTGGCACGCCACGTGTCTGTCACGTGTCTGGCGCGCCACGTGTCTGTCACGTGTCTGGCACGCCACATGTCTGGCACGCCACATGTCACGCCACGTGTCTGCCACGCGTCTGGCACGCCACGTGTCTGCCACGTGTCTGGCACGCCACGTGTCTGTCACGTGTCTGGCGCGCCACGTGTCTGCCACGTGTCTGGCACGCCACGTGTCTGGCACGCCACGTGTCTGGCACGCTACGTGTCTGTCACGTGCCTGGCACGCCACGTGTCTGGCACGCCACGTGTCTGGCACGCCACGTGTCTGTCATGTGTCTGGCACCCCACGTGTCTGCCACGTGTCTGGCACGCCACATGTCTGGCACGCCACATGTCTGGCACGCCACATGTCTGGCACGCCACGTGTCTGGCACGCCACGTGTCTGGCACGCCACGTGTCTGGCACGCCACGTGTCTGGCACGCCACGTGTCTGGCACGCCACGTGTCTGGCACGCCACGTGTCTGCCACGTGTCTGGCACGCCACGTGTCTGCCACGTGTCTGGTGGCCACATGTCTGGCACGCCACGTGTCTGCCAAGCGTCTGCCACGTGTCTGGCACGCCACGTGTCTGGCGCGCCACGTGTCTGTCACGTGTCTGGCGCGCCACGTGCCTGTCACATGTCTGGCACGCCACATGTCTGGCACGCCACGTGTCTGGCACGCCACGTGTCTGCCACGTGTCTGGCACGCCACATGTCTGACACGCCACGTGTCTGCCACGTGTCTGGCACGCCACGTGTCTGCCACGTGTCTGGCACGCCACATGTCTGACACGCCACGTGTCTGCCACGCCACGTGTCTGCCACGTGTCTGGCACGCCACGTGTCTGCCACGTGTCTGGCACGCCACGTGTCTGCCAAGTGTCTGCCACGCGTCTGGCACGCCACGTGTTTGCCACGTGTCTGGCACGCCACGTGTCTGGCACGCCACGTGTCTGGCACGCCACGTGTCTGGCACGCCACGTGTCTGGCACGCCACGTGTCTGGCACGCCACGTGTCTGGCACGCCACGTGTCTGGCACGTGTCTTGCGCGCCACGTGTCTGCCACGTGTCTGGCACGCCACATGTCTGGCACGCCACGTGTCTCCCACGTGTCTGGCACACCACGTGTCTGCCACGTGTCTGCCACGTGTCTGGCACGCCACATGTCTGGCACGCCCACATGTCTGGCACGCCACGTGTCTGGCACGTGTCTTGCGCGCCACGTGTCTGTCACGTGTCTGGCGCGCCACGTGTCTGGCACGCCACGTGTCTGGCACGCCACGTGTCTG